>JBAMHW010000020.1:21699549-21720273 GCA_037177495.1 Rhadinocentrus ornatus | reverse complement strand
GGCACGCTTGTAACTTATTGGCATAAAAAAATTATAATTATGTATCGTTCTGTTCCTCATCACCTGACGGGACACTCCAACTTCACATTTATGAATCTCCGCAGCTTCCGTAGTCGTAATAATGCTCTTAAATGGTGAGGCTCCAGTAGAGCGCTACTCGGTTGCTTGTAAATATTAGCGCACCACTAGATGGAGGAATTCTTACACACTGCGGCTTTAAAGACTCTTCACTATGAGGTGATAAAGATACTTTTGCAATTAAAGCTTCTGATTTAAAAATAATGCCCTCAATCATTGACAAAAAGAAAGTTATAATAGCTTGGCGAAGATCAGCTTCTAGTGGTCCATGGTTTCTTAATCAAGACCAATCACTGTTAGACTTCCAGGATGAGGTCAGAGGTCACATGTGAAGCATGAAGTGATGAAGGAGAGGTCACAGGTGAAGCATGAAGTGATGAAGGAGAGGTCACAGGTGAAGGTCAGATAGAGCTCACCTGAACAATCTAAATCTGTTAATTGTTAAGTCCACCTCATCTGGTCAGCAGCAGAGGCCATGATAATAATGAATACGATCAGACCTGCTCGGTTTGGAGCTAAAAACTGAGACACCAGCAGGAGTCAGGGTGAAGTTGACCAATAAAGACCTGGGTCAGGTGGGGTCGAGGGTTAACAGCTGTACTGAATGCTATGTCGCTTGTCCTGATCTGAGTTACACGTGTGCATGCAGACAAACATTATTTTTGAGAAAGCCTAGATACTGTAGTTGCCATGGAGACATGTGTGCCTGTCATGTCAAAGATGTGATTTTCTACACAGAACATATTTCAACACATAATTCCGACGTGATTTTCATGGAATTTGGTTTGTTGTGAGGGCGAGGAACTGGGCATGGCTTGTGGTTTTTAGTTTTGAGAGAATGAAGCTGCTAAACTGCGTTTATGAAGTGCGAAAACATTAAATTATGTTTTCGATTTATGAGTGTTCAAAGACAAAAAAAGAAAAGAAAACCTGACAAAAACAATGCTTGTGAGCTTGTTTGTGGCATCTGTCTGGTCTGCAGGAGTTACAGATCAAATGCACAAACTCCATGTGATCTACAGCAAACTGTTATAACCAAACCAAATGTCCTAAAAAATCAGATCCGAATTAAATACAGTAAACATGGAGGACACACAGATGCACAGCAGCCAATGAGGGAGGCAGGTTTCAGTGCAGGTAAGGATGGGGGAGGGTTTGTTTACTGCAGCGTGGCTCACATCGGGCAGCGAGCTCAGATACGCTATGCCGGTTTGGCTCAGTGTTTAAAGGGGTCCGAGGTTGAAGATGAAAGCTATTGTCACTGGTGGATGGTTTGGTTCAGGATCAGATCAGCAGGCAGGACACACTCAGGCTTACAGGTGAGTTGTTAGGGTGGGGTTACAGCTTAAACAGGTTACTTACAGGTAGTAAGTGTAGGAGTGATAATTTCTTCGTCTGAATGGTGGGGGCAGAGCGGAGGGAGGAATGAAATGGAGGGAAAGAAAAACAGAAAAACAGAAAAAAGGAAAAACAATAGATTAATGTCTTGGAAAGAAATCAACAGATGAATTGAATCATTTTGTGTAGAAGTGGTGGAGGAGAGTGGTGATTGGCTGGTTCAGGTGTCAGTCAAAGAGGAGGAGACAAATCTGATTGGTTAAAGGTGAATGTGTGAAATGAACATGACAGGGTGAACTTCACCATCACAGACTGAACTCTTGACAAACTTCAGAACACCTTCCTCATTATCCTCATGATCATCCCATCACCCCATCACTGTCTTCATCACATAATTTCTTTCCTTATCATCCTAATCATCATCATCATCATACTTACCATCTTTACCACCCAATCACCATCCTCATCACCCCATGTTCCTGCTTATCATCATCAAGACCCCTTCATCATCCTCATCCCCTCATCACCAACACCCCATCACTCTCATCCTCATCTTCATCGCCCTGTCATCATCCTCATTACCTCATCACAGTCCTCTTCGTCCTAATCAACCCATTATCATCAATTGTCTTGGAAAGATTATCATCAACACCCATCTTCTTCATCACTCTATCATCATCTTCAACAACCTCATAGCCATCATCTTTAATCACCCTCATCACCCCACCCTCCTGTACCTCATTACCCTTATCATCATCATCCTTATCAACCTTGATCATCCTTTTTACCTCCCTAATCCTAATCGACCAATAATAATCATCATCATCCTCGCCTTCCCATTATACCTATCATCACCCCATTACCATCTTCATCACCATACCATTATTTTCCTCATAACCCTCAACATCATTATCATCCTTAATTATCCTCATTAGTCCAGTCATTTACTTTATCACCTTCGTCATGATCTTCATCATCCCATTCCCTCCTTATGATCTTTATCATCAACACCCATCTTACCCACCACTCCATCCTCATCTTCAACACCTTTATTATCATCATCTTTAATCACCCTCATCACCCCACCCTAATGTACCTCACTACCCTCATCATCATCATCACATAAATTTCCTCAACACTCCATCCTCCTCATCACCAATTATCTTCATCACCCCTTTAGCATCTTCCTCACTGCCTCATCATCCTCATCACCCTCAACACTCCCATCATCCTCTTCCTTCACATCATCATCATCATCCCCCATGATCCTCATCACCCCACCATCCTTATTTATCATCGCCACCTGATCCTCATCTATTTCATCACCATCATCACCCTCATCACCACATCATTATTTCCCTCATTTTCCTCATCACTGTATCCTTATCATTATCATCACCCCATCATCATCATCATCATTTCATCACCATGTGAACACCCGCTGTCTTCATCAGCCTTCCTCACCCCACTGGATCAGCTTGTTGGCCTCCTCAAGGTTCCGCTCTGTGTGTGGGCTCAGACACAATCCAATCAGTCCTGACATTATCTCACATTCACGCTGCTCACATGATGCTCCCAAAAATCACATGACGTCATTCACATGTGGAAATCAATCCAGACAGCTGCCAATCCTCCCAGAAGTAACGTCCCAGTGGGTTCAGCCCAAAGTCAGACCCCAGAGCTACATCTCAGGCATCATGTTGGTGTAGATTTATTCTGGTCATGGTGATGAGGAACAACTGGACTTCTTGGTTTCTGAAGATGTTCCACCTCTAATCTTAACATCGTCTTCATTTTGCATGACTGTAACGAGGACAGGAAGTATTTCATGTCCTGACTGGTGGAGTCTTCTCACCCCGCACCATGCAGCTTCCTGCTGTAATGAGTCTGACCTCCGCTTGGTCACAGAGTGGAAATCAAACGCACCCCGTCAACATTAAACACCTCATTAGAGACTGAACAAGTGCCTCTCGTTTCTCGCTCTCTCTAATATCTGTAAGAGAGATCAGAGCTTGATCGACCTGACAGATGAGCCAGACTTAAACTCACCACATTGTAGCGCCCCCACCCCAACACACAAACTTTATAAAGATGTGTGTTTCTGTTGCCTGAAGCCATTCAGCTCGAGGCGACTGAGAGAAGAAGAATAAAACGCTCTTTCATCTAAATTTCTCTCTTATCTCCTGCATTCTCCAAACACTGAAGCTTTTCTATGTGTGTATGTGCTATATTAGTGTATGTGTGTCCCAGCAGGGTTGTGTGTTTGATGTGGGAGACTAAAGTCAGTGCAGATACAGTTTAATGGTGATTAGAGCAATCTGCCCCGTTCGCCATCCTCCTCTTCCTCACTGTCGCAGCTAGTGTGAGGACATGATGATGTCTTTGATGTTTCCTCGTCCAGCTGCATAAAACTGAATAACGCCGGTGTAAACCTTTGAATAGTCCTTCCGCACCAAATCCTTTTTCTGACTCAACATCATTTAATCCCATCGGTACTTCTTATCAAGTTCAAGCGCTGCCATATGCAGCAGCGCCCCTGCTGTGTGGGTGTTTCATTGTCAAAGAAGCTCTTTGGGGACAAAAACAAAAACAGTTTAGAAATACAGCTTAGATAAAAACTGATTGATTGGTTATTTGATTTTCTCATGAATAATTAGTAATTAGTTTCAGTCCGCAGATAGCTGCTTTGTGTCGGCCAGCCAAGGGACTAAAGATTAAAACTAGGCTTGATATTATCTTGTTTTATGTTTTTTATAATATACTTTGTCCCATTTTAACCCACTGGGATCAATGGACATGCTGGCGCCTCCAAATTGTAAATCTAATTTAAGAAGAAGCGTCAGCAAGATGCAGCCACAGTGTCCATTTCAATTTATATCTACGGTGCGGACTTCAAACTGTAAACCAGTTTGTGTTGTGTTGACACAGTAAAAATGGGCGATTCTAAGGAAAGCGCTTGCAAGCAAGAAAAAAAAAACACAAAAAAAGTATCACATCAACCAATCAAGAAATGATTTGACAACGTGAAGCATTTGTTTGCTGAAGAAAAGAAGAAACTGTGAGAGCGACCAAAATTCTTTAAATGCAGATCAATATGCTGCCCCCTGGTGGACAGGAGGACAAACACACCCTGGCAATGTCAGGCCTGTGATGTTCTCTCAACCTTTTATTGGAGAGGAACCGGTTTTTGAAGTGGAACAAATCATTTGTGGCATCTTCTGGATTGTTTTGTACAAAAAAAAACCTGAGACATTGTTGCATTTTAGGGTAAAAAGTTGTATAAAATTTAGTTGTTTAATTATTTTGTAAATTAGCATATAAAATCCACTATTTATATTAGCATATTTTGGTCCTGCAATGGACTGGGACCTGTCCAGGGTGTACCCTGCCTCACGCCTATTAATTGCTGGGATAGGTTCCAGCTTCTCAGCGACCCTTAATTGGATTGAGCGATATAGAAAATTAATGCATGAATATTTATTTTTGCATTCTAAGTTATAAAAATGGTTTCTTAAACATGTTTGTGTTTTTTTACACCAAAAAAGTCAAACTTTTTACTATTCAAATTTTGTTTTGTGTGATTCTAGGTCCAGTGGTACCAGTTTAAAAGAATGGAAGAAAAAAAAAGAAGCAGAAACTATCAGAATGAGTATACATGAATACCTTTTTCCTGTTGATCAGGTCATGAAAAGGTTTAAACTACCCCTCTTGATGGGATAGAAAATTCTTTCAGCTTGAGTCTGAACGAATAGGCTGAGGCTTTAAAGGTCTATGATCACGTTGGCGTGATCAGATCAAGGTGCCGTAACAAAAAAACTATATCAAGTAGAGAACTGCTCTCAACTTTATTGGAAAGCGCAGATTTAAAACTCTCTCTTAGTTTTTGTTTGACAACACACCACATAAAACCGTAGATATAATAATTTAAATGTGATTGCACAAGAAAACTTACTGTATCCAAGTGTAAAAGTGGGATGGAATGAGACGTTTCTTTCAAAATATTCATCATTTTTTGTTATTTTATCAGAGAAAAGCGAATTAATCGGCTGATCTTACTTGCATAATATTTTCTGATTGGATTCAATCATTTCTGTGAATTTTTGACCCCAAGACGTCAAAGTAGATTAAAAATATCAGATCATAAAGGCAAAGTTTACTAAACATGGAGATAGTAAACATTTTTATGTGGTATAAGAAGACAAATCAAAGGTATTTACAGACCAAAACAGGCCAGAAATATTCAGTGGGTTCAGGCTTACAAGGTTGTGTGTTTCACTGGAGATCAATAGAAACCATTCACTTAAAAAATACTGACAAGAAACAGCTGTTTAGTTTTCTTACCGTTTTTTCATCAGAAGGATCACTCCGAGGAAGATGATGATGAAGAGCAGGATGCCAGCGATGGATCCGGCGATCTTCACCGTGTGATCGGACTGTTTCTCCTGTTCTGGTTCTGGTTTCCTGGTCGCGGCTCCTAGAACCATTATGCAGGATTTAGAACTTTCTAGTGTTCAGACACACACGGACACACATGAGGCCCCCAGCAGATAAACCAGGTTGTGGGCCAGAACCAGTTTACGTGGTGTCACTGTTCTGGTTAGGTTATTTACATTATCTGAGGGTTTCTATTACAACGACTGGTTCCCTTTGTTTATAATATGGTTAAAAAAAGATTACATGACACGAGCATGAAGACAGTGAGAGTGCAACTGAACCCAGTAAAACCAGTTTGTGACACAAGTTAGTGTGCTGAGCTGCAGCTGTTCTGACTGAGACAGACCACAGAGGCACTGAGGGAGATGAAGATGAGCAGAGTCCTCCTCCTCTGACCGTATAATGTGATGGGATGTCAGTTCCATGAAAAACCCATTACCACGCTGTGTGTTTGTGTGTGTGTGTGCGTGTGCATCCAGGTGTAATATCCTTCCAGGTGACTCTGTAGATGAGAAACGTTCAGGACAACGTCACTGTCGAGCATTGTAATGTGTCATTTTAGACCTACTCTAGTTTTCCAGTCAGAAGCTGACAACAGCCATCAGTCACACAGCGTGTGTGTCTACCTGCACTTGTGGGGATTGGATTTAGTTTCCATGCTAGTGGGGACTTTTTTACACAGATGTTTTAACATCATGGACACATTTCTACACGGTGTAGATATTTAGACACTGTGGGGACATTTTTACATTACAGAGACAATTCTAGAAAATAAGGAAGCAAAACGGGAAGCTTCTACAATGTGACAACATTGTGCACTTTGAGGACAATTCTGCAGTGTGAACGTTTTTACACAAGAATATTTTTACACTGTGAGGGCATTTTTATGCTGTTGGGACATTTCCACATTAGGGACACATTTCAGGAGGACATTTTTATGCTTTAGGGACGTTTCTACACGGCGTTTATGTGTAAATTGTAGGGACACACATTTTTATATTTGTAAACTATGGGGTATATTTGTAAGCTGTGGAGACGTTGCTACACTGTGGGGACATTTCTACGCCGTGAAGACATTTCTGCACAGTAGGGACATTCTACACGTTGGGGATATTTCAACTCTGTGAAGACATTTATACATGGTGGGGACATTTCTACAAGGTGGGGACATTTGAGGACATTAAAACTTTGTGAAGACATTTCTACTGTATCAGAACATTTTTAAAACTCAGGGAACATTCCACAGTGTGAGGACATTTATGCATTTTGAGGACATTTATACATGGTTGGGACATTTCTACAAAGTGGGGACATTTGAGGACATTTCTACACTGTGGGGACATTTAAACTTTGTGAAGACATTTCTACTGTATCAGAACATTTTTAAAACTCAGGGAACATTCCACAGCGTGGGGACATTTGTACATTGTGGGGACATTTCTACCCCGTGAAGACATTTCTTCTCTGTGGGGTCATTATTTTTATAATCTCAACAAACATTTAGGCAGTATGGGAATATTTCTTCATTTTGAGGACATTTCCTAATGTTGGGCACATTTTTTTAAACTCAGGGACCAATTCTGCAGTGTGGGGACATTTGTACATTGTGGGGACATTTCTGCAATTTGACTACATTTCTACACTGCCGGGACATTTCTGCAAAGTGGGGATATTGTGGTACTCAAAGATGCGGAGAACAAGTGTTTCCTACTAAATGTAACCAGTTCCATCTCTGGAACAGAAGCCAAACTAACTGGGACAGAAACCAGCCTAAAAAACATGTTACAGGTGCAGGTAGTACAGAACCAGTACAAAACCCAGGGTAACCAGTTCTGCTGCACTGCACTGAAGCACTTTCTGAACCCCTGAAACACTTTATTTTCTCTATTTTCATTTTGTCTCTTCAAGGTCAGACAAGCTTGACTATCAGCTGCCTAAATCTGTGTTTCATCACACACACACACACACCTACACACACACAGCATCACCCCCTCTGAGGCAGAGAGCTGCTGTTTGCAGTTTAAAGGCTATCAAAACACTTTGAAGATAGAATTTATCTGTGTGAGTGTGTGTTTCACCATGTGTTTCAGTGTGAGTGTGTGTTTCACCATGTGTTTCAGTGTGAGTGTGTGTTTCGGTGTGTGTTTCAGTGTGAGTGTTAGTTTCAGTGTGTGTCACAGCAGGCCATAGCCAAGCTGTTTTTATGCGAGAGTGAAGCTGTTTGGTGCTTCGGGGCTTCAGCCAGTCACGCTGAGTGGGAGGTGTGTGTATTAGTGTGGGGATGTGTGTGTTGCAATGCTTAAAGAGAACAATTGCTGGTGTGTGTGTTATACACACAGTCGGTGGAAAGTTTCCACCTTCAGGCTGGTAAATATTTAAATGTAATTTTGTGTGAGCTTGTGTGTTTGTGTGTCCACCTGTTCGGCTGCAGCCAACACACACACACGCACGCACACACACACACACACACACACACACACACACACACAGGATAAGAACTGATGGTTTGAAGCAACATAGTTCAGCAGAAATAGCTCAGAAAGGTTTTTTATTTTTTATGACATGATTTTATTTAACTTACTGTGGTCTATTGATTTTGTGTGTAGCACTTTGAAAATGTTTTGTTGTGAAATTTGTTTTATAAATAAAGTGATTGATTGACTTTTGGATTGGCTAAAATGTGGCAGATCTCGTTGAACTGCTATGACTAATTACTTTAAAACGGTATTACTACCGGAAACCATGGCAACGTGTGAAGGTTACAGGTGAAGATGCTGCTGCCCCCTGTGGCCATGTGTCAAACTGCACCTGATGAAAACGCAACATAAATCATTAAGATAAAATAAAACTTTTAACATCATCACGTGGTGTTTGAACGCCCCATGGAGTTCCGGTAAATGCCCCTCTGTGGAAATGTGTTGATCAGCTGGGGTTTTTAAACACTGTGCTGCTGATATTTAGGAAAACAAACTAAATCAGATAAAGCAGGTAATCGAGACCTGATGAAAAAGTAGAAAAACGTAATTTCTTTGAAGGTTCAAAAGAAGAACCGGTAAAGTTTGATCAAAGGGAAATGACGAAAGAAAAAGGAGAAGATAAATGATGCAAGTAGGAAATTAATCATATTAAATGCAATATCTGCTCCCCAACATCTGATCATATTAATATGAATTTACTAAACAAATTCTGCCACTTCCAATTTATTTATAAATTCAGAGGGATTTATGAGTCACTCTGTTAAAGAAGGTGAGTTTTAACCTTTAAAACTCATTAAAATGTGCTTTTACTGGACAGATGTTTTAATATTTGGTTATAAGCTACTAGCTTCTGTCTACACTCATTCGGTTCTTTTTCATCTTCTTTTCTGTAATTAAAAATAATGTTTTATTTATTTTCACAAAAAAAATAAAAAAAATAAATAAACAAATGAGGCTTAGAAAACTGAGACCTAATTTTGGGATATAATCCTGCAGTTTAAGCAGAAGCATTAGGCAAAAATAAATAAATAATAATAAAAAAAAAGTTAATAGGAAATCTTAAATTCCTCTAGGATTTTCTACTGCTGCACGAAAAAGATTATTCAAAATTATTTGAAGGTGGATGTATTTCTTTTTTTAAATTATTTTCTTTTTATTAAGCATCACCACAACCAATCAATTTTCATCCGGCACACAATGACTATTTTGGACATTCACCACAATACATTCCCTATCTTTTTTCAAAATTAAACATGACAAAGTACTTGCCTTAAATCAATTAGATGCCTTACAGATAAAATATTATATTTCAGGATTATATTTCCACCATTCTGATAAAGGAGTTGTAACATTCACATATCAACAGTGTTGTGGAAATAATAAACATAATAATAAAAACATGGTATCTACTTCTTCATCCATTTTCTGGTAATCGCTTTTTTGCTTGCAACCAACATTATCCTATAAATTTATTTGTCTCCAAATCTTGTCAAATCTATTCCCCGTCTCCCTAAGAATAATACATCAAATGTAGCATTGCCCCAGCACTTTTATTCCCACAGGCCGTCTCCCACATAAATGTCAACGAATCCGCTCTGTCCAGTTCTCCGCAGGTTTCAAGACCTCCACCCTAAGCGCTCGAGCCACTTTGTCCTTTGTCTCCTCCTTGGTAGATACGCATCTCCCCCTCGTAGAACACCCAGAGCTTCGCTGGGAAAGGACACTGGAAGCACGTATTCTTTTCTCGTAGCACCTTTTTTTGCCTCAATATATTTTTTGTGTTTTCTCAAGATCTCCGGTGCGTAATCAAGAACACCTTTCCTCCCTCCCTTTCTTTGCCATGCTATCTTGATAAACTCTTTTTTACTCCGGAAACTTTGCAACTTCATTACAATGGATCTAGGTGGAGAATCCCTTTCAATCTTCAACTCAAAGGATGGGGGCAAATCCAGATTCTTCATAAGAAGTTTCTCGACAAAACTGATCATCGATTGTGCGTTTCCCTTCACTCCTTCCTTTACCCGTGGATCCGGACATTCTCTCTCCTCTCGCAGCCTCTCCAAATCCGTCATTCTTGTCTCAACTTTCCTCTGCAACTCAACGAGCTCTAGTGTGGCTTCCTCCAGCTTCTGAGTTCGCTCCTCAGCTTCCACTACACGCTTTTTATCATCGTCAATCCTATTGCTAGTCTTCCTGATGCCACCTTTGATTTCTTTCATATTTTCGAGGTTCTTCCAAAATTCTCTTATTTCCTGTAGAATTGTTTCCAGGTCTGCCATGTCCTCAAAAGGTTGTTGTATGTCTTCTCCTTCTTGGTTCAGTCGCTTTATTAGCTTAGCTTTTACTCCCTTGTTCGTTGACTCTACTAACACTTCAGTTAGCTTAGTGGGCTCTGCTGCTAGTTTGGCTAGTTCACCTTATAACTCAGCCTGCTTGTTATCCCGCCCGAGGTTCAAATCTATATTTCTATTCAACCTTTGACCTCTTCCTCGATTTTTTCTCATTGCCCTTACTACAACATTTATCATTGCTTATTATTTATTGGGCTTTCTTAACCAAAGTGTCGGGCAGTCCGCATGGAAGTCTCTAAGGTGGCTGTGTTTCATAGCAAATCATTTGCCATATTAGCAATTAGTTGACAGTCAGATGACAATTTAGCAACACTATTTAACCCTTTAGGTGCAAAGAAAATATTTTGTTATAAATAATTCAAAAGGCCCCAGCTTGGAAGGGTTTAGAGATAAAGGCATGTAGTAAATGAGAAAAATGTGAACCTGAGTTTATGATGGGAGTAAATCTACTCAACTCAATTGCATTTTAAATTAGAATTGGCAAATAGATGAGAAAGTACTTCAACAGTAAACAAGTGTTTTGTGCATCAGTAGGGTGTCTTTCAAACTCGATTTCCTCATAAACTTTTAATTAGAACTCCTCAAGCAGTGTATTTGGATCAAATATCGATTAATTCGGTTTTAGTCTTGCCTTGCCTTCTGCTACATGTAATCTTTCCCCCCAAACAAACTGTATTGAGTAAAGCAAACATAACTGGTATGTGCAGTAAGAATAATACTACCCGACATTCAGAATATGGGTTTTTATGCACGTCGATGGGAACAACACTCATACATATAAAATAGGTTTAAAAAAATCTGTATTATGTACTATTTAATCTACATGCTCTGTAGAATAATTCAGTCCAGAGTTGAAGTCTTGCACTTTTTCAGCATGTGATCAAGGACCCCCCAAAAAAGCGGTGGAATCTCCCTTAATGTAATCACATTTGGAAAACTAGCTTCACAACATGAGGGTGCCGTCTCATTTTATTAGGGAGACATAATCAAATAGCCTCCCTAATGGCTGAAAACTGCCTTATGTTGTATTGAAACGGCGAAATGTCTCTACATGGTTGCGTATTTACAAATCTCGCCCTCCACCGCACAGCGCCAGAAAACTTTAAGTCCTGTAAAGACTCAGAAAAGGAGCTCTGATGCTTCCTTCATCATCTTCTTTAGGAAACACCAGAGCATCCTATATGAAAGAAAGCAAATGAGTTTGACCCACAATTCCTGGTAGCTTCTTAAGTAACAATGCTATTTTCTGAATATAAAAAAAAAAAGTGTCTGAACCTTGTTAATTAACTGTTGGTTACTTGAATATTTTAGACACGCTGAGATTTCACAATTTTGTTTGTGTGCTTTTGAATTGCAGAACACACACACGCACACGTGCACACAGAAACTTACAGATACAGAAAAGTCAGATTTGTTAGAATTGTTGTTGGTCTCTGCTGCACAGTGTGTGTGTGTGTGTGTGAAGTTTCCTCTGAGACAAAGTTGTGTATTCTTCTACATCACAAAGCAGAAAGTACATGAACAAATTTTACCACACAACAAGCCAACATCTGTCCACACACAGACGTGACAGAGAAGTTTTCCTCTGACCTGTTAGCTGCTTGTCGCCAGCTGCCGGAGCGATGCGAATGTACGGCGTGGTGAGCTGGGTGACGATTATCGCAGCTGTTCGTCCAGGAAGGCATGCAGAGACAGACGGACAGACAAACAGGGAGAGAGAGAGAGACAGGCTGTAGCAGAGATATTAGTGACATGCAGCGTCTGCTCTCCTGCAGCAGCTCGCCTCCACGTTCTCTGACCACTCATGTTAAACAGCTGCTGTGAGACGAACACTCAGGATAATTTCTAATTTTTCTCATCAGCTTCATCTCAGACCTGTAGCACCAATCTCTAATCAGCCAATCACATGGCAGCAACTCAACACATTAATCAAACTAGACTTGGTGAAGACGACTTGCTGCAGTTCAAACTGAGCGTCAGAATGAGAATAAGTGACTCTGAACGAGGCATGGTTGTTGGTCCGGGTATTTACTGGGATTTTCACCCACAACCATCTCTAGGGTTTCCAGAGATGGTCTGAAGAAGAGAAAATATCCAGCTAGCAGCAGTTGTCTGGACCAGAATGTCTTGTTGATGTCAGAGGTCAAAGGAGAATGGGCAGACTGGTTGAAGATGATAGAAAGGCTACAGGAAGTGAAATACTGGTTCCAACCAAGGTCTGCAGAACAGCATCTCAGAACACACAACACGTCCAGCCTGGAAGCAGATGGGCTCCAGCAGCAGAAGACTTAGGATAATGCACCATGTCACAAAGCTCAGATCATCTAGACCATGACGATGAGTTCACTGGACTCCAACGGTCTCCACAGCCACCAGATCTCAGTCCAGTAGAGCAGCTTTGGGATGTGGTGGAACGGGAGATTCTCATCATGGATGCAGCAACTGTGGATGCTGTCATGTCACTATGGAGCAAAACCTCTGAGGAAGGTTTCCATCTCCTGCTTCCATCTATCATACCAGGATTAAAGCGGTTCTGGGGGGAAAAGGGTTCCAACCTGGTACCAGAAGGTGGACCCTGACTTGCAGGTCTTTAATGAAGGTGATGAAAAACATGAAATATTTTTGATTCATAGATTTTTATTTTGTTTTTTTGTGATTGAAGGTTAAACACGACCCATTTCTCAAAGCTTTCCGGATCACGAACTTTACCTGCATCTTATTATGTAAACATTTATTACATATCTAGTATTTCTGTAATCCTCTAAGCTTTGCTAAATTCTTTTCTTGCATTAACAAATTCAGGTAGTTTTTATCTTCTTTCTAAAACCAAATTTGTTTTGTCTGCATTTTAATTAACTTTCAGTTACATTTTACAGGTCACTTTATGCTACATGTGGTCTGCAAGTTGTTTTTCTTTCATTCTTTCAGATCAGTCTGTCCATCTACATAGTGGTCAGTTTCCAGCTACAGAAGAGCAGAGCGCCACTCAGGTCAACAAGAAGTCGTTTAGTTCATGAAACACACCTGAAAGAGAAGCTCATTAATCAGCCAATCAATGGTCAGACATTAGTAATCAATCAAGCAGCAGAAGCAGAGAGAAGAGTCGTGTCCATCAGTCTGTCCACAGGAGACAGACGGCAGCAAGCTGCTGTTCAGCTGTGTTTACCTGTTCAACCTGATTCAGCTGCTGCTTCGGGATGGGAGTTATTACTCAGATTATATTGCTCAAGGCTAATCTGTCTACATCATTATGTGTTCACGGTAGGGCTGCAATGATTAGTCGACGTTGATTCAACAATAAAAATATTTGACAACGAATTCAAATGTCAACTATTGTCGGCGGGAAAAAACAACAAAAAAAATAAAACCTACAGAGTGAGACGTCGTCTTCTTTTACTATCTCTGCCAAGTGTTGCACACGCGCAATAAAGTCCGCCAGGGAAAAAATATGGCGGCGGACCAGGGAGCAAAACGGCGACAGAGGACACAAAGGTCTGGGACAACTTCTCGTTAAACTTACAAAAAAAATTAAATACATGTGAGATTTGTAAAGCGTCTTTCCGGAAGTACGTCTGCAATTTAAAGAGGAGGCATGTCGGACTTAAGGATGAGTCGTACATGACATGCCTTTATGTAGTTAGTTGTAACCACTGAATTCTTTTTTTTTTATGGATATTTGGTTTGTTATTAGTATGAGGTTAATAAAGGCAGCAAAGTTCAATAGCAGATGTATTTTTGAATGAAGTGTCCATCTTGTCTTTTTATTTGGCACTTCATTTGAACAACCTCATGCAAGATTCAACAGCTGAAAGTTAAATAAGAGCCTTTTAGGAATTAGATAGATACACAAGCCGATTAGCCGACTAGTCTTTTAAATAGTTGATGACTAATCGACTATCAGTATAGTCATTAATTGCAGCCCTAGTTTGCCGTCACATTGGATTTCTGATGTGTGTTGCTTTCTGTTTCTGAAAATAATCTACAGGTTCTGACACATTCATAACTTCCAGTACACCTGAACATTAAATCACCTGATGCTGTTTGCGATTTGTCTTTAAACATGTCCATTCTGTTATATCTTCCATGTAAAGTAGTACATCTATAAATATCTTTGTTTAAATTAAGCATCTGTGAGCCGTCAAGACTTGAGTGGTAGTAGTGGTACTTCTACATGTCTGTAGTAAATACACATCCCCAAGTCTTAGAAAGCTGAAAAACTGATTAAAATGTAAATAAAAAACAAATAAAATACATTTTTAAATCTCATCAACTCATATTTGATACCCAATAGAACATAAACCACATTTTAGATAT
The DNA here is from genome assembly GCA_037177495.1 of Rhadinocentrus ornatus. NCBI lineage: Eukaryota > Metazoa > Chordata > Actinopteri > Atheriniformes > Melanotaeniidae > Rhadinocentrus > Rhadinocentrus ornatus. Next base: position 21,705,281 of record JBAMHW010000020.1, on the reverse strand, counting down.
TGAAACAGAAATTTTATCATTTAATGGAAAATATGAGTTTATTTTAAATCTGATGGCAGCAACACATCTGTAAAAAGTTGGAACAGGAAACAAGCAAACAAACAGAAGGCTGGAAAAGTAACTGATACAAATAAAAAAAGACAACTGGAGGAGCATTTGACAAGTAATTAGGTTAACAGTTCAGTAACATGACTGGGTATAAAAAGAGAATTTCAGAGGCTGAGTCTCTCAGATGGAAAGATGGACAGAGCTTCACCAATCTGAGACAAACTCTGGCTAAACAGAGAAAAAAATGTTTCTCAATGTAAAATTGTGAAGACTTTGCATCTACAGTGTGTAATATCAAAACATTCAGAGACTCAGGAGGAATCTCTGTGCGCATGGGACAAGGCTGAAGGTCAAACTGGATGCTGGTGATCTTGAGTCCTCCGCACGTAAAAGTAGACATGCTGAACTGGCCTGCCTGCAGTGCAGACCTTTCACCCATAAAAAAACAAACAAAAAAAAAAACACCTGCACGTGCCGGACGTCACTCTGGAGCTACTTTTTTACACCGTGCTGAACATCACCCTGGAACTACTTTTTACACCGTGCTGGACGTCACTCTGGAACTACTTTTTTACACCGTGCTGAACATCACTGCCGAACAACTACGTTTTACACCATGCTTATGTGTATTTTTTACATCCAAAGCGCTTTACATATGCATCACATTCACACACACATTCACGCACTGATGGCGAAAGCTGCCATGCAAAGCCCTCAACCACGACCCATTAGGAGCCATTAGGGGTTTGGTGTCTTGCTCAGGGACACCTCGACATGAGATGTTCGGGCCGGGATCGAACCAGCAACCCTACCCAATGAACCATGCTGACCCCAACTGCTTTTTACACCATGCTGAACATCACCCTGCAACTACTTTTTACACCGTGCTGAATATCACCCTGGAACTACATTTTACACCGTGCTGAACATCACCCTGGAACTACATTTTACACCGTGCTGAATATCACCCTGGAACTACATTTTACACCGTGCTGAACATCACCCTGGAACTACTTTTTACACCGTGCTGAACATCACCCTGGAACTACTTTTTACACCGTGCTGAACATCACCTGGAACTACTTTTTACAGACGTGTTGCTGCCATCAGATTCACAATAAGCTCATATTTTCCATGAATTTATAAAATGTCTTACATTAGGCGTGTATGTGTGTGTGCTTTTTATTTTTTTTTAGAATTAAATATTTTATAGGGTAATATTTTACCCTGAATGTATGTGTGTTTTCTTGGTGTCAAACTGTACGGTTAACATTCAGCCGATGTGCATCTCTCCTTTACATTTGCATCAGGCTGCTCATTGACCATGGGAGAGGTAGGGCTGGCTGGCACCATGTGACTGACAGGTGCTGGGGGACCAACAGAACCAATCAGCATCTGGTGTCATTAGCCACCAGAACTGAGCTCCAATAAAAGCTGATTAAAGCCAGTGTGTGTGTGTTTGTGATAATCCTGGATGTTCACCAGGGGACATAACTGCGTTTTTAGCTGGTCTAGCTGTTGTGTTATTACTCTCTGAATGCCCACTCAGCCCCAGTCATTAGCCTTAGCGTTGCATTAGCACAGCACATAGCTGAGGTTGTGTGTCCATGTGTAGGACATTTAATCCTGGTACTGTTGGACAGTCAGACAAAGTGAGGGACAGGTGTTGGCGATGAGCAGCCATCTGTGAGCCATTACACTTCTGGATGGGACCGGTGTGCTAACCATTAGCTTAGCGCACTGGCAGCAAACTGCCATCTGTGTCTTATTGTACTGAATGGCCTGGCAGTCATCTTGCCAGCTCACAGCTAAAATAACAGTTAAGTCCCAAAAAGAAATTAAAGAGCTAAATTTTGATTTAAAAAAAAGGAGCTCAATGCTGTTTGTGATGTAATAAACTAATCTGAAATTTATGATCTCACACTTTGTGTTAGCACTGGGCTACGTGCCAGGCCTCTACATCAGTTAGCTTTTCTCTAACTTTTTGAACTCACAATTACTTAATATTTACACAAAAAAAATTACCAATAAAACTGCCCTCATTCTAATATTTTTCTGGTTCTGTTGTCATTTACAGATTCCTGCTCTGCTGTGCACACAGAGATTCCTACTAATTCTCTGAATCTTTTTACGATATTATACACTGAAGATGGTGGGGTCTTCAAATTCTTCACAATTCTGTGTTGAAGAACATTTTCCTGAAAATGTTGCAGAATTTGTAGATGCAGTTGGATGGATGAAGTGCTTAATGCCCAGTCATTTGTGACGGTTGCCAATTAATCTAATTAATATCATTAACATTTATATATATAATATATATATATTTGAGATTGATTTGAAATCATTGATTTCTGTTTATATTAACATTTTACACCACATCCCAACTTGGCTGGGTTAAAGTTGAAAAAAAAATGTTATTTAGGGACCTGAAGTTAGCAATATTGGTTCCAACCAGCTAATGATGCTAACTGCTAACAACAAATTTAGTCTAAAATAGAAAATAAAAAGAACTCAGTTAATTTTTTAAATGTCTAAAACATTTGAAAAGAAAAATCTTACCTTTTGTTGCCACTCGAACACAGTCGATCTTTGTTTCCTGTTAGAAGGCAAAGAAAATAAGTTTAATGTCAACCCAACTGCGCCATATAAGCGGTTACACACACACACACACACACACTCATCGTAAACAGAGCAGACAGAAGGCAAATGGCTGCGGATCAGCGCCTATGCTGGCATTTACCAGCACACACACACAAACCTCTTTCTGAGAGGCAACAGAACATCTTGCATCTTTCTGCTTTTAACAAACAAGCGACAAATTAACCACAAGAGCTCATGAATATTCACACACACACACAGAGCAGCGTGCCTCTGTGGTGTGGCAACAGTAAAAAGCACTACTGTCGCTGCATTATTCAACACACACACCAATTAAACCTCCAGGCATCAATAATTAACGCACAACACACTACGATCTGAGAGTGTGTGTGTAAAACTGAACAATTATCTTTTTATTACACACATATGTGAGAAAACACACACATATACGCACAGAGCTCACTGCAGCCTGTTAGTGTCGCTGGTCAGGCGGCTGTAACTATCTGTACTACCATTAAATTGCTACGTGTGACCCGTCTGTCTCGGTTTCTGGGTTTTATGACAGAACAAAGGGAAAAAGCTGCAGCAGAGAACAGAACAGTATGAAATCTTTCTCAGAAAGTGTGTATTAGCTGGTCACAGAAAAGCTGTGTTTCTCTGCTCTGCAGCTTCCAGAAAACACAACAGCTCACGAAACCAGTGGAGTCAATTCTCATAAAAACTAGAATTTCCTCTGGTCTGAACCAAACACATTAAACCCACACGTGCAGACTCAGTGGGACATCGCTTTCGGAGGACGCCATCATCTCTGCTGTCCATCCAGAAGAAACCTCCAGACAGAATTTAGACAATCATCCTGCTTTTGTGCCCATCGCTGCAAACAGCAGCTTTTGGCTAAACTATACAGACTCAAGGCGATCAGGATCAGTCAAGGCCAAACACACCGGTGGCGCCCTACTATGACGCATCACCACAAGAACCAACAGAAGCCATTTTGGTGGAATTGTTTTGCCATTTTGCAAAATTGATCACAAACAGAGGAATACTTCAGAGGGGATTGTGGGTCGTACATCTCTGGTCGTCCATTTTACAGATGGGTCTTTTACAGAAATGGGGACTCGAGTCTGGGACTGGGACTCATAAACAATTTTTTATTTTTATTGTTTTTTTCATGACTTTCTTTCTGTTTGATCTCCTGTATGCTATCATTTCCCTGGATGCAACACTGACACAAACACAGATGAGTCTTCACGCACAATCAATAAAACAATGGCTGCCCCGGCGAACAAACCTGTTCCTGCAGCACCGTTAGTCGTAACCTAATTCTGAATTATTTTATTCTAAATAATTAATTTCAAATTAAAAACATCACATAACCATAGCCACTGATTGAGTATATTTATTTTATTCCGTTATGTATATATGTTATTTGATTGATTGAAGTCTACTTTTGTTGTTGCTCCCACTGTCACACAATTGCCCCAAATGGGACAAATAATATTGCAAAAAAAATTACTAAGTCCTCCAGTCAATGCAAAACAGAATTAGAATTAGAATTAAATAGTATTGCAACAACATAACACGAAATACAAAGTGGCTACAAATTAGTAAATAAAATAAAATAAAATAAATAAGTAAGTATAATGTATAATATAAAGTATATAACACACAACATATAACATATAATATCTAACACATTACATATAAAATATAATATATAATATAATTATTGAAATGCCCCTTTATTTTCATTAAGATGCAGGTGTTGAGTGCACTATAAAGGACAAAAAACATGAAGTATCTTACTAAGGCACATGAGGTGGAATTATCAAGTACTCGTTAACCATTTGTTCAGAGCTCTTACTGGTGTCGGGTAAAAACTGTCCCTGGACTGGTTTGTCCTTGCTGTGATTGATCTGTACCGCCTGCCTGACGATAACAGATCAAACATATGGTGACCGGGCTGAGAGGAGTCCTGGATTATTTTGCCAGCCTTCCAGAGGCAGCGGGAACGGTGCCGTTCTTCCTGTGTAAGGAGACTTTTTGGGCCGTGTTTATAACCCTTAAATAAAGTGGTTGATTGATAAAAGAGCAGCAAACTGCAGCGTGTGGGGTATTAAAATCCAGAACGTTGGATCCGCCTTCATCCAAGTTACAACACACCTGGAGAGTTGGTTAGTCACTGTAATATGAAAGCTAAAGTACCATCTATGTTAGCAATGAGCTTAGTACCACAGCAGCATAAATGTTATTTTTTATTACATTTTAAAGTGTTAATTAATATTTTCTGTACAAATCTCACACAAAGTTATTTTAATTTTTCTATCCAAATTCTTAAGATTTTCCTGATGCACTAGCTCAGGGATCTGGACTTCCTGGGCCAGCGTCTGCAGGTTTTACATTGAAATTAATGGGTCATTAAGAGGCTTGTGCAGAACTTGATAAGCTGTCATTTGAATCAGGTGTGTTGCAGCAGGTAAGCATCCAAAACCTGCGGGGCAGCTTATGATCACTGCTCTAGTGTGCAGCATTTTGGCTATAAACTGCAGTATAGTAAATAGGCTATAAACCTATTAGTTTAGAAAAGTTCTCAGTAGGTTCAGATGGATTTTTGTACACATTAAAAAGTCATGGTTAAGTTACATGTTATGAGGTTATTTGCTAATCTGAATAAACCACCACTACTGAGAAAAATTAACTGGTTAGCTATTTTACCATTTAAACCGAGTCTGAACTCTCCCCCCTTTAATCTGTCAGCAGTCCCGACCTTTACTGAATCTTAACCTCAGGATTTCATCATTCTCAGTGTTGGGGTAGTTACTCTAAAAAAGTAATTTGGTACTAGTTACTCAGTTCTTCTGTAAATTGTAATGAAATTCTTTACTCGTTACTGCATTTGAAAAGTAACGTCACTACTTAATATTTTACTTATCCATAATTCACCGTATAGACAATCATCACTGCCTGTCTGCATGGTGTTTACTGTATATTGTAAACAAAACGGCTTTCAAACCACAAGAACAACATGGCTGTCTGTGGGAAGAAATGGACACACTTGTCTCATAATCATTTTATCTAGTATTTTT
>JBAMHW010000020.1:21680077-21691376 GCA_037177495.1 Rhadinocentrus ornatus | reverse complement strand
CCTCTAGACCATGTGTGACCTCTTGACCAGAGTTTATCTCTGGGCCAGGTGTTTCCTCTAGACCATGTGTGACCTCTTGACCAGAGTTTATCTCTGGGCCAGGTGTTTTCTCTGGACTAGGTGTGACCTCTTGACCTGAGTTTATCTCTGGGCCGGGTGTTTCCTCTAGACTAGGTGTGACCTCTGGACCATTTTTTACCTCTGGACCTGGCCTGTTTAAAACTTCAAGCTCTTTTACATACCTGAGATCTTGGTGGTGAACTGCGTGATGACGGGGGGTCCGAAGCCCTTAACAGTGGAGGCCCTGATGGTGAAGGAGTAGGTGGAGCCTGGATAGAGGCCGGTAAACACGTGGCTCGTCTCATTGGCTGGTTTGAACACCTTGCCGCTCTGATTGGACAGGTCGAACTCAGTGTCAAATGAGCTCAACGCTTTGTAGGAAATCTGCAGAGGAGAGTGAGGTTAGTGTTTGTAAAAGGGGGATTCTGGGTAATAAAGTTATTTTCACAAAGGGACTTCATCTAATTGTTTATGATGTTTGTTGGATAACTGGGTTTTGTGGTGTTTTAAGTGTGTGGTTGTTGTTTTTTAAACTGCTTTATGCTTTTTTTTACAATTTTATTAGCTGAAAACAGCATCTATCTCTGAACTGAAGCAGTAACAGGGCAACGAGGATGTTGGGAATGTCTTTAAACACTACATTACCCATGACCCTCAAAGCAAAGCTTTCTGGAAGTTATAGAGGCCTTGTACTTGTCTTGCCTTGTAGGGAGTTTTGCTCACCTCATACTGCCGGATGAGGCCGTATGTCTGCAGCGGCTCCCTCCAGCTCAGACTGATCTGTTGCTCATAGCTACTGCTGAGGATGGAGTCCACGGGTACAGCTCCAGGAACTGAAACCATACATTAACATTTATTTAAACGGGCTGAGCCAGTAGAGACAAAGAATCTAAATCAGGTGTTAGGACTCGTACCATCCTCGTCCGTCAGCACCAGCAGCTCCGCGCTCTCCTTGCGGCCCTCGGGGTTACTCAGGACGAGTCTCAGGCTGACGTTAGTAAATGGCGGAAGATTACGCACGGTGTGCTGCGGCACAGTGCTCAGAGTGTCATACACCACCTCCTCCTCACGCATCTCCTCCTTCACCGGTTCCCTGCAGGAGACATGTAGTTAGTTTTACCTGGTGGCCCCTCCCCCTCTTCTCTTTACCTGTCAGCCCCCCCCATTTACCTGCTTAGGGCCCCTGCAGGTCTGTAGCGGTACTGCACCGTCAAGTTGTAGCTGTGGCAGCGAGTCACGTTGTATCCGAACGGTTCCCAACGAACAGTCACCTGCTTGGACTGAATGGTGACGACTTCGAGACGCCGTGGGCCGTGCATCGGATCTAACACAAACACACAAACAAACATAAACATGAGGACATTATCAGTGCCTGCAGTCAGTTTACCTTCATGCAACCAGTTCTGTGTTTCTGTTTTCCAGCTCTAACAAACAGATGTTCGCCCTGAGTTCCGGTAGGTCCAACATCGTCACCATGCCAACGGTCTGCAGTGTTAAAGGCTGTGCTGAATAATTTCTGCCTGATTTTGTTGTCGTATTCGAGTTTTGATGTATTGTTGTGTGATTAAATCTGCTAACATCAGTTAGTAGAGTGAACAACTTTACACTAAAACACTGATGATGAGCGGATAAAGATGTCAGAGGATCACTGCTGTGGTCGAGTTGGCCAATCAGCAGGTGGAAAGACCTGATTATGTGAACAGGTCCGCAAAGGCAAGGAGCAGCTGAATGCCTTCATTAGTAAAAGGTCCAAACAATCTGACATCACCTGAGAGAGATTCCTCTTCTCCCACGGGGAGGGGAGTCATCAGAACCAGGACCTCAAAGGATTTAGAAGAACAGGGTCCACTTACACAAATCACCTTAAGACTTTTCTTGTATTCTGAGTTCTGAGATTTCTTCGTAGCAATTCTGTTTTGTAGTTTGAAATCTCATCTTTTCAGATTTCATTAAACAGCATCTAAGATCCGATTTGAACAAGGAACCAGTTTCTAAAGTCCTTCTACTGGTGTAAAACCAGAAAACAGTGTGAAAGCCTTGAATCCCATTCAGACCCGTCAAATGGGTCAAAGTAGGTGCGTTTACATGGATCCGACGATCCGATGTCCAGGTTTTAATCCGGTTAAACCTTTAGATCGGATCAGCAGGGTTTCACTCACATGATGAGACTGACAACTTGCTGCTTAACACTCTGATGCATGATTAAACAATTTACTTCTACGGACATGTACAACGATACTTTACTTTCTTTTTAATCTTATTTGACTTTTGATTTATTCTTTGTATTTTTAGCTATTCTAAAAATTTCTGGCCCTGTCATAGACCATCTACCTGTCCAGCACGCACCCTGCCTGAGGTGGCTTTGGCTTTCCCGTGACTCTGAATTGGAATAAGAGGAATATTTATCATATTTATATATTTATTTAAAACACAGATGTGTCATTTTCTTTTCCTGTTTATCACTGAGACAAACTAAAATGTTGAATATATATGATATTTATATTCAGTCTTTGGTGACTTGCTGTGTATTGAATGATTCCCTTGTTTCCACTGGAGTGGCTATGCATATAGCATATAGAAGTCACCCATGCATATACTAGAAAACATCTTTTAAATAGGTCCACTGTAGTGGACACTATGCATGAAAGAGTTTTAAAAGCCCTTTTTCCTGCTGAGGTCCAGAGAAACCGACCCGATTCCCTCAGAGTCCTGATGAGCTGGAGGATACGGTATTACACCATCCTCCATATTGTTGTAAAGACACACCTGGACTGAACTGTTATAGCAGGCGTACCCCCGAGATTCAGGTCTTGGATGGCTCCAGAAGACCTTCTTTAACTGGACCTTAAGCTGGAATTAATGAGAAACAGTTGTGGTTGAGTTTTCTTTGCAGCCCCACTGGGATCAAACACTGGATCTGACCCAGGTCCCAGTCCTAGACTGGTACTCGGGTCTTCCTCAGAACCACCTTTATCCTCAGAGCTTTTTGGAGTGACTTCAACTGAAATAACCGAGCAGAGGTACGAAGAGATGGAGAGGAGGAAGATTAAAGAAACTGAGCGCGCTCACACACACACACACACACACACTCAGTCTTTGTAGTGGCCAATCTAAGTGCTGTATTTCAAGATGACAGACAGCGATCCACTCAGAGAGGGAATGATAGATGAGAGCAGGAGAGAGCAATTTCTCCTGACAAAACCCCACTGTGTGTGTGTCTGTGTGTGCGCTACTGTACGGTGTGTGTGTGTTTTCAGGTGTTTTCTGCAGACAGTGAACAATACCTTTCCTGTTCTTTGTCGTCTTTCATCTGTGTGGTTCAATGTGTGTGTGGTCAATTTCGGCTGCACAGAAACTTCTCTTCCTGTTATTGAGCTTAAGATGTGCACAAATGTGCACACACACACACACACACAGACTGCAGGTTTTTAGTCCAACACAATAGCAGCACTTGTGAGTTTCTCCACCTCAATTGTGCGATGAAAGACAGACAGCAAGTTAAATGGACGCCGCACACTCACAGACACACAAAGATATCGCCGCGGCAACAATGGGGGTCGGGGTCAAGGGGAGGAGGAGGGGATTGAGGTGGATCCTATTACCCATAATCCCAGAGGGGAAAGTGAACGCTATCACATAAAATCCTACCATTCCCCTCTGAACATACCTGTGAGTGTGTGCGTGGGTCTGTGTGTGTGTGGTCGACATGGTTTCCATCCCGTAATTTCTAGGGTGACATTTAAATCAGCGACCTGCTGATATCATCAGGATTTTCTCCATCAAACGTTTAAAACCTACAGAAGTTTCTCCAGAGAACTTGCTGTTTGTTGTAACGATGTTGCGTTCAAATCCCACTGAGTTATTGGAATTTACGGTTTTCTTAGTTATTACATTTATTGATCGCTACTCTAATGATCTAAAATGAAAAAGTTTAACAGACCAAACTCTAACTGAAAGTTTGAAATGAAGACATCCAAATGAACAGGACCCCGAAGGCATCTGGTCTTCGATCATCAGACCTCGAACAGCTGCAGCTCCGAGGAGTTCAAGTGTTCATGGAGAAAACAGCTTCGGTTCACAAACACTGAGCCTTCATGTCAACCACAGCATCATCCACATCAGATCTGCATCTAAAAACGATGCTACATCTATGGATCTCAGCTCAGAACCTGCTGGTTCCTACAGGCCAAGCCTGAAAACCAGAACCATTTCAATCCATCTGATCCAAGAAAGAACAATGAGCTTCAACAGAGACACAACGTCAATGGAGCAGGAGAGCAGAGTTCCTCTCTAGTTTCTCCAAATTCCTCTCAAGCTGCTTTTGAGCTCATCTCAGAGTTCAGAGTCCCTCTCAGGTTCCTTTAATTTCATCTCAAGTTCCTCTCAGAGTTTCTCTATGAGTTGCTTTCAGGTTCCTCTTAGAGTTCAGAGTTCTTCTAAGGTTCATTTTCGGCTCCTCTCCAAGTTCCTTTTGAACTTCCTGCAGCAGTTAGACTGTATAACAAGCTTTGAGCCCAGTAGACCAAAAACACACAATGCACAATAAAAGACAGCATAAATTATTATTGTACATATAAATAATGAATAATTTTTCCATTTTTATTTTTTTATTCTTTTCTTTTATGTTCATATCTCTACAGTTTTGTTTAATTATAATTTATATTGTGGCTTTTACTTCTGATCTGTTGCTTGTTGCACTAGAATTTCCCTGCTGGGGGATGTCTCCATTGACCCGATGACGAGGAGAAGGTTCAGAACTTCTTAACTGCAACCAGAGCCTGGTTGAAGGTGGCCCAGATAAGAGTATCTGCAGTCTCATAGGTGTTTTTGATTTGGTTGTCTCTGCTTGATTGTGGAATTTATGTAAGGTTCACTTGGACCTGGACTCATCTCTGCTTTGTAGGTGTCTCTACTTCTGATTTCTTACCTGTACTGGTCTCCATTGGTCCTCAAGTTTATATGGCCTTGTGGGTGGCTTGCATGGGGTAGTTATTTAAACCGGTCCACTGCAGGAGACAGGAGGTGTCGTACATCTTGGGACTAAAGCCTTGTTTCCAACAGCGAGTGCGGGGTCGGACGGGACAGTTAGGAGATATGATCTGTAAACTGTAATCTCGTTGCGTTTTCACAGCCAACTGTAACCTTTTTATGCCAGGCCGCACGTAAAGTTTGCAGATCAACAGATTGCAGTGTGTCAAACTCCATCCTTTCAGGTCGGGTCAGTTAGATTGGTACCCCAACGGAAGGGTCCTAACAAGGGTCCAGAGCGTGCCAACCCGCCCCGGCCCACACCCGTAGATGGAAACAGGACTTTTCCGTCAGGTTAATGTACGCTAGGGGTGGCCAACGTAGGTCTTTGAGAGCCACAATCCTGCAGGTTTTCCACGCATCCCTGCACCAACACACCCGACTTAAACTAATGAGTTACGTGCAGATGCTTATAGCCTGTTGGTTCCATTTAATTTGAGTCAGGTGTGCTGGAGCAGAGAAACTTAGAAAACCTGCAGGATTGTGGCTCTCGAGGACCGACGGTGGACACCCCTGATGTACGCCATGATGAGATGTCACGTGCAGCCACTCCCACCACCACTAGAGGTCACAGATGTTCAGACAGATAATCCTCTGGATGAACAGAATAATCTGGGGTCGGCTCTGAGAGAATGGTGATCTTGAACTCTCATGGAAGACTTGGCGCCAGATAGTTTAAAGTGGATTTCAGTAGTCTGGTTTTGGGTTTGGAATTTGGGGCTGTCCTGGTCTTCTGAATCATCTTGGATTCTTGGACTTTGGCTCCTCCTTGTTCTGGCTCTGGACTCTGCTTTGGATGGGACAGGTCTCTCTCTCGTGGATGTTTGGACTGATCCATCTCTGTCTCAGTCCTGATTTGGACTTGAGTCTTTTTTTAATTAGTCTTGACCTCATGTATGTGATACTGAACCGTCATTCTGGACTCCAGTTTTGTTCCTGCAGCGGTTTTTACCTTCTCGTGTCTCAGATTTAATCTCAAACGTCCTGACAGCGGGATCACTGGAACATGACCCGTTTCTTCTTCTTTGTATTTTCTGCTCCAGCTCAGCAGAAATGTGGCGTTTAAAGGCTGAACTCGTCTGCTTCCTGTTGCTCCACCTCTCTCTCTGACCTTTTCAGCCAACGCTACCCTGACTGATTGAAACAGATTTCCAACATGACTCCTGCGTTCACCCCGCTGACACACAGACACAGCGTTCACCCCGCTGACACACACACACACACACTCTGGCTGCTGTTTGCAGTAAAAAGCTGGAAATTTCAGAGAGAGAGGAGTGGCCTGTTAAATCTTTGAATTCTCTGATTTAACACATGATGCCTCTCTCGCTCTCTGTCTGAGTCGGTGTCTCTCCCTCCAGACTCAGCTTTATTCTCATTCAAAACCATTTACCCGATTTAAATGAAACTCAGTTTCTCAGGTCACAGAACCAGAATAAAATAACTAAATATAAATAATTTAAAAGGAACTATTTAAAAAGAACGTACAGCTTTTTGCAGTAAATTGAGATAAAAAAGTAGCTTATTATAATGCTCGGTAAACTATACTATACTGTTTTCAGTATAAAAAAAATAGCAACATTTTGAAAAAGTGCAAGTAAAGATTTTATTTACATTAAAATTTCATGCTTTAACGATCACATATTTTCACCACAGAATCCTACGTTGCTCCGATCCGCTGTTTGGACGTTTAGTCTATGAATACTAAGTGAATGTGTTGTACCGCCCCCTGCAGGCGGCAGGCTGCATCACAGAACCGACATAGCTACAGCTTTTACTTCACATCTGTATATGTCCAGGAAAATTGAAAACAATGGTCACGGTTGAATGGTGGTTTTTTGGGGGGTTTTTTTATTCTGATTTTATTCGGATTTAATTATTCAGAATTAAATAATTTTGGAATTAAAGTATTGTCTTTCATGTTAACATGAAAACAGTCATTTAAAACTGAGGTTTACATGGAAAACACGTTTAATGGCTTTTATTTAATTCCACTTTAGATCTGGGGGTTGGGAAGGGTTCTGATTGGACGTGACGGATTTACTTCTGGTCAAAAAACAAACTCCACTTCCTGCTGCTTTTCGTTTCGTCTCCAACATGGAAGACACATAATAAAAACCATTTTCGCTCTGATTGTGATTCTAGTTTTGAAACAGCAGCTGGACACCAGCATCCTGCTTCACACTGGTCACCTGAGGAGGAGAAGGTAGGTAGAGAACCGCACCGTCATGGCGCCCGGACAAGGGAACGAGCATGCTCAGAACGACCGGAACTCATTTAGAGCAGAATAAAAGTTTACATGATCGATGAATTACTTAATTCGGATATAAATCAGAATAAACCAGCCACTTCGGATTTAAGTTTAATTCTGAACGGCCTTTTTAATCTGGAATTAGGTGTTTACAAGGTCGCTTTAAATAGAATTTCAATTATATTCTGAATTAAAGGGGAATTCAAACTTGTGTAAACGTGGCCGATGTTTAACGAGTTCCTGTAAAGGATTGATAGCCGGATGTTCTTAACCATAACTGCTCGAACCTGGAACAGATCGGCTGTTCCTGAAACAGTTGTCTGCAAACCCAGAAGTCGGTGGATCAATTCCAGGCTTCCCCTTAATACATGCCAAAGTGTCCTTGGGCAAGACACTAAAGGGGGTTGGGAGGACAGCCTCAGCTGAACCGCTGATCCCCGGGTCTATAAAGACGAGGAGAACTCACTCTTCTTCACTACAGAGTCTTCCTCACTGTCCTCACAGTGGCTGATCACACTTTCAGGACTGATCACTTATTGTTTCTAAACAAACAAACAAACAAACAATGCAGAGGAAGATGAAGAGGAGGAGGAAGAATACATTACAGACACAGTAAAGTGTTGCATGTTTGAAGGTGACTTTAGGATGAAGAAGAGGAGGAGGAGGAGAGGTTTAATTTTTCATTTCCAGAAGATCACCAGATTTAATATGAGAGAGGGAGAGGATGGGGGAGGATGGGGGAGGACGTGACGGTTGATGGAGGGATGGAGATAATGATGAGGAGGAGATGAGAATCAGTGACCAGAACACACACACCTGGAAACAGCTGGATTTCCGCTCAGCTGTTTGTCTTTAATTTATTTCACAAAAACATGAAAAGACAAAAAGCATCTTTTTTGGTTGTTACGGCGACTGCAATCAAAATTTTCTAATTGTCTGAAACGTTCGATGAACAGGGGACAAAAACAAGTCTCATGTTCCTCATGTTCAGGTCCAACCTCCGTCTCAGATCAGCGACGGACATGGTCAGACCGGCTGAAACCAGAACCCCGACGGAGGCTCAGACAGACGGAATGAAGAGATAAAAATACAGAAAGAAAAGTAAAAAGCACTAAAACGTCTGAGTGGCGAGCAGAGCGTAAAAATCTGAGGTGGAAAGAGAAAGAAGTGAAATATTCATCTGATATTTCTCTGAAAGCCTCGACAAACACCACACACACTTTAATGGATGTTAACACACACACGAGAAAAGGGTTTTTATTTCATGACGGATGCTGCGCTCGGTGTGTCTGTGTGTGTGCAAACTTACTTTGAGCTCTATGATCTGTATTACATTTTTCTTATTTCTCCCTTTGGCTTCTGGTTCAGTCCACTGAGACTGGGGGGTTGTTTTTTATTTGTTTCCACATTTATCTGCTTTATAAATTCTGTAATTCATAACTTGAATTCATTATTAAAAACTAATTGATCATTGATATCAGATCCTCTTGAATTAAAATTAAATGAAAGTTTATATTTATATTTTTTTAATAATATGCTTATATATTATCAAAAGGTCTTTGGATCAATAAAAATAGCAATAATTACAATAATAATGGACAATACTTATGTATATGATAATAATAAATGGTAAAAGGTCCGTACTTATATAGCACTTTTATCCAAAGCGCTGTACATCACATTCACACACTGATGGCGGAAGCTGCCATGCAAGGCGCTCACCACGACCCATCAGGAGCAACTAGGGGTTCGGCGTCTTGCCCATTGACACCTCGACAACTCGCCTTGGCCGAGGATCGAACCGGCAACGCTAGGTTTACAACACGACCGCTCTACCTTGCCGAGCCACGCCCCCCTTAACAATAATGATGACAATAATAACAATAATAATGAAAATCACTGCCCCTCCTTTTTGTACTTTTAGATGACCATTTTCTTATACGATGATTTAAATAAATGTATATTTGGACATTGCTTGTGTTTGTCCCCCAGCTCATTCCATAGTTTAATCCTAGAAAAAGACAGAAAACTGAATTTTGTGTCCCCCGTAAATAATGACCCCCATCTCTCTGGGTGAGAAGATTTTGGATGTTGGTAGTAAATTCTTGATAACTTTATAAATCTTCTGTGCTGTATGATAATGAACCAGGTCCTGAAGTTTAAGTCATTTTTACTGTAAAAACAGATAATTTATATGATGAAGATACCCAACTTTCTTGGTGACATGGACTGCCCTTTTTTACAATACTAAAAAAAATAATAAATTTTTATAATTGTTTGCCCAGATTTCTATACAGTAGGAGAAATATAACAGAACATAAAGTGAATTGTTCTGCTCATGTTGTTCATCCTGCTGCTGTTCAGATAAAAACACTCTCACGGGTCAGAAAATCAGTGATTCTGATGGTAAAACATCATATTTTCCTCCAAAAGACAACGTCCTCGTAAACAGAGAGGAAGCAGCCAATAGGATGAAGTCAATAATAACAACAACAACAAATAAAACAAAAATTAACAAAACAATAACAAAAACAAAAAATTACAAAACAAAGAAACTATAAAAATAAGATGCAGCTACAAAACAACATAACTAAATGACAAAAACCAAACCAACAAAATTCCAAAAACACCAAACAAGAAAACAACTAAAACATTACCAACAAAAAAGTCAACCACGAAAACAACAACAAAACAAGAAAGCTAAATATCATAGTGTCAGATGAAGAAGTGATGCTTAATCATCCTCCTCCTCACTGTTTGTGATGAAGACCTTTCTTTAAACTTTGCTGGTGTGTGTGTTTAGTTCCCATCATCTTAGTGATCATTCAGATGTGTGTGTGTGACTGTGTTACACACTGTGTGAAAAGTTTTAATAAAACATCTTTTCTTCTGGTTTCTTTAATGTGTGTTTAATATTCTTCTGTTTTGCTGTGAGAACTTCCTCTCGTGGGATCAATAAAGTTTTTCTGATCACAGCGAGTGTTTGTTAGGAGACGTTCTGATCTGACGAGTCGCGCACGGATCTGATTTCCTGTCAGCGTCTCGTCTGAAGCTAAACATGAAATGATGACGCTCCTGTTTGTGTGTCACAACACTGAGTCGCCTCACTGAGCTCTAAGTCCTAAAGCTTGTATGATGGACACACTCATTCATTATTAAACACACACACACGCGCGCACACACACAGGCTGTTTCATAATTTATCTGCAGTAAAATTAATAAATAAAAGTGAGTTGAAGACAGAGATGAGTGTTATCAGAGCAAACATCATCGCACTGAACACACATGCAGTCTGAGCTGCCAACCACACACACACACACACACACACACATCTTTAACATTTCTAAGTTTCTTTTTGTTTTCTGCTGTCGTCTCAGAAGAGCGTTTGTTGTTATCACACACACAATGACACACAGACTCTGATCAGGTACTTCATCGTTCTGACAGAACGCCACACCTTTAATGAGAAACATCTAAATCTTCTCCAGAACGCCAACGAAGGCCAACATAACCGTTTCACCGAGCCAGGCAACTTCGAACACCCCTGAACAACATCAAGAGCCAAAAACAAATTCATCTGGCACTAAACACTCACCAAGAACCAGTAGAATCTTGTTATGAAACACTGGAACATCGACAAGAACCACTAATACCTGATCAGGTACCAGTAGAATCTTGTTATGAAACACTGGAACATAGACAAGAACCATAATACCTGATCAGGTACCAGAAGAACCTTGTTATGAAACACTGGAACATTGACAAGAACCACTAATACCTGATCAGGTACCAGTAGAATCTTGTTATGAAACACTGGAACATAGACAAGAACCACTAATACCTGATCAGGTACCAGAAGAACCTTGTTATGAAACACTGGAACATTGACAAGAACCACTAATACCTGATCAGGTACCAGTAGAATCTTGTTATGAAACACTGGAACATAGACAAGAACCACTA
>JBAMHW010000020.1:21642352-21653898 GCA_037177495.1 Rhadinocentrus ornatus | reverse complement strand
GTTAGGACCAGTAATAAAACACACCAATCAGAAACAACCAGTAAAAACTAGTTAGGACCAGTAATAAAACACACCAATTAGAAACAACCAGTAAAAACCCGTTAGGACCAGTTATAAAACACACCAATCAGAAACAACCAGTAAAAACCAGTTAGGACCAGTAATAAAACACACCAATCAGAAACAACCAGTAAAAACTAGTTAGGACCAGTAATAAAACACACCAATTAGAAACAACCAGTAAAAACCCGTTAGGACCAGTTATAAAACACACCAATCAGAAACAACCAGTAAAAACCAGTTAGGACCAGTAATAAAACACACCAATTAGAAACAACCAGTAAAAAGCAGTTGCTCACTGGTTAAAAGGGTCTAACACTTATTCTGTGTTTGTGAGTGTTTGCATCAAGTAACCGGCCAATAGGGAGCGAGCATGTCAAGTGACCTCTCGTGTGATTGGCTGGATGCATATTTAAAGTCCCTGAATGAGGCTTTAACTGGTTTTGGCAGGATGCTGATAGAGGCTTTATACTGACTGAACACACACACACACACACATGAACACACACTCAGAGTCATGTCATGTTCAGAGGAAGCATCTCCTGCATGCCGACACGCTGATAAACCCCTTTAACACACTAATTAACCCAAACACACACACACACAGTTTTGGACTATTTATTTGCCGAACAGAAAAAAACTTCAAACATTCTCTCTCTCTCTGTTTCTTCAGGTCTCTTGGCCTCTCGTTCGCCCTCGCTCACCTTTAAACACTGTTTACCTGCAGCTGTGTGTGTAATCTGTTTTCAGATTCACTTTAAAGCCACAAAGTGTGTGTTTGTGTTTCTGTATGTGTGTGTTTGTTGCTTGTATTTTTTTTAAACACACACACATACAGAAAAGTGGTTTTGACCTCCAGGTCTCTTTGACACAGAAAAGCATTGTGGGAGTTATCACACAACAGCCAGACAGAGTGTGTGTGTGTGTTGTGTATATATTTGCCTTCCAGCTTTGCTGTGGTTGTGTGTGTGTTTGCTGTGTACAGCTGGCAGTGAGCTGATAACAGCCCTATTAGAAATATTAATATACCTTGAACCCCACAGAGACACAAACACACACAAACACACAAATGTACACCAAAGGCATCCCGATGTGTGTGCGTGGGTTACGTGTGAGTGTGTTCCCCTGGTCATCCTTGATTGGAGCAAATCAATTAAAAGCTTGAGACCAAGGCGTTTCATTGGCCCTCAGATGTGACTGACAGGCTACTGTTCTGCTCACAGTGAGACTGAAAAACAAACACAAAAACAAAAGAAAACAGCAGAACTAGCAAGCAGTACTCCCATAAACAGTCCTCTAAAGAACCACCCAATACCAGTCAGAAAAACGAGAATGCTTGAGCTAATAAAAATAAAAAACATTACCAATCATGAAGAGTAGTGGAACAAATCTAACAGTAAAAACTAAGATATGAAGAGATTTTAAGAACCAAATGAGTGGTAAGGAAATTAGTGAAAAACCAGTTTATGGTTAAAAGAACATCAAGAAGAACAAGATCCATCCAAGGGCGTAGAACCAGCACCATAGCGCAAAATATTCTGTCAGCTGGATCCTTCCAACCTTTCCTAGCAGAACGTGAAAAACACAATAAGAACCAATGACGAGAAATGCAAGCAACATAAGAACCAGTCTTCTTGTGGAGAACATGAGTAAAACCAGTGAAGAACGTGACTAGACAATGAAAGGACATTAGTACTACCAAAGGACCAGTAACGGACATTAGTTGAACCAGGAACCTCTTACCAGTTGACAACACGAGCAGAAGAATTTAAGTCAAAGCAGTGAAGAAAGTGAGTTGAACAAGAGAAGAACCATTAATTAATTCATACAAACATAATAGAACCATACAACCAGTGAAGAACATCCTAACAATGAATAACTTGAGCAGACACAGTGGAAAAACACGAGTAGAACCAAATAAAGAAACACGAGCAGAACTACGGCCCTATAAAATCCATTTTATTTTTTACAAAATTTTATTTAAATTTTTCCCAAATACAAATTCTTCAGTTATAAATTTTTTAGAATCCGGTTTCTACCATTTTAAAAATATTTAACCCCAAGACAGCATATAACGTAATTAAATATCGACAATTTATTATGTTATTATTACATTTTGTTCATGATATTCTTTTACTTTTGAGACCAGAGTGAATAAGCATCCTGATGTTTATATGTTACTTTAAGCTGCTATGCTGTGGATCTAAAGTGTAACTAGTTATCAGCCAAAACAAAACCCAACAAAGCCTCAACTATATATATACTGTGGGTACTTGGAGTAGAACATTAGCAGAACCAGTAAGACTTTAGGAATGCCTCCATTTATGAGAATGAATGGCTCTCTTTCTGTTTTTGTACTCCAAGAAGATGTGTAGGCATCAATTGTTCTTTGAAGTGGTAGCTTAAGTATCTGCACGGCGTTCCGCCTTTTAAAGTTTGTGTTCGTCACTCTCCACCTGGTCTTCTTACGTGTCAAGTTAACTGTATGTTGGCAAAATCTGCAGAACATTATCTCACCAGACACATAAAAGTCTTGAGGAAACTGCTCTGTACTTGGGGAGTAAGCCGAGAGTTTGGTAGCTTCTTAGCCGGAGTCTCAGGCGCTTTGATAATGAGGGAGGCGGGGGGAAATGAAGTCGCCCTGTTCATATTTTTTAGCTCATATGTGAATCATATCAGATTTTTTAATGAAAGCCTGAATGGCGCAAATCCCATTTTTTTAAAATCCGACCCAGGCCACTTTCAAATGTGGTCCTAGATCGGATACGTATCCGATCTGTGTGGAAGTGACCTCAGTCTGAACAGTCATGCCGCATTTCAGACAAGCATCACAATTCTACTGTTTTACAATATTTAAGCTACTGTGCTGTTGTCTTTTCTTTTTTGGGGGAAATAAAATCAACGACAACACACCATTACTTCAAATATCGAACGAATAAAGAAACCCAATAAATAAAGAGAGGGACAGGGGTTTAGGCTATTTACAATTAGAATGCGTTAACATGCAGGTCGGGTCGCATTTTATATCCTGTATTGTTGGATCGGGGCCAGATTTCCCAACAGGTTCAGGCGGGTGCAGGTGTGGTAATCATCCTAACAGGCTCGGGGTGGGTGTGGGTTTGGTAATCATCCTTCTGTCTGCTTCATGGCCCGGTTCCGCTCGCTGCTTACTTCATGGTAATTAGTGTCTGTCAAAGTCTGGGGCTTGCTAGAGATGGCAGTGGCATGGTTTATCAGCCAGAAACACAATGATCAAAGGGTTAGCATGCTTTGGCTTTCTGCTAAACACCGGCGCGTGCCACGCTGTCAGCACAGCAGCACTCTGTTAGCCTGTTAGCTTAGCTGTTTTCAACCTGAAGGGTGACGACAGCTGCATAATGGGCGTGACGTGACTCCGTGAGACAATGAACAGCTGTCAACCAATTACCTGATAAAAAGAATAATAATATTGTTTATTATTATTATATTGATCAGATATTAAGTTTATTATTCTTATAAATTAGCTTTTAATATTATTGATATGCTATTTATATTCAATATTACTGATTAATAATGAACTTGGCCGGTGAGTCAAAAAGTCAATTTCAGACACTGAGTACCAGTAACGGACATTAACTGAAACAATGAAGATTGGGAACCTGCTACTAGTCAGCAACATGGGTAGAACCAGTTTTGAAGATGAGTAGAACAAGTGAAGTATTTGAGTAGAACCAATAAAGACCAGGAACCTCCTACCAGTACACAACAGGACCAGAACCATTGAAGAATTTGAGAACAAAGTGAAGAACAAGACTACAACCAATCAAGTATTTGAGTAGAACCATTGAAGAACAACTTTGTTACAGTGGAAGAACTTGAGCAGAACTAGTGAAAAATATGAGTAAACCCAATAAAGAAACATGAGTAGAACCAGTGAGCTAGCTGAACTAGTGAAGAACAGGAACATCCTACCAGAGAACAATGTGAGCAGAACAATTTAGGCATTTGAGTGGAACCAGTGAAGAATGTGAGTTGAACAAGGGAAGAACCATTAGTAGAACCAGTGAAGAACAAGAACTTCATAACAATGAAAAAATTTAAACAAAAACCAGTAAAGAACATGAGTAGAGAGTGGAACCGTAAAGTATTTGACTAGCATCAGTAAAGAATGCCAGCAGAACAAGAACTTCCAACTGGTAAAAAAACACCAGTAGAACCAGTAAAGAAAATGAGGAGAACCAGTGTTCTTGTTTATAGTGTTAAAGATTGGAACAATAGAATGGTCTACAAGTGAAGGACAGCCCCGAAACCAGATGCACGTTATATTAATATCCAGATACATAACGAAGGCAACAGAACCAGATGAAGAGAACATGAGTAGAACCTGGTTTACATGTCTTACCAGGCTGAGCATGGGTCTGTTCAGCAGACTAACAGTTAAAGACGGACTATGGGGAACATCTGG
Organism: Rhadinocentrus ornatus; assembly: GCA_037177495.1. NCBI lineage: Eukaryota > Metazoa > Chordata > Actinopteri > Atheriniformes > Melanotaeniidae > Rhadinocentrus > Rhadinocentrus ornatus. Next base: position 21,649,394 of record JBAMHW010000020.1, on the reverse strand, counting down.
GAACCGAACCAACAGTTCCAAAAAACATTGTAGAACGTTTTTCCTCCATTTCACAGTCTGTGTTAGAACCACATCTGCGGTTCTGACTAGTTTAGGATGCCCATGTTAGGAACATTTATTTATCAGTGACAGAGCGAGGTGGAACTGGAACTCCAGAGGTTAGCCAAGTGTCTGCAGCCAGAGGAGCTAAAAATATCTGTGACGTCAGGATGTGGCTGAGACCACCAGTTATTTTTAACAGACTTACAGCTGAACAGAACCAAGTCCAGGCTCGGGTTAAAGCATCTGAGGAGAACCCTTTAACACATGCGTGAGTCAGAAACCGTCCTAACACGAGAGGAGATACAGCTCAGAACCGCAAACACAGAGCATGTGTGTTTCTGTGTGTGTGTGGCAGTAAAGGGTATTAGAGAAGATTACTGTTGTTCACACTGACAGCAGAGAGAGAGTCGCTGCTACAAGGCTCAGATTAGATTGAACTTGTACCATTTATAAGAACATTAAATGGAGCCTGCAATCACTGGTCAATCGATGCCTCGCTGCTGCTCAGTGTGTGTGTGTTTGCAGTATTAAACTAGATGAGTTTCGGTGGAGAAAAGCGGCGGTATCTAGGTTTTTTCTCTGTTGCTCAGAGCTCAACCTGAAGAACATTTAAAATGAATGTAAGCCATCTGAGATCAGACCAGTAGTCGTTCAGGATATGAACGTAACATCGTAACGTTGAAGTTCTGCAGCTCAGACACGTTCTCTTACTGACTAGTTGAAAGGTTAATCACACAACCACTCAGACCAAACAGTTCTGGGATCTCTTGGGGGGTTTTAAGGACAAACAAGCTCCATCCTTTTTGTGTATTTAACTAATTGCACAGAGCTGCTTCCTTGCATGGGGGAACATGTAAAAGTATCAAAGATCTTTCATACATGGGAGTTAGCTAACTTCATGTTAGCTTCTAAAGCTCAGAGGGGTGGAGTCAATATGTGATGAAGGAATAGCAGCAGGGTTCTAACATGCCAGCTTTTCTATTTGTGGTACAAAAACTGAAAAAGACTTCCAGGGAGCTTCCCAATTCAAAATAGACAGAGCTGCCTTAGAGGCATGGCCATCAACAGAAAGGTTCTGCTTTAAATTCTGACTTTGTTCTTTGTCCACGGACTCTGCCCCCCCACTGTCATGTGACCTGCTGACCTCATCAGTCATCAGGTGCTCCACCAACTGTTGGGACTTCTTTCTGGTGTTTTGTTGCCAACGTTTTCGGAAGAGGAGGCCTGAAAGTGAGCTGATAAGGATTTATGGCGGCGTTGGTTCTCTGAGAGCATCGTTTTGTTGCTGCATCTGATTCTGCTGTGGAGGGTGAGTTAGATTTAATGTCCTGCCTTGTTCTGCTCGCTGCTCCACACATCAGCCGGGAGGAGATCGAAGCGTGGAAGAGGAGGAGTGTGTGTCCACTGGGAGACAAGCTGTTTGCTCTCTGATTGCTTGGATTGGTTGCAATTAGTCACACACACACACACACCCTGTCCTGTATCACAAAGAAAGAATATTGTAAACTCTCCACTAGTTTTTTTTTCTTTACCACCTTATTTCCTCCGGTACATCCTCCTTTCCTCCACTACTTCCTTTTTTCCTCCTCTATATTATCTCCTCCACTACCTACTTGTTTCCTGCCTTGCCTCCTCCTTTTTCCCCTACCTCCTTATTTCCTGCTCTGCCTCCTCATTTCCTCCCCTACCTCCTCACTTACTCCTCCATTTACTCTACTTCCTGCTCTACCTCCTTCTCCTCTACTTCCTCATTTTATTCTGTACCTCTTTTGCTCCTTGATCTCTGCTTTCTCTCCAACCTCCTTGTTTCCTCCACTACCTTCTCATTTCCTTCACAATCTCCTTGTTTCTACCACTACCTCCCCATTTCCTCTTTTACCTCCATTACATCCTACATTTTCTCCTCTTCCTCCTTGTTTCTCCTCTCCCCTCCCTTCCTTTCCCTACTTATCCGCCCCCTCCTCCTCCTCCTCCACTCCTCTATAACTCACATTAAACAGGACAGTAACCACCTCCTCTCTGTGTGTCCTCGCTCAGCCTGTCTCTCACGTGATTGGCTCTGTGATTTAAGAGTGCTGCATTCTCATTTGTCAGCAGCCTAACCTCTGTGAGCATGTGACAAACGGCGGCTGCCTCACGCACACACACAAACACACAGAGAGCGCGTTATCATTGTGAACCCTCGCTGTCCGTCCATAACTCAGACAGGAAGTGTGGCAGGTCAATAGTAGATAACAGAGGCTGCAGCAGCTCCTTGTGCTGCCTTCAGGTACCAACAGTGAAACTGCATTAAAGGAACAGTTCAATACTTCATTACACTGAGAACAACCAGCCTGTAAGAAGTTCTTTATCTGCTGAACTGCTGCAGCGTATGTTAGTATTGTGGCGATAAAGACTTTGTCAGCAACTGGAGCTGAAAACTCACCTTTAACTGCATTACAATTAATCAATAAAAGCATTGATTATTCATGGCCTGATTAACTACAGGGGCTCTGAAATCTGGTTCTACACATGTTGAAATAAATTATAAGTCACCTGAAGGTTCTTTTAACCATTTAAAGCTTTAAACTGAAGGTTCGTACAGGAGCCCAGAAAGGACAAACCTAATACTGACTGCAGAAGTTCTTTCTGTTGGTTTCTCAGCCACTGTTGGCTGTTTCCAGCTTGAGCTGCCGAGTACTGACCTTTAACTTATACTGTATATGCCTATCCTACATTCTTTTCCATTTAAGCTACCCTCCAAAAATAAACATAACAAAATAAAAATCATTCACATTTGTAACCCTAAAAAATAGATTTATAAACTATTCTCTTGAAAACCAAAAGCGAATTACACATTCTTACATTTACATTAGCATTATTCCATCATTTCACCCCCACAATAGAAATACATCTCCTTTTAATCCCTTTTTTAAATCTTTTTGTACAGTAAACTTACAAACATCTCTCAAATCCTATTTGCACTCCTGATGATCAACATTGCCCAGATTTCTCTCCCCTACCTCCTCATGTCCTCCTCTACCTCCTCATTTCTCCTTTACTTCTTCAGTTCCTCACATACATCCTCATTTCCTAGCCAATCATCCAATTTCCTCAACTATCTCCTTGTTTTTTCCCCTACCTCATTTTTTGCATCCTCTGCCTCCTCATTTTATCCTCTACCTTCTTATTTCCTCCTCTACTTCTTTACCTCTTTTTTTCCCCTTATCTCCTGATTTCCTCCTCTACCTTCTCCTTTCCTCCACTGTAATCTGCTTTGCATCCCTACCTCCTCTATTCCTCCTCTACCTCATTATTACCTCATGTACCTCCTTATTTCTAGTCTATCTATCCTCATTCTTATTCTACCGTGTTTAATTAGTTCTTCCCATTTGTCCTTATTTCCTCCACTATCTCCTTGTTTGCTCTGTGTTCTCCTTTATCTCCTTGTTTTAGACTCTAGTCTTTTAATTACTCCTTTACCTCCTCAACCTCCTCATTTCCACTGCTACATTCTTGTTTCTTCCTCTACCCCCTTGTTTCCTCATCTACATCCTTATGTTGGTTTGACCCGACATTCGCTGGAATACTTACAAGTCAACTTTATTTCTAATCATGTTTTAAACCACATTTGCTGACCAAAAAGTTGTATAATAAGAGTAATAAAAATAGAAAAAAAAAATAATAATGATAATGAAGAGGCTAAAATTTTCCTTTTGTTAAATTTGTCCTAATAGAGCATGATGCGTTCAGGGTCGGACCGATGTATCTGTCCATCAGCCGGTCAGAGGGGAACCAAACCTGATCCAGGAACCATGAAGCACAGGTGTACACAGCAGAGTTCTCCATACAGAACCTCCAGGATAAGGTTTAAAGGAACAGATCATTCCTGAAACATGTTGATATAACAGACACAGGAAGCAGCTTCAGAGGACCCAGGCTGGATCCCTGAGGAACCCCTTCCTGAATGAGTCCTGGCCCACATAATAATAAAAATCCTGTTGTACATTACCTGCAGGAATCCAGGGGTTGCTTGACTGGCGGTCTCTGGTGTCTCCCTGCTCCCAGTCGAAGTCGTCTTCTTTGGACTGGACCAATGTACAGTCTGGAGACTGTCCTGACAGACAGGCTGAAAGACAGACAGAAACACAGACAGGTGTTGCTTTACTGAGACGTGAAACCAGACAGACACACAGTTCACCCATCAACGTCAGCTGCTGAGTTTCTGTTCCAGTGACGAGGAGTTTTTATGTCTTTCTGAAAACATCTGAAGCTCATCCGGAGGGATGGACACATCTTCTGTTCATCAGGTCTAAACGTGATCCATCACATGACGAATCAGTTGTTTCTCAACACGTCAAGCACTCTGACATGAAGAACCAGAACCTCTGCAGACCTCTTCTTCTATTTGGGTCTTGAGTTGAATTCCTACAGATCTCAGGGTTTAATTGATCCTTTTGTTCTGTAAGATTTCAGGGGTTGTGAGTTGTGAATGTCCCCCCTGTTTTTGTAAGATTTCTAAACTACCACTCAATAGTTTGGACATGTTTTCCCCATTAAATTTATTGGAAATGTGTCCAAACTTTTGACTGGTATTGTGCATTTTGGGAGCAAAAGTGGAGCCACCACTGAATGGTGTACCTGGTGTCCCGTCTCTTTAAAGAGCCAACTACCCAGAAAGCTCAGCTACATCAACTAAATTTATCTCAAGAATAAAATATATTTCAATAAAATCTAAATTATCTATGTTGCTATGATAAGGCATGGCCACAGAGTCAAATATTATATATGGATGGCACCAGGCGGACTCTGTAGAATATTCCAGGAAAGTTAAAGTGTGCCGGTGAAATGCTTCAATTTTAGCTTGTGATGTTCTGATGGACATTTCAGTCTTTTCTGTACAAATATTTAAATAAACATTTGAATATTTCTGCCTCTGAGAACATCTGCCTGTTTCATCGTCAGTGTTAGAGCTGATTGTGGCCCTGTGTCACGTAACCGTAAATATCAAATAGTTTAAATGTTCACTCGACTGTCAGATACTCGATGAATCTGTGGCGTCTTCCAATCAATGCATCGATAACCAACCGCAGCCGCGATAGGTGGAACAGTTCCTGACTCCGTCCTCATTTCATCGGCAGAGACAGCCACTTGTCAACATATAATGTTCTTTAGAGGGAGACAGTTCCAGTTCATTACCATTTCCCAGCATGCTTCCTCTTCACACACACACATAATAGATGTAAACCTCCTCCTTCCTCCACGACTCAAAGACGTCTAAATCCCTCCATTCAGACCGGCACACACATTCTGTGTGTGTGTTTGAGTGTAAATATATTCTATGGCATCAGGGGCTTTGACGCCTCGTCAGCCTCTTCACTGTAATGACTCTGAGTGTGTGTGTGTGTGTGTGTGTGTGAGAGGCTGTCATCTGAAAGCGTTGACATTAAATAGCTGGAAGGCTCATTTTCTTTCTTTGTAACAGAAGGCGCATTAAAAACACACACACACACAGATAGTAGTCCCGCGGGGCAGTGTTAGCTCATCAACAGATACCAGACACAATCTGTTTAATCTGCTTCTATGAATTTGCATCTATCTAACTGAACGCACACACGCCAACACACAAACAAACACTCGGTCAGCTCTCTCTCTCCCAGAGGAAAACACACAGAGAAAAGTAATCTCAGCATCTCGATTTCTCCACGCTGAAGCTTAAAGTCTGAGTGTGACTATATGTGATCAATGCAGGGTCATCACTTCTATCAGTGATGTTGTTTTTGATGCCGTTACTATGGTTACCACTATCAGAACTCTGCTAACTCCTGTCATTAACAGCAGCAGACAGAAAATGTTACGAAACTCTCAGACTCCTTCGGCATTCCTCCTTTCCGTCTCGCACCATTTGCTCGGCCTTGTTTCATCAGAGGAAAACAAAGTGGCGAGTTTCAGAGGGAGCAGATTGTTGTCAGGCTTCTTCTTCGCCTCGACTCGCCTCGACAGGAAATGAGACAAAAACACACACCTCCGGGGATCTATAACACACACACACACACACACACACAGGTTTCCACGGCATCATTCCGTCACATTCCTTCTCCAAGTGTGTGTGTGTTGGCAGAGTGATGACAGGAAGCAGAAAACACACCCTGAGGACACACACGTGAACTGCTGTGTGTGTGCGAGAGCAGCAGCTGTAATTAATCATAATGTGCAGCTATTGATCGTCTGCCCTCTTTATTCTCCAGCTGCATGATCAATAACTACGAATCTGCTGCTCCTCTTCTCTTGAAACTTGTAGCAGTTTTAACCCTTTAAACATGCCCAGACCTGTTCAGACCTGATACACATAAGACGGTCCAGAGTCTCCGCCTCATTGTTACCTGTTAAACTGGTTCTGAGGTCCAGAGGCAGGAAAAGTTAGAGTGTCAGAGGAGAAGAGGTGTTACCTAAAGAGCCTTCAGAGCTTCTTGAATGTAAAGAGGGATGTCCTGCTCTGACTGGATTTGGAAGCTTGTGTGGAGCCACAAATGAGAACAGTTTGGAATGAGACACAACCAGCCAACGTTCATGAGAGGAAAATAGTGCTTGAGAAGGAGCAGCAATAGACCACCACTCAGAAGAGGAGAAGCGGACATCAACCATCACACAGGAGGAGAACCAGTCATGGATCTTCCCGGAGGAAGAGAACAAGACATCAACCTTCACAGAGGAAAAAAACAAAACAATCCTGGATCATCACAGAGAGAAGGAACCAGTCATGGATCATTAAAGAGGAAAAGAACCAGTCATGGATTATCACAGAGTAGGAGAACCAGTCAAGGATCATCACAGAGGAAAAGAACCAGTCATGGATCATCACAGAGGAAAAGAACCAGCCATGGATTATCATAGAGCAGAAGAACCAGTCAAGGATCATCACAGAGGAAGAGACCCAATCATGGATCATCACAGAGGAAGAGAACCAGTCATGAATTATCACAGAGTAGGAGAACCAGTCATGAATCATCACAGAGTAGGA
>JBAMHW010000020.1:21628456-21639306 GCA_037177495.1 Rhadinocentrus ornatus | reverse complement strand
TGGATCATCACAGAGAAGGAGAACCAGTCATGGATCATCACAGAGGAAGAGAACCGGTCACAGATTATCACAGAGTAAGAGAACCAGCCATGGATCATCAGAGTAGGAGAACCAGACATTTATGAAATTCAACCCCCCATATCTGGTCCACAGCAGTTCTGACAGTGGATTTGCTTTACTAACATCCAAACTGGCCCAAACTAGCTCCTCCAAACTTTACCCACAGCTGGCTACAGCAGAGCCAGCTTCAGCCGTCCCGTTTTAATCACATGAGCTTGGTTCTGGACCGTGACTCTACTTTAGACTATAGAGAGAAAATCGACTCAAGATCATTGTGTGTGTGTGTGTGATACAAGGAGTTAAACCCAGCTTTCCACAAGCACCTAAACGCAACGTCTGTGCACGTGGCTATGAGGTTTTCGGAAACGTGAAGAGTCTCAAAATCCATTGAGCAGTTGTAAACTGATCTGTGAGTCCATGCAGTTTTGTCCGTGCGTACCCGGTCATTCGTGCACATGTATTTAACAATTTTTATGCATAGAAGACTTTTTGAAAATGAAACTATTAGATTTATAAGGCTGAGGGTAAAAAAAATAGGTTGTAAAATATTAATGTTTGTGCATTTTGTAATTTGTGCATGTGTAAATTTTTATTGTGTGTGTAATTTCCAGATATTTAGGTGTTCATTTGAACACGTGCATTTACAGCTACCAAAAGTTACACTTAAATCAGTTTACATAGTTTGGAAATCACATGTTACACACACACACACACAAACACACACACAATACTGAGTTAATTTTCTTTCCATAACAGACGGGATGACGGGATAAACCTGTGTAAAACACTGAGCTGTGTGTGTGCGTGCACTCCACACAGCAACATGTCTGCATGTTCAAGGGAAATGTGATCCCCCCCCCCAAAAAAAAAAAAAAAAAAACACACACATATACACACACAGGAAATGAGTGTGAGGATGAAATGTCACACACTTTCTTTCATTCATTTCTCTCCTGTATGTTGGGGTGCTGCTGCTGTTGCCATGGTTACAGTGACCTCGCTAGAACCCAAACTGTGCATGTACGTGTCCTGATAAAATGTGTGTTGAGACCTGAATGCAGGTCACGACCTGTGACCTTATGGGTGGTAAGGGGGAGACTTGAGAGTAGCGGCAGGTCCGCTGATGTTGCCATGGAGATGGGCATTTCCTGCAGAGCAGGAGCCTTGAGAGGCAGAGTGGAGCGACAGGTTTGGATTTTCTTTCATGGATGTGATAACTCATCTGATCCTCAGCAGGTCTTAATATGAAGTGAAACAGCACGACACATCACACCTACCGTACATCTTTATTTATTATGAGACAGAAAACAGGAAGAAGAGATGGATCAGAAAGGAAACAAAAGGAAAAAATGAAAACATTGGAGAAAGAAGGTGAATCTGGGGCAGATGAGATGAAGAATCCAAGCAGATGATGAGGAGTCCAGTTATCAAAGAAACCAGATGAAACTAGAAGTAGAAGAAGAAGAAGTGAAAGTTTCCTCAGCATCTCGGAGGAGATGAAATCTCCTCGTTTAGAGTCCACTGAGATTTGAGAACATTTAGCTGATCTGCTGGTGGGCCGGATTAGACCTCTGCTGCTGCTGCCAATCACTAATCCATCCTAATCTATCACACACACAGCTGTCTGCTCGTCAGATGGACCAACATGTCTTCCTCCTCTTCATAAACTCTTCTTCTTCTCCCTCTCCCTCTCCCTCTCCCTCTCTCTCAACCTACAGTATTTGTCTGATACTCGCTCGGCCTCCCTCTCTGAAGAATGTGCAGCTGAAAGAAACCATCTGGTTCTGATTAGGAAAATGACTCGTCTGTGGTTTTCTGTGGAAAACTCCTCCTCTATTTACTCCTCCACTATTTACTCCCCCTCCTCCTCCTCTTTTTCTTCCTCCTTCTCCTCCCTCAGGCTCAGACACACAACTTTAAGAAAAATCTCTTTACTTAGAAAAAGCATCAACAAGATGACAAAATCTCAACAAAACTAGAAACAACCAAGAACAAAACAGGAGAAGAAGAAGAAAACATTAATGGGAACTCCTGCATCTGATCCTCTGCATAATGAAAACAGAGATGCTTGGAAGCAGCAATGCTAACATGTAGCATAGCAACATGACGGGAAGAAACAGAACTAAAAGACTCCACCAAGCATCGGCTTCCAAACCAAACGCAGTTCAAATCCCAAGCAGTTTTACAGGAATGTAAAAAACCATGAGAACATCTCTGTCTACGTTAGAGCTTCTGCTAAGGAGTCACATGACAGCAGAGACTCTGCTGGTTCCAGAGACGTCTGTCTCATCACTGTGGGACAGAAACTCTGGGAGTTGTGGACAGTGGGACACAGTTTGCCAGACTGGGCGGGTTTCTAGACTTGCTGGTTGTATGTGAAGTCCTCTGGCCTGGATTAAGGTTAAGTACTAAATACTTGATGAGTAGTAATTCATGTGTGTTTGAGCTTGCCGTTTCTTTTCCCTGATCGAGGTGAAGTTTTTGTGTTACAATTGAGCTTTGATTTTGATTTTGTTCTAGGAGTCCGCCTTAGAGCGTGGAACCCGGTTTTGGGGACATTTTCTGTTTTGTTTGGAGGAGCAATAGTTAACAAGTAGATCTTTGTTCGTGTCTATAGTCGACCCGTATTTGTTTTGTACCTGTTGTGCCCCTTAATAAACTGTATCTTTTATTCGGTTGTCGACTCGCTCTGTGTTCCATCCTTTTCCCCTGGATATACGAGGATGTAACATAATCGGGTCTTACTTTTGCTGTTTTTTGGTGAAAAGTTTGATTCCAGTTTTAAAAATTCTGCTAATGTTTCTCCTATGACTCTGCCTTTGTTTGAAATTAACCATGAAGGTCCTGCTGGTTTCTATGGAGATGGAGGTTTTATAGTGTAGGATTCACTCTTCCTATCATAGACTATCTTGGGCTTCACTTCTTCCTGGATCCTCATGGTGTTTCTAAGGTGAATGTGGGGGCTATCCCTGGATCTTTCTGACGCTGACCATGGATAGTGGTGTCCATCATCATCATCATCATCGGCCGAGATATTTACATCCTACAGTCATTTAGACTTACATCAAGAGACTTACATGTGAAGGTGGTTAGGCAGTAGCGTTAAGGGTCCTGCCTAAGGAACCAACTGGGAGATGTTACTATTCGTGCCTGTGAGATTCAAACTCGCGTCTCCCTCATGGGAGACAGATGCAAACTGCACTATCCTCTTCCAGGTGGATTTACTCTGACACAGTAACACGTATCTTGAGTCTGACACTTCTGTAGTAATCTGATGTATCGGCTTCCTGTAGAGACCAAGATTCTACATAGAGCCCTGGTAAATATAACACTTGGTGATGAAGCGGTTTTAAGACAAATACTGTGAGAAGAAACATAAAAGAAGCACGGAGACAGTGGAATTAATCTGATTTCTATCATCTGGCAAAGGTTCAGGTTTTGCATCAGCAGAAGACAATTATCTGCCGTAAAGCTGTTTTCCCAAACGGTGGCAGTACCACAGATTTGCATCACCATCCTCCAGCTCCACCCACACTGAAGAAAACATCAAATAAACCAGCCACAAAGCCAGTTACTCCGATGTCGGTTGTATCTCAGGAGGAAGAGCAGTTGCCTTTCAACTGGAAGGTTGGTGGATTGATTCCAGGCTTCCACTACATGTTGAAGCCTGGACACCTAACCCCACGTTGCCTCCTGATGTGCCTGTTAGGGTGTGAATGTGTGTGTAAATAGGTGAATGTGATATGTAGTGTAAAGCTTTGAGGGGTCAAACAAGTCCATTTACCATTCATTCATTTTCTATACCGCGTAAACCAGGGATCCTCAAAGTCCAGACTCCGGACCTCGAGGCTCATCAGTCTGGACCCAGCTCAACTTATTATTCTGTCTTTTCATAAGTGAATCCTCCATAAATAAATAAATAAACAGTTTAGAATGAGAAATAATTAACCAGAAGAAGAGTAGGGGGCATTTGTAACAACTCCACTGGCAAAAAACTGAAGAAAACCAGAGCTGCGAAGGAAGAAAGAAGAAAGAAAGGATGTCTCTGTCCAAGCTTTTCAAGAAGAGAGAAGTGGACCAAGTTTAAAGTTTAAAGAGGAATAATAACAACAACAAAAATATTACAAATAAACAAATTGCATTTTATTTGTAATTTTTTTTTTATTATTGTCATTGTTTTTTATTTTGTTTATACATAAAAGAAAATACAGTAAAAAGGTTTGATCAATAAATGTGTTTTTGCTAATTTTTCCTCTGGCCTCAGATCTCTGGCCTTCAATGGAGAGTAGATAAGGACCGTTGAAAAATACGTTTCAGAATCTCTGGCTTAAACCAATTCAGGGTTGCGGAAAAGCTGGAGTCTGTCCCAGTAGTTAGCAGGCGAGAGGCAGGGTACACCCTGCACAGGTTGCCAGTCTATCTCAGGGCGTTTGCACAAAAAAAACTTCCAAAATGGAAAGCGATGACGGCTGCAGTTGCAAAATACATCACAAAGACATTGTCCTAAATGACGCTGTGGAAAAACCTGGAGTCAGAAATCTCATTCAGACACGCAAAGCAGGATCTGACTGGTTGTACTTTCTTTGCAGAAAATGAATTATCTAGTTGAATTTATTAAAAGCTTATGAGCGTAAGTTTAAAATAAAAAGTTTACTAAATTTCCCTGCTAATAGTTTACGTGAATCATTTTCCTTCTGTTGTTTTATGATGTTTAATAAAACATTTTCAGTGTTTTAAAAGAGATTTCAAAACATCAAGATAAAATATAGCGTGGCCATATTAGTTATTGACCACATTACCCAGCTTTAATTCTAACCCTCAGCTTCTTCTTCAGCTATTCAGGGACTCATCTCAGATTAACATCCTGCCGTCCATCTAAATCTGACTTTTTGGCTTCAGGATATCGACAGTTTACGACGTCATTGGGTCAAACGCTCCATTAAAGCCTTCATACTGCTCCCTGTGCTAGAGGACTACATGGAGCTCATTTCTGATTCTGATTTAAAGGATGCACATTAGAAAAGATCTGCGGTGGACTGGTGACCTGTCCAGGGTGTACCCTGCCTTTCACCTGAAACACTGCTGGGATGGGCTCCAGCTCACCCCGCGACCCAAAATAAGAATAAGGGGTACAGAAAATGACTGACTGACATTAGAAAAGATAAAAAAGAAAAACTTCCATGAACGCAGAAAAGAAGACTCTCCTCCGCCTGTTTCTATGAAGGTCTGATGCTCCTCTAACGGACTAAAGCAACTGTGAATCTGACTCACCAGCTGTCTCCTGTCTGAGCCGACAAGGTAAAATTTGTGGAAAAAGGATAAAAAAAAGAGAAAGAAAAGCAGAAACTTTCTTGAGAACGAAGAGAAAGACTGAAAATGCAGTTTGTGAAGAAAACAAGGCAAAAGGACGACGTGCAGACAGAAACTAAGACGGAAATCAGTTTCTGACAGGGAAGAAGCACAAGAGGAAATAAATGCTGGGAGATAATCAGCAAACTGAGACAACAAAGAAAAGAAGGAAATGAATAAAAAGATGTTTCATGAAAAATGTGGAAAATAAAGTGCAGATGAAGGAAAACAGAAGCTGACATGACGGAATAAATCAGAAAGCTGATTAATGACATTTTCTCTTATTTCTCTTGTTTTATCACTTTCTGACACACACACACCTAAACACACACGAACACACACACAGAGTCCTGTTGTTCAGCATTAGCCGACAACGGCTCACCAGCAGAATCTTAACTAACTGCAAACCTCTGGCTTGGCTTCAGGTTTGGTCTGAACTCTGGTTCAATGAGTCACGTTTCACACACGAGTCCCAGAACAAAACAGAACCGGACCAGACCGAGCTCCTTCCCTTCCATCACACTCCACAGATCTGATGATGTGTTTTCAGCATGTGGGTTCTGCCTTTTAGAAATCCAGATCTATACCAAACCCACCAGCGCGTCCGGGCGCAACAAGCAGCAGCGTCGTGCATCGTGCTCTCCTAGCTTCCAGAGCTTCTGTCCCACAGTGATGAACCCAGGTTCATCCTGTTCTACAAACAACGGCATGGTTAATATCATCATTAGATGGCGGACCTCACAGCTGATCCTGATAAATCCAGGATAAATTCACCCTGCCTTTTTATTTACAGCTCTATAATCTTATTGTAAAGTCAGGGAAAGTCAGACCTGTTCCTCCATGCTGAAAGTGTTTGCAGACTGCGCTGTCTAGCCTGCTCTCATTGGTCAGTCAATGCAACCCTTGGTGGTTGGTTGTAGTGCCATACAAAAATTGATGCCACCACTTTTCTATTTTCTTGTGTCGCGTTGCAAGCCCCCGTGTGCACATCCGTGTGAAAAAGCGCAACATTTCACATGCACAAATGTCGCCTGTCGCCTGGCTGGAGGAGGGCAGTGATTTTTGCCTCATCGTGCAAGTTCTGTTGGAAATGATGGAGAAGGAGCGACGTCACCTCCCGTGTGTCGAGCCCATTACTCAGTAGGTGGCACATCAGCTAGACTGCAGTGGTGCATCCTCCCTTCCTTCCACCGTATATTTAAACACAGAGCCATTACCACTTTGTTCTTAGTGCCGAGTCAAACAGGAAGTGAGACTCTCTCACCTTTTTTGGGTCATAGTGGTAAGATTTAGACCCCAATGGAAGGGTTAAAAAAAGTGGATCTTCTGGTACCCTTCCCAGGTTTTAGCTGTGGAAACACAAAAGAACTTGCACAGACCCATTCCTTGGAAATGGACCTTTAGACTCCCAGGACTCCAGACCAACAAGAATGAGGTTTAAGAAAAATGTTAATCTTTATATGAAGCACAAATGTTCAGTAGATAAGAAAGATATTTTAAAACAAACTTAAAGGGCTAGCTTCACTGAACTGAATGAAAATTGGACATCAGGCTGTGCTGCTTCTGGAAAATTTCCCTCCCCCAGGTTTAGGCTTAGTTAATGGCTGCACAACCAGCCATAAACATCCTGGTCTTTTTTTTCTTTTTTCTTTAATACAGGCAGTCTCTTCTATCAGTAGATTTGTCAACAACAGTATTTTTGTCATGGATCTTCTTCAGAACAGCCCCCATACAGGATGAGTTTGATGGAGGCTGCACTTGTTTTCTGTTTTTTGGCTTGTTATCAATATTCTCAGACAAAGCTTCACCAGGAACAAAAGCAGCATTTTCACGTTTTCTAGAACGCAGCGTTGAACTTCTGAACATTTTGGACAACCCACTGCTGAACTTCTGGGCGAGTCATGAGCACACATAGACGGGGGGCTGCAGGGGTCAAAACTCTCATCCAGCTTTTTCTCTTCATCTGGTGAAAAGATCTAAAATTCCTCCATATTCCACGTTTTGCAATTGATGCCAATTTTACTGTCAAATTACGTGATTCTCAACTGTGTCCATGTTCACTGACAAATTTTTAGAAAGGTATTGGAGCCCTGATTTCACAACTTTTCCACCTCCTGAAACAGTTTCACACAAATCAAGCTAATAATCCCAAATCCACTTCAATCCAAGTGTCTCATCTGAATGAGTTCCGTATGTGTGTGTGCGTCTTCAATTCAGGTTTTATTAAAAGAAAAGAACCCTTTAATACTGGAACATCTGGAGCAATCGACTAGAACAAAACTAAGATTATAAACACACCTTCAGATTAACATAATCCAGATTATGATCCTCAAGATTCAAATTAAACTGAAGAAAGAAAATGAGACCTGCTTCCATCTGTTACACAGATCCAGAATCAGGTCTTGACCTGGTTTATGAAAAAAAGATGTAAAGACAGATCTCCAACCCATCTAGAAATGTTTCCATTGATCGGTTCGCTGATTTATTGATCAGTTTTCAGCTCGTGACCTGACCTGGAAACATCGGCAAAACTTCTGGATCAGACTTTGTTTTATCTGTCCTGATCTGCATCAGCCCAGATGTTCAGGAGGACTCCAGCTGATGTGTCAGCCTCATCAGGTTCAGGTTCTGGGCAGGTCCTGCTCTCAGGTCAGGACAGTGTTGTTGTTCGTCACACTTCCTCTTCAGGAGGAGGCCCTTTCCTTCCTGTCTTTGTCTGTCCATCACACAGCCAATTGCATCTGTGTGAGCACCGTTAGTCTTCGACCACATTCCCCGGATCCTGACCCTGAAATAAACCTGGAAACCCTAAAACCAGGGCTGCACGGTGGTGTGGTGGTTAGCCCTGCGATGGACTGGTGACCTGTCCAGGTGTACCTGCCTCTCACCTGAAACAATGCTGGGACGGGCTCCAGTTACCCCGCGGCCCTTAATGGAATAAGTGCTACAACCAGGTCTGAACCCTCAAACAGCCCTCTGAGGGTGAGACGCAAAGTACAGATTCCTCACAATGTCCTCACAAAGACAGAAGAACACACACACACATCATTTATCAGTGTGTAACCAGGCTCATGTAATGTGTGTGTTATTATCTGCTGTGTGTGTTAGCCGTTAGCATGCAGTGAAGCTAACGCCCAAGATGCTGAGAGGTGATTGGACGAGACACAGTAACATGCGCAGCTCCCAGCAGGCCCTGGGGCGGTGTGTGCGTGACTGAAAGTGACACACACACTGACAGACAGATGCTGCAGGTGGTGTCAGTGGTGGCATTTAGCTAGTGACACACAAACACACAAAAACACACACACACTGACAGTGAAGATGAAACAACATGGCAGCAAGAACACAACAGAGTTTGTGTGACTGACAGACGATATTCAGACCGACAGGAGGAAGAGGAGGAGGAGGAGATGTAGGCAAAACGTGAAGAAGGGTGTATGGTAGGAGGAGTAGACAAAATAGGTACAGATGGTAGAAGAGGAGTAAAGAAGAGTAAGAGGAGGTGTAGTTTCTGCATCCCATGAACAGAAGTCATTGATGTCTATTATAAGAAACTCTGATTAGAGAGCAACAAGCCACACCCAACACACGCACACACACACTTTTGACTGTCTTTTTGAGGGCCTTCAGTCTAATTCTGCATTCCTCTGACCCTAAATCCAGTCCTGGTTCTGACTGTACCCAGAAACCAAGTGAAAACAGTTGAGATTGGCCAAAAATGTCCTCACAGATACACATGTACAAAAACTCTCTCTCACACACATACACACACACATTCCAACTTTTAAGGGCATGCATGCATGTGTGTGTGTGTGATAGTGTGTAAACTGGGATCTCCAGCAGGAACAGTAACTGGGCGCTAACAGCATTAGCGTTAGCACACTGAGCTAACTGCCTCAGGCCAAAGATGAATAATGCAGCAGTCAGCCTGCTGCCTCTGGGTGTGTGTGTGTGTCTGTGTGTGAGAGAGAGAGTGTGTGTATATCACTGTTATCTGGCGGTACTTGAGGCTGTCTATATGACGGTATTAGAATAATATGCTAATTACTAATAATTACCCTGTAACATACTCACAGAGATCCCCCCATCCCCAACTCTTCCTCCTCGCTCTCTGGGCTTTAACCCCTCCTGGCAAGGGCGAGCAGGAGCAGGAGGAAGACGCAGAGAAGGAAAGAGGGAGCTGCAGGATAGGACATGTAAACAGCCACATTTTTTCTGGAAAGAGCATAAACAAGAGAATAAACTGTTTCAGAAGTAATGTTTGCCTCAAGGTCTCTGAGGAACCTCCTATAGAACCGTCAACTGAGAGCAAACTGCAGAACCTCAGACAGGAACTCTGGACTATAACCTCCGTATGAACTCTTCCTTATTGAAGGTCCATCTAGCCTTGACAGGAATGCAAAACTAAAAGAAAAAATGACTAAAGAATACCAGAGAGATTTAAAACCACCAAAAAGAGTCTAAAACCATCACACAGATAAAAACTGAGAAAGAGTAAAGATAAAAAAGTCATCACAACAACTCTGAAAATAAAACTAACAGTGATTATGATGCAGTGTGTGTGTTGATGGCCAGCGGAGGTGTGAGTGTCTCCGTGTGTCCGCTGTCCCTCCTCATCAGTCAGTCCGTCAGCTCATCACCCAGAGGACAGCTGCTGTCAGACTCGTCCGTCAGATCTGAGACCGTCATGCAGACGGACTCGGTCATCTGCCCTCACTGTCCCACGAGAACCACCACAAGATGTTTCTGCTGCTCTGGTTCTTGCTTCCTCATAAATTCTGCTCCGTGACATACAGAAAGAGGAACCAGCCTTATCTGAAATTTCTGAAATTAAGATGGTTCTAAAGTACTTCCTAATATGGTTCTTAAGAGAGGCCAGTCTAGAACTTCTAGGTGTCAAGGTTCTCAAGGAGGTTTACATTTGGAAAAATTAAATACTTTTCAATTTTGTTGCTGTCTGGGGAAAGTTCTGGGGGTTATATTGAGCAGTTTCCTTAGGTTCTGTATAAAAGGGTGGTTTTCCCCGAGTTCTTGGTGGTTAAATGAGGTTTAGGGACTCCTTGTGAACATTTCAGAACATTTGAAGATTTGTGGGTTCAGATCTGGTCCCTTTGGAGTTTTTCTCATAAAGGTGCTACGGATGTAGTTTAGCTAGATTTGCTTGAAAATTTTTTTGCATTAGAGGTTCTAAGAATTCTTCTTTGGTTCCATCTACAGTAACTGGAACAACTGAAGCTGCCGAATCAGATGCTGATTTGGATTTTGATTCCAAACCTATAAGAGATGATTTAAGATGTCCCACAGAGCTCTGTTCTAGTGCCCTGATTTCTGTTATAGAACCAAATAAATCTAATTAATTCAGAACCCGCCCTGCGATGGACTGGTGACCTGTCCAGGGTGTACCCTGCCTTCACCTGAAACACTGCTGGGATAGGCTCCAG
>JBAMHW010000020.1:21554649-21565755 GCA_037177495.1 Rhadinocentrus ornatus | reverse complement strand
TTATTTTATTTTATTTTATTTTATTTTATTTTATTTTATTTTATTTTATTTTATTTTATTTTATTTTATTTTATCAGGAAAGTCCCACTGAGATTAAAAAAAGGAGTCCAAAAGGCAGCAAAAAGTATCAATTACAACAATTAATAATTAAAATTACTTACAAATTAAGAAAAATGATTATAAGTTAAGTGAGCTGTCTCAATGTTAAAATACTTGAAATATCTGACTTTGCCTGTAATGAGTTTATAATATATTAGTTGACCTTTTTTTTGTGATGATGATGACTGACATGACTAGTTTCACCTGTACAGAATATCTTTCCATAAAACTGGGAATTTCTTTTTATTGCATATTTTTATGTTTTTCTTGTCCAAATACATTTTTAATGGACAGACAAATATTTGATCCAGAAAGTGTTTAAATTGGAAATACATAATAATTGTAATGTATTTAAACCTTGGGTTTCTTTTCATTTAACTTTGCTTTCAATGTTCATGTCTTACATTTGTCATTGATTTTTGATTCTTCACAAACACCCACACTTACACTCGCAAACAGATGAAAGCATATTTGTAGATTCAATTTGTAACATATGCAGATGCCATCTGTTAGATCTGCCGGTTCAGATTCCTACACAGAACCTCCATCATCTATGTTGGATTCTTAAAAAAACATCCTATAACTGCCCACTGGCTGTGCTGCCGGGTTAAAAGATGTTTAAATTACAGTAAATAAACTGTCATAAATTATACCCATAATGCATTGCATTTACAGTAAATTACAGTAAAAAAAAATAAATTCTGCTCATGTTAGAAATAAATTAATTAATTAGGATTTAAGGTTGAGCTTCACATACAAAACCTGAACACCTTGTTTGAATTAAAAATGGTTTAATCTATATATTTTATTCTCTAAGATTGGAGTGCTGCAGGATGACAGAAATCGGCTGTGGTGCTCTGGCCTCGGTTCTGGGGTCCGGCCGGTCCTGTCTGAAAGAACTGGACCTGACTTACAACCAGCTGAAGAACTCGGATGTGAAACAGCTGTCTGAGCTCAAAGAGAGTCCACACTTCAAACTGGAGATCCTGAGGTCAGTGCAGGGTTGGAGTCAGCCCATAATACTTTCAGCAGTGTTGTATACAGTTGGCATATTCTGTTTCCTGTAAAACTTCAGCCTTCTCAGTGGCTGCTTTCCTTAGTGAAGCTGTGGGAGGAGAATGATGTTAGAATGATGTCCTGCTCTGAATGAAGGACTGAAGGTCATGATGCTTTATACTGATTCTGCTTCACTGACTGGCAGCTGGCAGCAGAAACACTCCTTTACCTCCTCTGTTCTTTCTTCTCTCCACAGATGGAAGTCTCAGTGGTAAACAGGGATTTATAAAGTTAAAATGAAAAAACTGGAGAAATTGGCGTCACGGTGTCGGAAAATAAAAAGGACAAGAATTAAAATGAACAAGTAATACTTCAGTGTGACACATGACAATAAAACTTTTTTGGTGAAACCCAAAACAGGGGCCACAGAGGAAGAAACAGAACTAATTCTTTCAGCCTGAACTAGAACCAGCTGGGTAAAGGTCCTGAAATTATTGTCTAATATTCCAGATTCATGGTATCAACACCCACGTCTCCTACAGGAGAACTGTACAAAAGGGGAGATGAAAGAAAACTCAGGAATTTGAAGGGCTGTCCCAAGAAGAAACCAGGAAGGAAGGAGTTACAATTTAAAGTAATAATCTAGTGCTTTTAGGAATCCTGCCAGGTATATGATCAATTTAACTGATTTTATGTCATCATAACCCAGAGTTAGTTATCAAGGTTACACTGATGCAAACAAGAAGTTCTGCTCTGATGTTTTAAGACGGTGTTTCTCAGTCTATTTCACTAGGGAACCCTCTTCATGAAAATACTTTAAAGCCATGCCTGCCTCACCCAGGTCTGAAACCATGTTTGGTTTTATGCCTTCAAAAGTGAAATTCTCACCATAAAAAATGTATTCTGGCTGAGTCCTGTAGTTCCGTAGAGTAAAAGTTAAATTAACAACATAGAACCTTACTTTTTATTTTCTTAAAATGGGGACAATGTGTGGACATTAATCATAATGGCTCTGAATGTTCAAGGCCTTGGGGACCCCAGGTTGGGAACCACTGTTTTAGGAGGTGCGAGCAAGTGCAGTATCGGTAGACGGCCACTAGATGGAGCGCTGATGTTGATCAGCTTCTCAAAATATCACATAATTTCCCAACTGCTGTGCTGTGTGATTAAACTGATAAGTGATTTATAGCAGTAAACAGCTTCCGTGTACAACAAACTACATAATTTCCAGATGTACTGAATTAGGCTGCTGATGCTGAACCTGAGTTGAATAAGTCCCTCAGTGCGGGCTGTTACCACTGATATCTGAGCTTCCTGAAGCTAAAAATATTGTTTACATTTTTATTGATTGTTTCTGGATTAATTTCAATGCTTTACTTTTTAAACAAAATACTTCTACATTTTAAACAGTAGTACTACTTTGAGGCACCTTGATTCCTTTACAAATAAATTACATAACTTTGCATTTAGTAGAGATGTTTCACTAAAGCAGCATCCGTCTGATCGAAAGCTCACCTGACCTGAAGGAGTTTGCTGGTTTCCTGGTTTAAAACACCTCACACTATAGTAGAGGAACTAATAATTCCTTCTACTGCTGACATGGCTTTAACTATAGTTAATGACGTAGCAGCCAATAAACTGATTATATCAGTCGGATTGTCTGGCAGATGTGAGGCATTAGGCAGGAACATCAGACATTTTGGTATGTGTGCTAATAGTCATCCGTCATCGGCAGGTTTGGTTGATGACCGATGACATCCTACATAAAAATGTTCATAATTAAAGTTAAGCTAACTGGAGACGTTCTGTTCAACACATGACGTGTTAATACTCGACTCAAAACTCAACATTGCAACTGTTAAAATAAATGCAGATGTACCAAATTAATAATAAAAAAAACACTTTCAACAAGAAGTGTCTCATTCCTCAGTTATAAACCTGTTAGAATATCTCCATCTGGCTTTATACTCAACTATAGAGGAAATCACAAGATGTGTGTGAACTTTGTAAATAATGGGCACATGTCTTTATTAAAATGTGTAATTCTGTGTAAGGTGCACACCAACAGCCTCATCCTTGTTCATCCTCTGGATGGGTCTGGAAAGGTGGAGCTGCACTCTTGTAGTGGCTGTGGTGATCTGGAATATTCCGCTCTCAGAGACTCAATAAGAACTCAGGCAAATGCTGGAAGAAGAAAACAAGATTTTAGATCACATTCATTAACACCGTTATTATATGTAAGAGCCTTTAATGACACCCCTGTCCAACCTGTAGTCCCACACAGCAGCTCTGTTACTTTATTCAATTATGCCTTAAAAATGGAGGTCAGATAGTGGAGTTGTGCCAGCCTGCATTACACACAAGTATTTTCTATTAATAATAACTTTCCCTCCAAGGTTATATAAAACTGTGGCAATACATCTATGATGGGATGAGTACCTGATGATGGATAAAAATGTCTGACACTGTGAGCCACAGTGAAGCTCAGATGACTGAGGAGCCAGCGGAGGGTTTAGATGCATGCTCTGGGTCCACGTGACAGTGTCTGCCACTGGCTGCAGGAGCAGAATCTGCTACTGACAGCGGTCCAGGTGAAGCTGTTCGCACCTGCGGCATCCCCCAGATGCGCACCCTCGTGACGTCATAATCTTATAATAAAGTTGTTATATTTTAAAAAGCAAAGCAGCACAAACGACTTGTTTTTTGTCAAAAAGTACAATTTTCGCAGAGTTTTGCGTGGGGTGGGGAGGGGTGCCAGCTTCACGCAGGTCTCTGACAGCAGTACAGGAGCGCGCCTTCGTGCACGATACTATTTGGGAACTGCGCTCCGTAATGGAGCCGCACAGCACCCGCTTGTCTTGCGGAGGGTCTAGCTCACAGACTCGTAGCTGAAGCTGCTCAGTGTCCGCTTTCAGGTTCAGACCCAGCACAACCACCGGAGCTCGACGCAGTGAGTCCGAGCAGCGGGACCGAGCCGTTGGGAGTCGAACACCAAATAACGGCGTTACAGCTGATCAGATGTTACACCTGCACAGGTGACGGAGCTGCAGCCTGGCGGGTGGTGCTGATGCTGCTGTAGCTACCTGCTCATAACTCTGATACTCCATCTGAATTCCAGTAAGCAGGAGAAACTGCAGCTGTTAAAGTATCCGGATAGATACTACAGCAATACCACACGCAGGTGAGCGCCTACGACAGGAAATGACGTATAGAGTGAGGGCTCAGACAGAGCACCATCTCACCGGCAGAAATTTTTAAAAAACATGATTGACACCAGAAGCACTGTGGTACTACAGAGTCAGTGAAAGACCTACAGCAGGACTGCAGCAGCAGCTTCGTCCTGTCTGCAGATAATCTGATAATTGAGCTGAGAGGATTGTCTGACAGGAAATGGGAAGCACTGGAGAGAAGAGAGAGGAGCAGGAGGAGAGGAGCAGCAAGAGGAAGAGGAGGCCACTGAGACTCCACATGCCTGTAAGTGAATGTCTGTTAAGTGCACCCTGTTGTTTTCATTAGGTGAAACACAGAGGATGTCTGACTGTCTGCAGCTATGTGATGATGAAGAAATTATTAATCTGGAACTTGTAGCTTCATGTGGTGGGTTCTGTGCTGTTAAAAGGGAAACTCCACCAGATCCTGACTCCATGCAGAACCATGTCAGAGCTGCTGCTATTAATCCTACTGCTCAGGTTTTATCTAAAATTTGCTTTAGATGTAATCTCAGTTTGAACATGGTGCTGGGGCCCTTAGTGACCTCTAAGCTGTCCTGTAGCTGTTGTCAGATCAGTGCTGGTAGAAAGCTGCAGAACTCTGAGCTGCTTCTGATCTGATCTGTCTGTCATTCTGCTGAATGGATGGCAGATGGATGACGGTCCATGTCTCAGACATCAGTGTTACCATAATTATTGATATAGCACAAATACAACATGGTTGACCAAAGTGCTGCGCAACAGGGAAAACACAGGACAGAAATAGTTATTACACTAAAAGCAAAGAGGAAACAATACAATCTGAAGACTGGGTTAAAAGCTAAAGAATAAAAGTGTTTTCAAAGAAGATTTAAAAACATCAACTGAGGTAGCTCGTCTTAAATGTAAAGGAAGTTCATTCCAGAGCTTTGGGACCACAACAGAAAAAGCTCGATCACCTCTCGTTTTCCTTTGTGATTTAGGAAACACCAGCAACATCTGGTCAGCTGACCAGATGCTGCTGGTGGTGAGCAGGAGCGAACGAGAAAGGGCATAGAGTTTGCTGTATAGTCTGTATTCCTTACTGATTCTCATCTTAAATGAGATAACCTGGATAAATTATGTTTACAGTTTATGTAGTCAAGGTGTGGTGGTTAGCACCGCAGCCTCACAGCAAGAAGGTTGCTGGTTCAAGCTTCGGCTGGGGGAGGTTTGAAAGTAGTCTTTCTGTGTGGAATTTCCATGTTCTCCCCATGTATGTGTGGCTTCTGTCCAGGTACTCCGTCTTCCTTCCACTGTCCAAAGACATGCATGTTTGGTTAGGCATTCCAGGAATGACTGTAGGCATGAATGGCTGTTTTCCTCTCTGTGTGGATGGACTGGGGACCTGTCCAGGTGTACCCGCCTCTCACCTGCTGCATGCTGGGTTAGGCTCCAGCTTCCCCGCAACCCTGAACTGGATGAAGTGGTACAGATAATGGATTGATAGTGTTGCACATAGTGTGAAATAATAGAAAAAATTGTGTTAAAAAAAATCCAACACGTTGGACACAATAAAAACACAGAAAAATGCTTTCAATACTTTCTTTTTAGTTGTCTAAGGCCCAATCCCGGGTGAGGGAAAATGCCACTTGACTTTACTCTTCCAGTTCTGAAGGGGTTGTAGCCGCTTCAGTAGGGCTGAGGTGAAAACCGCTGGCTGAGCCAAAGCGAGGAAATGGGATTGGGTTTAAATATGTACAAGTAGAACATGAGAGATGAGAGATGCTGCTCATTAGTTGTGAGCGTTGAGTATCAGGTTGCCATGGTGATGAAAACTGCAACATTCCGACTCAGAAAATGAAATTTGTTCTGAAACTCCTGGTGTCGAGAGAGAAACTGCAACTGCTGACGACACGGCTGAAACACGACTGCACATACTGATATTTTTTCAACAATCAAGGGCTCTAAGATTTATGTAGGATGTTGGGACTCTTATATGGCTATGATTAGTACAACTCCTCTTTATTAATTTTTAAATTCTCGTTAGAATCATATTCTTCTACTTTATAATAATAGAAATGCTTCTGTTCTGAATTAAACAAAGTTTTGCAATAAAAAAAAGTATGTATTTATTTATCTGACTAAAAAACATGTAATAGTCTAACCAAAACAATCTTTAAAATACACGTAATCATGCTCGTTTCGACATACAGAATCAGAGCTCTGAAAACTGGAGTGGCCCGTCCAGATTGTGGTTGGAAGGTAAATAACTCTTGCATGCACTCCTTCCAGTAGAGTTGTAGAGCAGTAGTTTGTGTTAACGGAAGGTATGAATGTGATAATGAGGAGAGATTTAAAGTTCTCTGATTAGCTATTCTGGGATGTCTCATGATCCAAGCCTGGGAGGAGGTCTTGTCTCAGGATATCAGTAACCTAAGCTGACCTGGGATCACCAAAAAGTTGGAGGTAGTTGGAGCAAAGAACGTGAGCCTGATAGATGTGAGAATGGCTGAATAAGCATGAGCATGGCCGAGGAAGTTGTGAATGGACTTGCGACATCTTAGAACAGGGGAGATGTCTGGTGTGTGATAAGACGTGAAACAGTTCCAGCTAGTCAGGCAGGCTTAGCGTATGTGTTTGATAGGGCTGGTAATCATTTGAAAGGTTTTCCAGCTGTGGATGGAGGCTGAACAACAGCGGGGCTGGAGCAGGGTGGACATGCAACCTCTGGCTGCCTTTTCATCTGAGAGGCTCTGCCTCCCTGAAATGCTCCTTTCATATCCAGTCAGGTTAATTAGCAACTGATAAGTAACATTATTGATTGCCAAATGCTCCTCCAGTTGCTTTTGATTTGATTTTGTTGTTTCAGTTCCAACTTTTTACAGATGTGTTGCCGTCAGTAAACTCAAAATGAGTTAATATTTTCCATTAAATAGTAAAATGTCTCAGTTTCAACATCTGGTATGTTGTTTATGTTCTACTGGGAATAAAATATGTGCTGATGACATTTATAAATCATTTTAATCAACTTTTTTAATTTGGTTGGTTGCAAAATGGAATTCACACTGTCCTTTACAGTTTTTTTTTAATTATTTTATCTTTTAACTTTATGAAGATCTGGAGTGTTTCAGTCCAGATGGACATTTTTCCTTTTTTCCAACTGGGATCAGCACCTGATTCTACATTTTTAGAAGCAGATCATAGCAAACATAATAATTTAATTAAAACAGGAGTGGGTGCGTTTCGTTGGTCTTCTGTCCACAGAAACACGGTCACAGAGGACGAGGTATGCGGAGCCAAAACATGCGCCTGTTATGTGGAGGAAAAAGTCAAACTGAAAGTTTAAAGAGCTCCAGTCAGCATGACTCGGCGTGACGGTGTTAAAGGTAACAGTGATGACGAGGCAAAAGTGAAGCACGAGGGCACTTACACCCACGGTCATGGGTAATGCTTTCCACTGTGTTCTCTGTTCCTTCTGAAAAATAACCAGTACTTCCAGGAAGTTTGTTGTTGTGAGGATTTCTAAACGTGACTCTCAGGTGGCACACACATTGTATGTGTAAACACATGGGTGTGTAAGCCTCTCATCTTTTCTGCTGGATTTCTATGAAACATCCAGGTTCACTTATCAAACCCAAAGAAGGAGCAGCTGCATTCAGACTGCAAAGATCAGAGCTGCAGCTGTTTTTACAGATGCACTACAACTGTTCCACAGATGTGGAGAGCTGGAACACAAATGTCAGGCACATTCACACTGGATTTATTGTAGAGTTTCCTGTCGGCTTGCTGGTAAAGTCTCTGGAAGAGTGAGGCAGATTCATCAGATAATCCTCTGGAGGATATCCAGAGGACCTTTAACAACATGGTATTTATTTCAATATGAAAACATAAAACAACCTCTGCATGTCTTCTCCATCTTGTCCTACGTATTTGCAGCATGACAAAAAGTCTGCAGTCTACCATGACGTGTTCCTGTGGAGTCTAAACCTGATCTTTCCTCCAGAATATCTCCAGAGTTCATGTATAACTCTATCCAATAACATCTTACTAGACCGGCTGAAAAACTGGGTAGGACTTTCTGGTACTGCCATTAATTGGTTTGAGTCCCATTTAAAAGACAGGGATTACTTTGTGTCCATAGGTAACTAAATCTGAGCAAAACAAAAAAACCTATGGGGTTCCCCAAGGCCCGATCCTGGGGCCACTGCTGTTCAACATCTACATGCTGCCACTCGCTCAAATTATGAAAAACAACTAAATATGTTACCACAGTTATGCTGATGACACACAAATCTACATAACCATCTCACCAGGAGACTACAGTCTGATCCAAACTCTGATCAACTGCATCAATCAAATTAAATACTGGATTTGAAGAGCTTCCTTCAGTTAAATGAAGACAAAACTGAAATAATAGTTTTGGAGCCAAGGAAGAAAGATTAAAATTCAGTTCTCAACTTCAAACAGCAAAGTTCAAACACCGAAGTTTAAATAACCAAGCCAGAAATCTGGGAGTAGTTCTGGACTCGGATCTGAATTTTAGAAGTTATATTAAAACAGCTGTGAAGTCGACCTATTATCACTTAAAGAACATATCAAGGATTAAAGGACTGATAAATCAGCAGGACTTAGAAAAACTTGTCCACGCATTTATCTTTAGTAGACTGGACTACTGTAATGCTGTCCTCACAGGTCTCCCTAAAAAGTCCATCAGACAGCTGCAGTAAGTCCAGAATGCTGCTCGAGTCCTCACTAAGACCAGGAAAGTAGATCCTAGAACTCCAGTTCTCAGATCTTTACACTGGCTTCCTGTCTGTCAAAGAATTGTCTTTAAAATCCTGCTGTTAGTTTACAAAGACCCGAATGGTTTAGGACCAAAATACATTCAGGATCTTCTGGTTCGTTATGAAACAACCAGATCCCTCAGGTCATCAGGGTCAGGTCTACTTTCTGTTCCCAGAGTCAGAACTAAACATGGAGAGGCAGCATTCAGTTTTTATGCTTCTCACGTGTGAAACAAACTCCCAGAAAACTGCAGGTCTGCTGACTCAGCAGTTTTAAATCAGGGTTAAAAACTTTTCTATTTGCTTCCTTTAATCAGAACAACTCTTCATTAACTTTATTTTGTCCTTTTTATCTATTTTATTGAGGTCTTTTCCTTTTTGTTTTTATCTACTTTTCTTTAATTTCATTTAAAGTCTGTTTTTAATGCACTTACTGCTTTTTGCACCCTGCTGTAATGCTCATAATGTTTAATGTAAAGCACTTTGAATTGTCTTGTACATGAAATGTGCTACACAAATAAATTTGCCTTGCCTTGCCTATAAAATACAGGCAACATGACAACTTCAGGGTGCCACTAAGATAGCATTTATACATCATTTTTAAAACTGTGTTTTTTTAAAAGGACCCAGTATGAAACTGTTCAGGTGTTTGGAAATCAGTCGTACGTTCTCATTGGTTCTTTATCTAGATTCTGTTTCTTCTTAGACTCTCTTCACCTGTCAGTGTCAGACATCACACGCGCCTCCTCAGCAGCAGCAGAGTCGCTCTCTGGACGAATAACTCCTGTATAATCAATGAAAATCCAACCTGTCCAGGAACACAAATCACTGTTTTCATATCTTTCAGGTGCAAATTTAGAGCTGCATCTTTGGATAAATGCCTTTAATTTTGAAAAGATTTTAGCAAAACTTGTGCAGCAACAGTTGTAGGGTGTTAGCAGATCTGCCCAGCAGCCTCATCCCAGCATTCCTGGTGTGGAGTGTCCCAAAAAACCACACAGCTGCTTCACTCCTGGATCCGTAGTCCAAATGAAAGGAATTAATAACTAAGAGGTTTAGTTCTGTATCATCCAGCCTGTGAAATAAATGTTTTAAATGCTAGCAGATGCTGATGCTGCTGAGGAAACAGCATCTACAGCTTCCGTTTCCTCTCACTTCTGGCTGAATTCAGCAAATGTTCTGTGTTGTGTGAGAGTGTTTTCATACAGTCATACACCAGCATTTGCTAAAATTATCAGCAAATTATGAACCGTAGATTCAGTCTTAGTGAAAGAATCATTAGAAGTGTTAAACACGTCATGTAGGTGAAATAAAGGTCATTTAATGGAGGGTTCTCATCCAGATGCATCTGTGATATTTATAATATGAACAGAGGTGCTGCAGGAGAACCTGGTTTAAGCTACTTTATATTCACAAATAAGTGTGACCCAGTTCTTCCACCTGACTTCTGGTGACTAACCTAAATTTGCAAGTTACCTTTTTCAGTTTAACTTGAACACAACTGAGTTGATTTAAGTGAAACTCGGTTTTTATGCAGCCATAAGTAAACATGTGCTTTCGTGTACAATCCCAGTTCCAAAAAAAATGTAAGTGTAATTCCAGGATGTTCAGCATCGTGTAGCCTCCCCTCTTCTTTTAACAACTGTCTCTAAACATCTGTAAACATTTTTCTGAAATTCTGTCTCTACTTTTAGACGCAGACTGTCTCATATTGGTGAACCTCTGCATCTGAGAGACTCTGCCTCTCTAAAATGCTCCTTTTATATCCAGTCAGGTTAATTGGCAACTCGTCAGTAACATAATTAGTTGTCATATGTTCCTCCAGACGTTTTTGATTGGTACCGATTACTTTTCCAGCCTTTTGTTGTTTCTGATCCCACTAATACTTTACATGAAACGGTAAAATGTCTCAATTTCTAAATCTGATTTATTTATGTTGAATTTAGTATAAAAATGCAAAGTTTAAATAGAAGAACATTATATATCTATATATATATATATATATATATATATATATATATATATATATATATACACACACCCTCTATCTTCCATAT
>JBAMHW010000020.1:21536047-21546806 GCA_037177495.1 Rhadinocentrus ornatus | reverse complement strand
ACCCACTGGACGACTCAGTGACGGTGTCAGCATGCAGAGGAAGAGGAACAAGGAGTTATCAGAGATGAGGAGTGATGAGTGAGATCGTGCAAATGCGACCCCGCCTCTACGAAGGCTAGAGGCAGACCAGGGCAGCCCAGAGACCCGGGTCTTTAGCAGCAACCCCGGAGCACAAACCCAAGCTACCCCACCGCGAAGACGACCCCAGTCCCGAGCCGGAGCCCCCCACGGTTTTGGGGCACAGGCCCCAGTGGGCCAGGATAGGCAGCCGCCGGCCCCGACCTTTTTCTGGATCTTAGCCGAGCACCTGAAC
Source organism: Rhadinocentrus ornatus (assembly GCA_037177495.1). Taxonomy (NCBI): domain Eukaryota; kingdom Metazoa; phylum Chordata; class Actinopteri; order Atheriniformes; family Melanotaeniidae; genus Rhadinocentrus; species Rhadinocentrus ornatus. The sequence goes on along the minus strand of JBAMHW010000020.1, from coordinate 21,546,493 downwards.
ACATCCTGACATACAGGGTGGTGTAGAGGATGAACCTTTCAGAATCAGCCCAGGGCTGAAAAACTCCTAACTGCTGCATATTTACACACTCATGCAAACACACACAAACACACACACTTTCTTTACAAGCATAATGGCCTTTTTTGTGTCAGACATGAATCAGACAAATTACAGCACTCGCAGTACAAGGTCTCTGCATGTCCTTGTGCATTCTCACTCTCTCTCACACACACACTCACACACACACGCACGCTGTTTCTGGGCAGATCAGATAAAAGCTTCACTTTAATCTCAGTTGTTTCATTTTGTTCTGTAATAACGTGACTAAAAGGAGAAAATGTTACCGTCTCACTTCACTGAAATAATTTTATTGTTTTACAACGACGTGTAACAGAAACAGAACACTGTAAACCTCACTTCTGTCCTTTCAACTGGAACGCTCCTGCTAGTGTGGCGCCAACTGGTGGATAAACATGATTCCTGCAGCAAACATCCAAATCATCCCGACTCTGCAAATCACTTTCCACCTGTCATTTTATGAGTAGTATATAAGATGTATCAGAAAGGAAAATTTAAAGACAAATTTTAAAAGAGGGTGTGTGTTTCCTGAAGCCAGACTGGGAGTCGGTTCCACAGAGAGGGGTCTGATAACTGAAGGTTCTGCCTCCCGTTCTACTTTTGGAACCTCTAGTAAACCTGCAGTCTGAGAGTGAAGTGCTCTGTTAGGAAAATCTGCAGCTCCGACATCTTTAAGATTCAATGGAGCTTGATCACTAAATGATTTTTATATGAATTCTATTCAGGATGTAACAGGGAGCCGAAGCCGAAATAAGATAAATATATCTCTTTTAATTTCTCATCAGAACCCTCGCTGCATCGTTCGGTTTCATCTGGAGGAGGTTCAGATTTTTGGTTATCAAATTAAACCTCAAGTCGGACTTGATTATAGTGAATAAATCAGCTTAGCTGCTGCTTTTATCTCCCGCACGGAGCACAGAGTTGTCATGCTTTCTGAGGACATTAGTCTGACTTACAGTCATCTCCATGGAGACTTCAACATAAACCAAAACCACTTCATCCTTCAGCATGTCATAATAGTCAATGATTATTTACGTGACGATAATCTGGGAAGGGTTTTTTGTTGGATTAAGTTCTAGATGAGTCGCATTTAGTTGAGAAGGGCCTTGCTCAGGGGTCCAAACGGGAGACTTGAACCCAGATCCTCCAGACCTAAGTCGACCTCTGAAACATTAACAGTCTGAAAGCTTTTTAAGAAGAAAGTGGAGGAATCACCGGCTCTAGATGCTTTATTGTGAAAAGTTTAAAAAGTGGAGGATTCCATTATTATGTAGAAGAAAGAAACCTTAGTGTCATTTTGCCAGTGACAGGTGATTTAACCTGCAGATACCTGTGGTCAGTGGGTGGTCAGCTGGTCTGGCCTCTCTGAGAGGCCGGTCCTGGCCTGGTGAAACCGGACTGACCTGGCTCAGTGACGTGGTGGCGCTGCGGGTCAGAAACAGCTGATCTGTGTTTCTGGTGGCTTCCTGCTGCTGTGTAAGTAAACAGTGACCTGATATCAGAAAGCTGCTGCTTCATTATCTGCTCATAATCCCTGTAACTGTGATCCTTTAATAAACTGAGCATATCAGCCCCAGATGGGGCAGAGAGAGCTTTTGTTTCTATCGTCCTCAGAGGCACAGAGATACACTGTAAAAATCAGACTCTAGCTGGACTTTTTAGGGTTTCTCAGCTGCATAAAACCATGAAAGCTTTGTTTACTAAGTTAGTGAGAAACTACTTAAATCAGCACAAACAAATGTGCTGCACCATGTTTCCTGAGCTAAGTTGCTGTAAATCTGAGCAGGTCCACTTTCAGATGCTGTCCGTTGTCGTTTTAAGGAAAGAAATGCAAACACACCAGTTAAATTTTATTCTTTGTTTCTGAGTCATTACAGATTTCTCTGATAGAATAACATGTTGCATCAACATCATTATCACAGTATTTTAACCTGAGTGGAGATTCAGATTAACTCTGCAGAACCAGTTTTCATGGATTTGGTGGGTTTAGAGAAGCCTAGACACCCGGAAAACAAAAGAGTTCATCGTGGACTTCAGGAGAAAAGCCGACACTCATCCACATCCACAGTGTCGTGGATCCATTTTAGGCGAACTGAGACCTACGTTTTTAGACAGACTAGAAATCACTTCCTTGATACACAACGCTTTAACACCTGGCCCAAAGTTTATTTGTGGGCCTGTAAAGAATTACTTCTGAACATGTTGGCGCCCCCTAACGACGGCTAATTCAACATCCATCTTGCATCCTACCTGTAGTCTGAGATCTCTCACCAGGGGGAAGAAGATAAGTAGCAGAGTGTATTTACCATGGTTTTGATAAAGGTTTTTAATATAAAGTGATGCAATAAGCCTCAGAACATGTACCAAAAGAGATATATTAGGTGTTGTTGAAGCAAACAAACTAAGATTCCATTCAGAGGGGCTGATGTGAATGCACTCTAAAACAACATCAAACTGCCCCCAAGTGGCAGCAGGAAGCTTCTACATCCAGATTTCTGCACATGTCAGGATTACGTTTACTCTGCCTCTGTCTGCCTCTTCGGTCTTCCTGCAGCCTGAAATTACCTGCTGAATGTTTTGCAGTGCAGAAGGCAGCGGGAGGCGTGGCTAATGTGGGCAGGAGGCCAAACACACACACATACAAACACACACAGAGTGAGGTCCATTAACACTCAGAGTGAACACTGATACTCTGCAGGGTTGAAACATTCAGCTGCTGGACAACTCGTCCGTCCTGAACATTTCCCACCTCAGCCTGTTTCTTCTGGGTCTGAGCTGAGGTCGGCCTGTCTTCCAGGATTTTACTTTCTGCTTTAAAGAAGGCTTCAGTGGAGACCCGGGGGAGGAGAAGCAGCAGAGTTTTCACAGTCCTTTGGGCCTGATGTTCTAGCTCATAATCGTCTCATTTGGGTTTGTTTTTTTCCCTTGGCTGCAGTGCGAGGACAGCGATTTGCTGAGACCGACTTGATGAAAAACTTTTCATACAAGTAGCAAAACTAATCTGCTTTGTTCAGACTCTGCAGCCAATCAGGGCAAGGTATTACCTTTTGGCTGACAGCTGATGAAGTTTGTTTTAATTTGTTTAATTGGACTCTTTACAGCTGAAAACCACAGAACAATTTTAGCTGTGGCCCAGTTATTAGTTTAATTCTTATTTAACTTGATAACAGGTTTGTAACTTGTTTAATGGTTTGATTTAATTTATCTTCAAGTTAAGCCACAGTTTTAGTTTAAACCAACAGAATTACATCCTAGAATTAATATTTCTATTAACTTATTCAATCATTTTGGTAAAATTCTATTTAATTAGCTACTGTTTTGACAACTAATAACTTTTATTTTAAAATTTTCAGTTTCATGTACTAAAACAAAACAAAATTTTTAACTTTAAAAATAACAAGAATCTATGACCTGAGTGAGAGCAGCCAATCAAAGGCAGGTGGGAGGAGCTTGTACCTGCTGTCCTGTCAGAGGCAGAAATAGAACTGAACCGGACCGGCCCAAATCACTGATGAAACCGGACTGACTGCCGGGTCATTCTCAGATCTTCATTCAGCTTCATCTTGTGGCTGAGTTTTGCTGGCAGAGCTGTTGTCATGGCGATGAAGCGTCTTAGTAGTCTGATGCTGAAGAAGTGGAAGGACAAGGAAAGATGGACAGGGAGGAGGAGAAGTGAACCTTTTGGAGGAGGACAGGAAGAGGAGTTGGAGGAGGAAGAGGAGGAGAGGACGATGGACAGATACAGACGAATGCTGAGGAGGAAGTCTGAGCCGTGTGGACACATGGAGGAAGTTGGGAAGACAGAGGAGAAGAAGAAGAGCGATCGCAGGAAGGAGAGGAGGAAGTCTGAAACCAACGTGGAAGAAGAAGAGGACAGGATCGGGATGATGACTGGCAGAGGGAAAGAACGGAGGAAGTCTGCGTCTTGTGTTTTAGTGGAGGACAGAGTTGGAGGACAGGTGGACAGAAGGCAGAAGGAGATGGACAGAAAGACTGGGAGACGGAGGTCCGAGCCCTGCAACGTCCTCTATGTCCAACTGCTTCCTCTGTCCTTCAGGAAGAGACGAGACCTGCTGCAGAGACGGACGGGACGCAGGACATCCTGCAGCGAGGAGGTGGACAGAAGGCAAGGGGACAGACTGATGACCAGGGGGACTTCGGAACCAATCGGCCCTCTGGACAAGAGTAAGAAAACCCTGCATGGACACTTTGATCCAGCAGTTTCTATACTATTATAAGGATTTGTGTTTATGTTTAAACTTTAGAGTTACCATAGCAACCGCCTCATATACAATGTCAACACATCAGCAATCATCTGTGTTGTCCTTTTGACTTCCTTACAACCTGTTTCAGGTTTTGATTACAACGAGTTAGACTGCTACTAAAGATCACATCTTCATACTTAAAGTAACACTGTGTAACAGTTACTGCCATCTAGTGGTCAGGTAGGAGATGACATTCATTTTAACAGCCATCCACCCACTAAAAGCCTGTACAGGTTAAAACACCCAAGAAGGAGAAAAGAAACAACTTCATTCTGAACATCTTAATGATGAAAGTCTGAGGACGCATTTCACTTGGTTCCCTTAGAAGGACCGGCTCTTATGACTCCCAGACACCACGTAATTTATTATCACTCAGAGCTTCTATTTAGTCTCATTTATTTAGCAATTAAGAAGAGTTTGGATGTTAAGCATTTTTTAGTTAGTGCTTTCATAAAAGCCTTATTTCATGCATTAGTTTTTGTTGTTAAATGTTATTTACAACTAAACATAAAAACAAATCTAATAAATAAGGGCTAAAGTATTAATGAAAAATATTTTATCCTGGAGGGAAATTGTAATGTAGTATTTTTTATTATTTTTTTGTCACTTTTACCTGAAGTACTTTTAATCCTGCTCCCCCATGTACCTGATCTGTACCACTACAGTCCACGTCCACAAATAATCAGCTCTTAGAGCCGGCTTGTTCATGACCGACGCATCACTAGCAGATCTCCATCTTTCATCAGTGATTTTCCATCTGAGAAAACCTACCCTGATGTTTCTTCTTGTCTACTGTTTTCGTCTACCTTCTCCTCTTCATCTATGTGTAAACATTCAGTGCATAAAGTTTATTTAGCAAAGCCCCGAAGTCCTAAAATCACATAGTTTTAATAATGTTTTTCTTAAGGATCTTTGTTGTTGCTGTAACTTTAAGGAAAATGAAACAGTACCTCTAACTGCATTCAGGCAGAGTCGGCCCAACTGTGAAGTGCATGCTTAAAAGCACATATTTCAGCCTTATTCCTGGTGGAACAAATACCTGTTGGTCTCTAACTGACTCAGACCATATAAAACAAAGATGTAACTTCACTTCTGAAAAATGAACCAGAAAGCATGTAAGAGGCGTGTTTGTCCACATATCTGAAACCACAGTCCATGGTTAGAAACTGAGTTGGTCAGTAAGCTGTGATGGATGGGAACCCTTAACCATGAATGAAGCATGCTTTCTATAACATCTAACCATAAATGTCTGCACATGAAAAGACAACAGTGGAGGACATTGTGATGAGGAGCTCGGTGGTCTGCAGACCAACACTTCTTCATTCAGGGTTTGCGGCCACATCGACATGTTGAACCTCCACTTTATCATGTTGTCAAGTGTCAGTGTTGTGACAGTTGTGGAGCATTACAGTTACAATGAAAGCTGTAAGAGAGGAATTGGGTCTACGTACAAGTTTTGGATCCTTTGTTTGTAGCTGTTAGACTTTCTGTTGTGACTGAGACAAATGAAACCAAGTGACCTGCATTTTATCTACTTTAAGCTGCAGTTTCACCCAACCCTTCAGTCCATTTGAGAGTGAAGCGCATCTCTGCAAAGTTTCAACTTCATGGTTTTATTTTTTTTATATGACATCTGTAAAAGATGTCCCTTTTTTGGTTTTGATGCCTGTAGAGATTTACTTGTTTGCTGACTTCCGCCTTTAGCTTTTTCTATCTGGTCACTCAGGCAGAACGAGACAGAAGGTAAGGTCACCAGAGCAAACAGATCATAAGGTATTGTGACATCTGTTCTGACCTACATCGTAATTCAGAAGATCAAAGACAGCAGCCATAAACTGAACTTTATGGTTGATGGACTATCAGATTGTTCTGCAGGTTTAAAACTATTAAACCACAAGCAAACAACCAGTTCTGATGGTCTGACCCGGACTGGAATCGCCAACAGCTTTCAGCTCACACACACTAGCTGCATTTACATGCAACATTTCTGTTTACATGGGGCCTAAAAAAGTTAGTACGACTATGACGTGAGTGTACATGCATCACGTGTTTGAATAGACTAAATCATATTAACATGAGCAGAACTGTTTGACTTTTCGGAAACAGCAGTAGAAGAAGAAACTGTGATTTTGATTGTAAACAAATGCAAAATAAAGACATTTATTTTACAGACTTCAGTCCCTATTTTTCCCCCTCAACTCATCTAAGTTTTCATAAAATCCCGAGCAATGAATTATATCATAAATCTACTCGTTCTGTTTTAGTGCCACTTTCATGAGCTGAATTGTTTCATTTATTTATTTATTTTTATTAAATATAGTTTTTTAATCAAATTTTAAATTAAATACAATTGAAATTTAATTTTTGATTTTCTTTTTCTTTTTTTTTTTTACTTAAAAAAAGAACCAGCTCTAATGTAAATTCCAGGATAACGTTCCAAATTTAGGATCAGAACAATAATCGGCATAGTGTGCCCCTTGTCCTTTGAATGGTCCGATAGGAGCGTTTACATGAAGCGTTTTTATTCCAATCAGGCTTTTAAATCGAATACTTGTCTACATGTAAACATGGCTACTGATAACCGCCCGACGTCAGTCAGAACTAAACCCGGAACAGCTGAGAATCAACAAGGAAACAGCTCTCTCCATGTTTTATTACACAGTTTTAACCAAACACGCCTCAACCTGCACCAAAATGTTCTGCTAAGTTTTTAACAACCAGGTTTTTTTTCTGCGTCATCCTGCGTGACCTCAGTGAATAAACCAGTCTGAGTCACTGCACCTGTTCTGGAGTGGTCCTCAGCGGGCTGAGGTGGATCAATCTCAGCAGCGATCTGTGGCTGATGACTGAATCTCGCCACCTCCACACACTGTGGTCTCTCTCTGCTCTCACCTGGACTGAACAAAGAGAAACACTGTAAAACAAACCTAATCCTGTTATCTCTGCTCAGGTTTTTATGTGTGGGTGTGCGTCACTCGGCCACCGCGGGCCGTCACTTCCCACCACAACTCAACCGGTAATCGCTGTTTGTGTGAGAGGCTGAGTGACTATGCGAAAGTCAGTGTATCTCTCTCAGTTTGTTGTGTACTGTTCCACTGATAAGACTCGAGTCATCTGAGGAGGCTTCACCCACCAGAAACAAGTACAAGATGGGATGTTAAGTTTTTCTTTGTAAACTGACCTCCGCTCTTTCACTTTAACAGCTGTTTCCACTCATTACGGAGGAAGTGTTAGCAGGTAGACCTGCTCCAAACCCTGCAGCTGACGTATTCCCTTTCAGTCTGCCAGATTCTGATTGTCTCATTCATCTGCTCTTTGCTGTTGTTTCCAGTAAACAAACAAGGTTTACTTTCCACTGTGGATGAATCCAGATTTGCTGCACATTAAGATTTTTCCTCCAAATGATCCAGTGTGAGTTCAAGTTGGGTGGTCCTCATTTGCATGCAGATGTGCGGACTGGTCATTAGTTTGAGTGTGAAAGGTTGGATATCAGTGTGATTCATTTGAAACTGGGGTGTCTGATTTTCCAAGTTCCCAAGTTTAATGGTTCACCTGATCCTGCTTCTCACCTGGTAATATTTTGCCCATGTGACCTCTGCGAGGGTAATAAAACATTCCAGTCTTAAGTACACTACAGATTTATGACCAGACAGATGTAAATGATTCTTCAGATTAAAGAAGGAAGTGTTTGAAGAGAAACCTCCATCAAGGTCGATGCAGACTGTGATTACATTTTTAGAAAAAATTACCTCTGGTGGTCAACAGAGGAACTTCACACAAAGGCTGAAAGTGGCGTCTATGATGGTGTCAGAAGAATCTATTTTAGCTCAAACCATGACGTTCTCTGACCCTACAGAAACAAAGTTTGTATCTAAACTCAACCAGGAAGTGGTGGGTTTCAACACTGGCCGACTCTTTACTGAGCTCCATCTCATGTCTCAGGTTCATTTAGCTACTCCATTTTACTTATCTGCGATCAGAGATGAGCTGCATGCCGTCGGCCATGTTGGTCAATGATAATGAGAACCATCAAGTTCAGATTCCACGAGTCCACTTTAAAGTAGAACTATGCTTTCTGACTGGTTTTGATGGTACACTGACATTTATTTTTTACATTCCTGATGGCAATGTTGTCCAGCAGCATCCTGAGACTGAGACCGCACTTCATACTTTTTATTTCCAGCCTGGAACATGTTACTGCTGAGTTTAGCTTTACGCACGCCGTCACACGCTAGCAACTGGACATCGACACACTCAGCATTTTAAACACCATGGCTAATTTACTGATCTTGGCTTAAGTTGCTTTATTAACCTGCTCATCTCGACAGCCTGCTTTGCCTTCAGTCATTCATCTTTTCAGCTTCGTTTCACCACTTTCATCTCATCTTTTAAAACATTTGGTAATGGAAGCAGTCCATGTTTGCTGCGCTCATGTTTAACTGTAGCTAATCGTCCTGTTTTATGTGTCTTTATATGATTTGTTTTCAATTGTATGATAATGTATTGTTTCATGTATATATACGTGTTTTGTTGTTTTGTTATTCGTTCTGTTTTTGTTATTGCAAATCCGAAATTGTTCTCAATCGTCTTATATGGTTGAACATAGGTTTACATACATTCATCAAAGAAACGCAACAGGACATTTTTGGAGGAAGAAAGGAAAGACATAACATGAAAGAGCAAGATATAAGATAAACATCAACATCAGACTGACTTTTAGTTGCTGGAGAGATCTCAGAGAAGAGACAGGATTCAAGATGGATGCTGGAAATCTGACAAAGTTCAGTAGTGCTGCTTTTATGTGACTGTGTGTTTAGTCTGCTGCCTCTGGTCTCCAGGCCGACAGCAGCATGGATCATGGGAAGTCCTCAGAGATGTGTGTTTTGGTGTTAAAGGAAGCCTGATCAGTATGATTTTTAGACCTAAACATGTGTGATGGTAACCAAAACCAGTTGCATTATGGGAGACGACTTGGGCCCAGGTCTGCTGAATCTGGATTGTTACTATTTATGCTGGAGGAGGGTGAGCAGAGAACAGGGACAGGCATGTTTTTGTGTGTGCATGCTCTAATCTGTTAATGTGTCTGTCTGCGTGTGTTCTCCCTCACACTGTATAGCGTTTCCTATTAGCAGATTGGGGTGTGCGTGTGTTTCTGGCTCACAATGAGTGTGTGTTTGTGTGTGAGGGGGAGGTACAAGGTAACTTACATTATTAAACACACACACATTTGCGTGTTGTTGGGAACAAACAGGACGTATTCTTCCACTACTGAGACTGAAACCGAACTCATTATCTTCCCAAACTGTCAACAGAAAAGGCCCCACCATGACGAAGAACAGATTAGTACAATGTGCAAACTTTGTTTGTTGATGAACACCAAAACAGGATCAGTTAGTTTAATCACCTGAAAATGTCACCCATCGTTATCACGGGATGTTTTTCTACCAGTGCGAAGATGTCCCTGCAGAAGAGATGCTGCCTCATGGATGTGTGAGGTTATCAGGATATGACGCTCCTTCACAGCAGATGCATCTTGTTTTATGTAAAACTCCTCAATTCTCTTATTTCTTTTAGAGTTTAAGTTCTGTTCAGGGTTTTGTGTCAGAAACTAAATGAAAAATAAGTTTTAAAATCCCAAAGGGAAAGAGTTCGAGTGGGATAAAGAGTGATAAAATCAATCTGAAAAACCTACCATTCAAAAGAAACACGCAAACACATACACACCACACAGAGACAACAACAACAAGCAAGCATGTCATACACAACATGCAGGACAGTTGTTGTACACATCTCTATAACGCTTTCAGATGCTTCCTGATGCATCTACGCACACAGATGCAGGAACCATGAACGTGGTTACAGAACCTACAGCTTGTTATATTGGATGTAGTGCCATCTAGTGGCACAAACTGCAAATTCCAGCCAACTGATTTGGACGTGAAAATTTTAATTTTAATAGCAGTTTGCTTTTACCTTTAGAACTAAAAATAATTTTCCCCATTTAATTTTCCGAAACATAAATAAAACTTGAGGAGGTGCGAGCTGGAGTAGAGGAGAAGCGGGTCAGCCAGATGGTGGGAATGAGGCAGCAGGGAGCCTGGAC
>JBAMHW010000020.1:21477123-21489923 GCA_037177495.1 Rhadinocentrus ornatus | reverse complement strand
ACCTCAGCTTTGGAGCAGGCGAGTTGACCACTGCGCTTCTGCCCTAGCAGCTGTTTTGTGAACCCAAATGGGTTTGCCAGGAAGGCAGCCCGCTTCCTGGATCTCTCCTTCCTCCTCCTCCTTTGCCACTCAGCCCTCCTCAGGATTATCAGCGGATCTAATTCTAAGCTACAAGAATGATTTCATTTGGATGGGACTGTGGTTAGACTTTGGTAAAATACGCATTTATGAAAGCAATTCTTGAATTTTGCTAACAAAAAAACAAAAAAGCTACACACTGTACCTTTAACCAATCTGATGGGAAATATGAGATCACAAGCAAACAAAATATATTAATTCAAAGCACCAAAAGGACACAGAAGGAAAGCAGAAAATGCAGTTTAATGTTTTTCATGAAGACATGGCTACAGGAATGTGTCTGCACTGTAAAACAGTAAAAGCAGAATGAAACAACAAAGTACACAGAAAAAGTAAAGGAGGTGGTATTGCAGTGCTTGTCATCAACCTGGACAAGATTTCACTCCACAAAGGAGGATCTGCACCTGGGACACCAAACTTTAAACTGTGAGTTTGCATCCATATGATTTACCAGAGTTTATACTGTATGTATTATTCTGGTAGTTTATATTTTACCTGGTACCACTATGGATGCTTCTAACACAACATCCTAACACATTCATGGCAATCTGGAGACTTCACCAATGCCTCTCGCTCTGCACGCTATCAACGTTAAAACAGTTTGTCAGCCCTCCAACAGAGAAAATAACAAGTTGGACTTATTTTATGCGCATGTTAAAAATGCATCCAGCTTCTCTGCCCTGCCTCCTTTAGGAAGATCAGACTATAATCTGGATCTTCTCACCTCTAACTACAAACCCATTGTTCAGCAGCAACCAGACTATTAAAACCTGGTCTAATTAGGCTGGAAATGCTCTGAGAGACTGGAATCTTCTCTGTGAACCACATGGAGATGAGATTAATGCCATGACTGTGTGACAGATTATATGAACTTGTGTGTGGACGGCCCTGGATCAGCGATGACCTGAAACAGCTGCTAAACATAAAAAGGAATGACAAAGATCACAGGCTTCAGGTTAACGGGGGATGAGACTGATGAAAGTCTGGACAGAGCCACTGAGCTGGTTCAGTTCAGAACAACATTGAGCATTTTCAGCTGGATACCTTCACAACCGCCTGGATTCACCGTACAAAAACACTTAGTTTGTGAGACTGAATGTAGTCAGCACCACAGGAGACTGTCCTCTCACTGTTTCTCTTCGTCATCCTGTACGTCATCTCGTCCTGTCACCTGCAGAAATACTCTGATGGCTCTGCTGCTGTGGAGTGCATCAGTGATGGACACTCGTAAAGTAGTTTGTGGGATGGTACAGAAGCAATCATCACTGGAGGTGAATGTCCAAAGAAGAATGCTGCACAAGTTGCTCAACATAATGGACAATTCTTCGTGTCTTCTACACCAGTGGTTCCCAACCTGGGGTCCTAAGAGCACAGGGGGTCCTTAAAGTTTTGGAAATTCAAAGCAGTTGTGATTAATGTCCACACATGGTCTCTATTTTAAGAAAAAAGTAAGGCAATGTGTTGTAATTTAACTTTGGCTTTATGGAAGGACAGGACTCACAAAAGCAAGAATGGTTCCAGCACAGGGTGGGGCAGGGTGTCCCCGGCTTTTCAGTACATGAATGAAGGGGGTCCCCAAGGAAAATAGGTTGGGGATCACTGGGGATCACACAACACAGTGGGGCAACAAAATGTGTTCGGTCAGAGGCTTCTTCACGTCTGCTGTAACACAGAAAGCTACAAGTCATTTCTGCCAGCAGTCATTGCCTTCCGAACTAATTTTTTACATATAATTGCTGATTTTCAACTTATAGGAAAACAACAGAAAATAAAAAAACATATTTCCATTCAGTCATTGATTACTTTAGTTTTTTTTATTTATTCTGATTTGTTTTGTTTAGAGCATAAGAGAGGGACCCCTGAACGCAGCAGAGAGGAGCTTTTACTTTCTATTTATTTTGACTCCTGCCACTGTGGTTTCCTTCAGTTTTGTCTGCTGCCTGGTAATGTGTGTCAGTTGTGCATGTGTGTGGTATTACACAGAAATATCTTTCCAGGTAATCGATGTGGTTGAGCTTCCGCCTCAGGCTTTAGATGAGCTAACAGACTGTTTTTGCAGAAGTTTCTTCAACCTGAATAACAAGACTCACGAGATCAGCTGAAAACACACAAACACAAAGCTGACCTGCAGTGTTTGTGTGTTTTTTAGTTAACTTTCAAATGGAGTCTTGCACTGGGTGGTTTGATTCTTCAGGGGATTCTGAGTGCTAAGCAAAACATCAACTCTGCAGCAGGTGAAGCTGTGTGTGTTTGTGTGTGCATGTGTGTGTGTTGCTAGCTCTAAGAACACAGGCAGTGGTGAGCCAAGCTGCTTTCTCAGAATTATGCATCAAAACTTTCCATCAAGATGTTCAGAGCTCCTTGTTCTGTGTGGTGATACTAACTGACTCTAGAGTTTGCTTTAGTTTGAGGATTGTTTCAGACTAAACACTCTAGAATTTATTTACAGAACTTTTTTCTACTTGTACTATGAAGCTGAAGTTGCCTGGGTTGACTTACCCAGACATTCACAATCCCGATAAGCGGTACTACGAAGCTAGTTAGTAACTTGGTAATTCAACCCAGGGTTTTACATCTTGATCAGTGTGCTCTCACATAAAAGAGGTGGTGTTTGCAGTGTCTGGCCAGTCGCAAACATGGACAAGTCCTGCAGAGCAGCAACTTCACCATGGAGAAGCAGACAATTCTTCAAAAACATGAAGAATTGAACACATCATCCAGGTCAAAATCAACACTGTTGCTGCATCAGCAGCCAGGAAGTCGTGCTTCATAAAATAGTCATATTATACAATATTAATTCATGGGACAATATAAACACTCTAATCACTCAGTTTAACTTTATTACGTCACAGACGTTTCAGGCAGAGAGCTTCCTCGGTTCCTTCCTTTCCTTTATATTTACCATTCAGTTCTTTATAGGCTCAGCACCACGTCAGTACGTTTTCTGTTGGAATATTAATTCCTCACCATGACGGCACGAGTAGTTCTGCAGCTCTGCCGTGTGTGAGCATTATTATTAACCTCATTATTTTAGATGCAACCCTAGTGGAGCTAAATGGGCTTGGAAACAAGAACAAGTACAAAAACATACTTCAAAGCGATCAGTTACAAGGCTTTATTTCTTCACACCGTCTCTGTTGTATGGATGAAATCTTTGCAACGTATTTGATATTGTTTGCAGCACATTAGTTGACGAATGTAGCGCGGTCCTTCCAATGGGAATACTTATCTTTTGTATTGGATGTCATCGGAACATTACAAGGATCTATCTATCGCTGAAAACTCTTACTTTCCTAAGAGCTTCTCTCACGATTCTCGCCCCATCGTCAACAGATGGTCAGGTCACTTTACAAGAAAGCTGATTGGTCAGGAGGTGGTGCTTTTATTTATTTTTATTTTATTATACTTTATTAATCCCAAACTGGAAAATTCTTTCTCTGCATTTAACCCTAGTTGCTAGGAGAAGTGGGCTGCCAGATTCCAGCGCCTGGGGAGCAGTTGGGGGTTGAGGGCCTTGCTCAGGTGCCCACAGTGGTTTACCTAAGTTGCCAGCCCGGGGACTTAAACCCAGGTTCTCCAGACCCCAAGCCCACCTCTGTAACCACTAAGCTACCACTTCCCCTCCAATTTTATTTATTTTTTTAATACTTTCATCCAAAATGCCCACTAACACAACATCCTAACACATTCATGGCAATCTGAAGATTTCACCAATGCCTCCCTTTCTGCTCGCTATCGACGTTAAAACAGTTTGTCAGCCCCTAATCTGCTCCAGGTCCTGCTAACAGCTATCCTGCTCCAGAGCAGGTTAGCTGTTCATTTTAAGTTACCATGGTGACTTACCCCAGTAAGAAGAGAACCAGCGTCGTAGGACGGAAACCTTGGGGTAACCCTGAAGTTACCTCGATAATAGGGAAAATCCAGATTCCTAGTACAGGCCTTTAGTTTCACAAATGATATAAAAACTAAACAAAACACCCACATTTTCCCTATAAATGAATCATTATTTCAGAGAAGAGTGACTCAAACTGATAGAAAAGTCTTTCCTAATCTCAATCCATCCTTTTCTGGACATGTGTTGGCCGATTTCGGCCCTTATTACCGCCCTGTTATGGCTAATTGTGGTTCACATTTGTTGGTCTTGCTGGGATTCTGCTCTGGGACTGGACCAGTAAGAATAGGCATTGCATACAATGAAGTCCTTAAGCCTCCTTCAATCCTTCAGACAGCAATGTGTTTATGACAGTCACACCATTAAAAAACACCATTAGATTTGTTTTAGACTGGTTTAAGATTTTTCTTTGTGTGGTGGACTAGTTTTTAGACTTATCTAAGACTGGTTTTAGACTACGTTTTGACTAGTGTTTAGACTAGTTTCAGACTGGTTTTATAGTGTTTAGACAGTTTTAGACTGGGTTTAGACTATTTTTGGACTAGTGTTTAGACTGGTTTCAGACTGGTTTTATAGTGTTTAGACTAGTTTCAGACTGGTTTTATAGTGTTTAGACAGTTTTAGACTGGGTTTAGACTAGTTTTGGACTAGTGTTTAGACTGGTTTCAGACTGGTTTTAGACTATTTTTGGACTAGTGTTTAGACTGGTTTCAAACTGGTTTTATAGTGTTTAGACTAGTTTCAGACTGGTTTTAGACTATTTTTGGACTAGTGTTTAGACTGGTTTCAGACTGGTTTTAGACTATTTTTGGACTAGTGTTTAGACTGGTTTCAGACTGGTTTTAGACTATTTCTGGACTAGTGTTTAGACTGGTTCAGACTGGTTTTAGACTATTTTTGGACTAGAGTTTAGACTGGTTTCAGACTGGTTTTAGACTATTTCTGCACTAGTTTTAAGCTGGTTGTAACTTTGACTTTATGTTGCTGAGCTAGAAGTCCTGGTTTCTGCTTGTGGTGTTGTTGAATGAATGTATGTGAACATGTGAGCCTCTGAATCGGCCAAGCGTGAAGAGCTTTAAAGAAGGGATCCCCCCTAATCATCATATTACAGTCACTTATCACACACACGGCTTTAACTTCTGTCTTTGCGAGGACTACCTCTGACATGCTAGATGATCACAACCCTGAACCTAAACCCACTCCTAGTTTCCAAGCTAAACTCATACCAGGTCTGAAGCTTTTAGTTGGTTATTTAAATGATTGTCTCAAAGATAAAAAGTCTTCACAAGGTCTAAAAGAAAGATGGTCCTCACAGGCGCCAATACAAGAAATAAACCAACACTTAAAAACATTAAATAAAAACCTAAATAAAGCACACACACACACACAAGCCTGCATTTGTGTGTATTCATACAGAAATCTTAGTCATTTGACCATACACAAAAACTGGATGATCTCAGCTAAGCACTTCACACACATCTCTCTATCCTCCACATGCTGCCTGAGGTCTGTTAACCGAAACCCATTTGAGAAGCAGACGCCAGATGGTCTCTGGACACAAGTCTACAGATCATCGGGACTTTATACAGATGTGTGTTGTGTTTACTCTGCTGCCACCAAGTGCACAAACATCACAAATTAAAACATAAAGGGTCCAAACGGTGTCTCTGAGGAGGCACATTGTCAGTGGACGCTGGTGCTGCTGTGAAGAGAAGCCAGATTGTCTCATCTGTACTAATATCACGACAACATCATCATGTATTTGAACTCAGTGTTCACATACATGAGCGAGGGTTTTTGACAAAGCAAAGTTTGTTTTCAGGTAAACAAGGAAATAATTACATCTGCTTCCTGTTGCTTTCATTTCCCAGGATGCCTTTGTAGAGCTGTTTGAGTCCAGGCCCCCGGTCAGTTTCTGGTCCATGAGGACAGTGTTTGGGTTGGTCGTGCTGGGAGCAGCTGGGATCACACTGGGAGCCCTCTTCACCCAGAGATAAAAACCTGCAGGTCTAGGCTGATCTGACCTGGACCAGGATAAGATCCTGTTCTGTCAGCAGCCTGGGAGTCCACCAGACGCTGCTGCCATCAGCTTTTATACAGACAGTCTGCTGACACACAGGAAAGGATTTTTATTTTTAACCTTTGAAGGTACACAAATGTTCCTTTAGTTTGCTACTTTCATTTATATCTACATTTGCCTTTTTTTTGCCTGATTAAGCTAGTTTAAGTTAATAAATTAACAATGTTAATATACTGATGGGAACCAGTTTTGCTGAGTCATACTGGACCTGTTCGCAGGACTGAAGAAAGTTGAACAAGTTGGCAGCGTGTGATTGATTAATGTTTCTTCCATTCAGGAAAGAAAAGTTTGAAGAGATTTTTTGGTTTAGGACCAGGATTTAAGAATTCAGTTAATCATTAGTAGCTTATTGATGATGGGACATCGAGTAGTGACCAGTTTGCTTTTTATCTAATTAACTGTGTCGTTAATCTAAAAAATAAAATAAATAAAAAAAATTGTCAAAAGTGTCACGTGATTGAACTACTGATTTTCAACCATGGTAAACTGGTGATTTATACTCACATGTACAGAATTAGTTAACCTCTGTGTTTAACTTCAGACTTCATTGTACAAGGTAAGACGAAGTCATGTGACCATAGGTTCAAATTCCTCATTCAGGCTCTCGTCACAGTAAGATGGCCTACATCTCTTAAACTGACACCCTCAATATGACTCAACAACTATGACCAATAATCAGACTCTAGTTATTGCATACTGAGGTTACCGTTACTGTCATTTTTAAAGAATTTCCCAGATTTTTGTTTTTACAGACATATAAGCTGAACTGCTGAATGAAGCGTGTCGAGATGTTGGTTATTTTCACCGCCTAAAAGGCATCAGAAGATCAAGAATCAATGAAAACTGTGACATTCTGGTTCAAATACCTAAACTAGTTTCTGATTCTTTAAAAAAAATACTTGCAGAAAATATTAGGAAACACTGCTGGGAATTTAGAAAAAACAAACAAAAAACCAACCAAAATTCACCAAATAGTTTTTATTTCTAAAAGTAAACAACGAAACCTAATAGTTCCATTCCACCTTGGTAGTTGTCTATTTTTAATAGTAAGCAAGTATTACTTATTAGTAGGGCTGCAACTAATGACTATATTGATAGTCGATTAGTCACCGACTATTAAAACGACTAGTCGACGAATCGGATTATGTATGTCATTATTATTAAATGGCTCTTATTTCACTTCCAGCTTTGAAATCTTGCATGAGGTTGTTATGTAAGTCCGACGTGCCTCCTCTTTAAATGTTCGAGCGTTGCAGACGTACTTCCGTGGTACGCAAGGTCCGCTTTCCAAATCTCACATGTATTTAATTTATTTTGCAAGTTTAACATGAAGTTATCTCAGACTTTTGGCGTCCTCTGCCGCCGTTTTGTTCCCTGGTCGGCCGCCATATTTTTCCCCTAGCAGACTTTATTGCACATGTGCAACTCAGCAGAGATAGAAAAAGAAGACGATGTCTCGCTCTGTAGTTTTCTTTCTTTACGCATGGGCAACTCTCAGCAGAGATAGAAGAAAAAGACGATGTCTCACTGTAGTGTTTTTTTTTTCCCGACAATAGTCGACGGGTAAATTCGTTGTCGATTATTTTTATTGTCGACTATAGTGAAAACGTCGAGTTATCGTTGCAACCCTACTTATCAGTGACATCGTGTTTTTGGTGGGAAATTGTCAGATAATAAAACAATGAAGGAATAATCACAACAGTAAAGAATCCCTGAAAACCTTTCTTTGTTACTCTTGTATATGACCAAGTTCACTGGTTTTGTTTACATCTTCCTGGACCAATTTCATACCTTCAAGGAGGTTTTGGGCTGCCGAGCTCTTAGTTCTCCCAAAATCTAACAATGCTCAGATGACTGCACGTTAGTCTAATGGTTAAAAATTATCCATAGCTCGCATAGCCAACAACAACTAATCATTTAACTTACAGGATGAGGGACCATAATTCATAAATAATCAGAAACTGGTGAAAAACAATAGCTAAACAATAGTTTGAAACCTGTGCATCTTTTTACTACAAACCTCTGATTAATTTTTTGTTTAAAAAGCTGTCTTAAAAATAAAATTGATGATTAAAATTAGCCTCAGTTTATTCACAACTGGATGACAACAACTACTGGTTGTATACAAACATGATGGACTTTGTTTAAGCATCAAATAACTTATCAGTAAACTTCTCAAGAACAAAAACATTTGATCAATATTTGCTGTCCTGATTTATCATCAATATAATTGATTTTTATTTGGCTCATGTGCTTGTGACCTATACTGCTATCCAGGCATCTTTTAGTTGTTTTAGCATTTTTACAGTCTGTTTTAAAATAAAAACAGTTAGTTAAAGTCACTTTAATTTTAGATAACCTGCCTTACAGTTAGCAGCAGGAGCTCAACACAGTACAGCATGGGAGCGGAGAACAAAGAAAAGAGTAAAGCTTAAGTCTTCAAAAGGCCATGAAGTGAGGTCATAAACACAATAACAAAAAACAGCAGAGAATAACTGACAGACCAGCACTCTGACAGCGAATCATAATTACAAAAGAAAAAATAAATAATTCTGTTTGTGCTGTGCAAAAGTAGAAGAAAAAAAGCTTGCAACATGGGATGGATGATGATACTCTAACCAAGTAGTTTCCAAACCAAATCAAGGAGCACCTGGGAAAAAGTTCTGTTTTAAACCGAGGAATGATTAGGAAGTTCTGAGCTAAATGGGGGGAAAATAAATCTGATTTCCTTGGTGAGCATTATGTGCAACCACCAAATCCCCTCAGCCTCCAGATGCTGCATATTCACCTGCTAACCCCGGTGAACACCTAATTACAGATTTATAAAAGTCCTGAAGCTGCATTCTGCATGCAGGAAATGAAAGGAAAAATGTGTGTCCCAAATATTTCAGTCTGCCAATCTAACTTGAAAGTGAATCAGACTGGCAGCAGATAAAGTCTTTACATGGCAGGTAAAGGACAGAGCAGCAAAGGTGGAACCAGCAAATAATTTAGTGTTGCTTCGACACTGGTTGGATGTCCAGTCACTACTGAAAAATACCACAAAGTAACACTGTAGGAGCCAATTTTCATTTTAAATTTCCCCCCAAGCTCCAGGGGTGGTTCTGTCTGTGGCGTAGAGTAGCCTGAAGTCATTATAAAGAGAGGTGTTCCAATTACTCAGGTGTTGGTAATTAGGAGAAGCAGACGGTTTTGCTACTTGGTGCTCAGTTAAAGGAGTCTAAGTTTGTTTATTAAAAATGTGGATTAATATAAACCAAAGGAATGGACTGTCATGGAAAATAAATGTGGATTTAATTTTTACACCAGAGCATTAAGAGTGATCATTAACCCACCAGAGTACACGTAAGAACAAAGCCAAACTAATTATCAACCAGTAGCACCTTATTGGGACAGACAGTTTCCATGAACTGGTCTGAAATGAAAACCCTTGACCGTAGAGCCAAACTTTCTGATACATAAGAAGAATATAACATACGTTGGCGTCTGTGACCCCCCCCCATTTTCAGATGTTTAATATAGTACCTGTAATGACTGTTTCTGAAACCCTATGATAAAAGTTCTAAACGTAAAGTTTGAAAACTATCAGACACTTCAGAAATAAGAAGGATAAAGTGGTTTTTGGTTGATCTGGTTGTTATAAAGCACTTACGTGCCCAAAATCAGCTTCTCTAGCCTAGATGTTGCCAAATTTGGACTTTTAATATGACATGATAAGTAATAACTTATGTTAATTCAACACGTGAATTTGATCATATTATTCTTACAATGATCTGGTGACCAGCTAAAATTACCTTGGGATACCCAGTGGGGGGCTGAGACCCCCAGTTTGGGAAAGGCTGCTGTATAAAGTCACTGAAGGGGAACGCATTGGCTACATTGGTTGCAATCCTATAAAAGAAGTAACTGTCTGAACAGGAATCAAACCTGGGGGAAGAAAGAAAAAATAACTGTTGGCATCCCCAAGAAGAAGACGGAGAGAACTCTTCTCGAGGCTTTCTTCTTCTTCTGGTTTTGTTGGCAGTTGGAACACAACGAACAGGTGTGCATTACCGCCACCAACTGGTAAGGAGTGTGGGACAGGATAGACAACCAAAACAAACAAAAAAAAAAAACTTGCTCCCTACAGTCTCTTGATCAACCCAGTTGCAGATAAAAATCCAAGAAGTACGCAGGTAGCACCATCTTCCAAGCCAAACTTTAAAATCCCAGGTAAATCAAACCGTACCCCTAGATTCCTGAGATTATCATTTTTGTCCTTTCCGTTCCATATTTGCTACAATGAACCGACACGTGTGTTAATGTTTCACTTTGGTAGCAGTATGCACACCGACCTGTATCATGTTTACCCATCAAATATGAAGTGTCATTAAGCCCGGCATGTCCGACTCTCAGTCTTGACAGAACTCTATCATACGTCCTACAAACCTCCTCCCCTCTCCCACAGTCCCTTGAGGCTTTCATCTCATGTCTGGGAAATTATATTATTACTGGCCAGTCAGTGACTTCATTGCTCGTTGACTCAGACCAGAAACAGCTGGTGAGTCACTTCATTCTTTGTCAGATCAGATTTAAACAATTGTCTCTATCAACTCGGATGTCTCAGATATCATCAAGTCTTCCTCCATACAGGCAACTTGTACCCTTTCCATTCTCTTCTTCACATTTTCTGGATGTGAATCAAAAGCATAAATGGAAATCCAGATGTTGCCTTAAAAAATGGTAAATTAGGTTTAAATGAATCCTGCTAATTGGCTGACAGCTCATCATGAGTAAGGGTTCTGCTGTTTTCCTGGCCGGAAATCCAGTTTTCTGCTCCGAAACAACTGACCTGCACTTTGTATGTGTGTGAGTGTGTGCGATTGTGTGTGAAAGAGTATACTACGAGGTGTGTTTTAATTTTCTGTAGTATATTCTTGTGTGTGAAGGCTTTTAAATTTAATTTTTAATATGCATAATTTGTTTTTATTACATAAAGCACTTTGTGTTGCTTGAAAAGCACCAAATAAAATTTCATTTGATTTAATCTGACCAGAATTTTCTTTTATTTTCCTGGGAGGATCATGGTAAAAACAAAGCGCTAAAATGAACCAACCATTGTGCTGCTGAAGCATCGTCTCTGTGATGTTCTGTCTCCATCTAGTGGAGACTAAAATTCAAGTCTTTCTTCTTTCAAGTCTTTCAAGTTCTTTTTTTTCTTAAGAACGAAGCTGTCAGTTGGAATATTTTCCTGCTCAACCTCCTTCTAAAGTTTGTTAAAGCACAATGAGAAAACCAATTTCCACTCTAAAGAACAAGTGCCAGACCACAGTGAGTAGTGTCCTCCAGGTCCACCTTCACAGCTCTGCAGCTTCTTGTTGTAGCATTACTGTAAGTTCAGCTTCCTGGAAAGGTATGAATCCTCCACACAGCTGGCTGCAGCTCCTTCTCCTCGCTCCATGTCGATCACATTTCGAGCTTTGTCTGCTCTGACCTTTTTTTTTTCTTGTTTCCATCTCGTGATAATTTGGAACTCCATGCTGGTAGAGTTCATCCTGCATTCTGTCTAGAACAGGTTCAGACACATTTTTGATAAACTGTGTCCGAGCTAAGAAGAGCCTGTCCTGTGGCTGGACTCCATCATCATCCGAGACTCTGTCTGGTGCAGGAATATTCCTCTGTAAAACTTCTCTTCTTGTCCCTGGAACTAAACAGAAGAATTCAGATCTGAACTAACAAGAATATTTAAAAATGTTGTCTAGTATGAAATGTATTCTCTATTTTTCTTTTAAAAACTTTTACAAACACACTGACCAGAGTTTTTGTTCAAGTTTAAGGGCGTCTTCCAGTGACAGAGGAGCGGAAGGAGACATGAATTCTTGCTGCTGCAGGAAAGTAAAGTTCTCACCTGTCAGATGAACATCACGTGTCCAGACGTCAGTCTTCTCCTGGTCTTGGACCATCACAGTCACGTTCTTTTGGTTTCCCATCAGGAAGATTTTAGATGTTGGATGGAAATTTGGTCCAAACTTAAAACGAAACAGCTGGTGCTGAAAAGAAGCAGAAGCATGTTAGTGTCGGACATGATGGAAAATCTTTCTGGCTGTGAACATCCTTTAGACATGTGACACATGTGAGAGCTGTTAAACATTTTCTAAAAGTTTGATATCTATCCTATCGGACAGTTCTGTACAGAAGCGCCTCTTGTATCATAACAAACACCTCCCTGTCCGAGTACACTGGAACACACCTGGGGCCTATTACACTAAAGTAGGATTCAGATGTTTAGGATGAATAACTAAGCTGGGTTTGGGGAATCCAAAACAAGAGCCTCCAGGTTTGAGCCTCCAACCTTTAAGTGGAGAAGACAATGAAAGCGAAGCCTTCAAGAGGTCAAAGGTTATTTCTGCCCGCGCCCTTGTCCTGGCAAAGCATCAGAGAACTCACCTGTGAAGACAAAGTGTCCTTATCACAACCTCATATATAGAGGGACATTCTTAACCCAGCCATGATGTTAAAAGGGATTAATAATAGAGTTGTGTGGCTCACCTTATGATAGGCGCAGATAGGAAGACTCAGGAGTCATGGACCGAGCTAGACCACCAAGCCTGACCACTGTGCCACAACGTTGATTACTAGCCAGTCAGCGTAGCAAAGCATCTGAAATGATAAGATGTAGACTGTTAAACCAATCGATGCACATCACAAGCA
>JBAMHW010000020.1:21462987-21477023 GCA_037177495.1 Rhadinocentrus ornatus | reverse complement strand
ACTAGCCAGTCAGCGTAGCAAAGCATCTGAAATGATAAGATGTAGACTGTTAAACCAATCGATGCACATCACAAGCAGTGTACAGTCCTCATTAATGGACAGTATCATTAAAGGGACATTTTGTAAGAATTACTGCCATCTAACGTTGGAATCGTGTAATGCCACCGTATCACAAAGGCCTCGACAACACCTATGAAAATATCCGATAGTTTATAGAGCGTTCACTCTGTTACACAAAAAGAACTCACTTCTGAAGTTGAACGTTAACTTTATTCACAGCCGTCATTTTCACAACAACGCAATTCAATTACTTCTGTTTACTTCACAATACCAGTACACATATGTGACCACTATGAAACAAATACAGAAGTATTAACAAGTAACACAACACACTCAGGTGAAGGTGTTCCCTCTGGATCATAACTGGTCAGGAGGAAAACATCTGGTGGACAGAAATTCACGGTCAGATATGGCTCTGTGTTTAGAAGGAAGAATGTTTCTCACAGGGGAAAGAATCTCGACACAGCACCGGCTTTTTATCCCAGTAAAATCAGCTTATAAAGCCTTCCCACCGGCATTTTGTCCAGCTTTACCCCAACTAAAAGCCGGTGTTTACCGAAACTATGAAATCAACTGAAACCACGTTAAAATACACTTCTGTACCAACGAGGCTGATGTATTTTAGCAGGAACTTCTATTATGCTGCTGATAGTAACCATGGTAACAAGCAACACTGTCTAAGAAAACCGAATGAAAAAAGTTAGCTCTAGGCTAATTTAGGCAGCAGTGTTGACTAACTTTTCCAGGAAAAAGCTGGTAACATCAGTGTAAGTATTGTTTTTCTTTGTATGTCTTGTTAAAAGAGTCCAGACTATAAGAGGGGGACCTTAGTTACCATTTCTGTATCAAAATGTGTGAATGCATGTGTAAAATATGCACAGCTGGGACTGGGAGAAAAAGGTTGCCTACACGAAGAGTCCTGTCTGCTTTAAAGGTGCAAAGTCAACAATATCATAGTGTCCTCCAAGCTGCAACAAATCCAGTGAAGTACAGCCTAGACCAGTGATGTCAAACTCCGGTCCTCGAAGGTCGGTCTCCTGCAGCTTTTCATTGTTTTCATGATCTAACACACCTGACTTAAAATATTGGGTTATTGAGAAGAAGTTGACAAGAAGCTGTTGGATCCATTTGATTTTATTCGGGTGTGCTGGAGCAAGGAAATAACTCAAACCTGCAGGATAGCGACCCAGAGGACTATAGTTTGACACCTAGACCCATTTCGTAAATTTAGTAAAAACTTTTCTCAGTTTTACAAAAAACTATCACGTTATAACGTAATAAGTTCCTATTTTATTTAATGTGGGTGACAGCTCCACGCTTCCGTACGACAGAGTCTGCCTACCATGTAGGTGACTTTTTCCATAGTTTTGGTACAGCCCCAATACTTAAAAGGCCCGATCTTCTCTGAGTTTCTTGTCCTCAGAACAACCAAATTCAGCTGACCTCCAGCAACCGTGAGGGGGAGGAAGAATGAAGCAAGTCTGGGAGGTAGGCTGTGTCAAGACCGTTGAGACATTTAAACAAATATTCGATTTTTCTTTTTGGTTTAGGAAACAATCGTGGGAAATCGTCAGTTTGTTTTATTTTATATTTTTTATAAAGACAACACAAACTGCATAAAAGTACACGGACTCTAATTTTCCGCTGCAGTTTATCCTCCTACCGCTGGGGGCAGCAGAGCAATAGCAGCTGCCGCAGGAACAGCTTCAAACTCCGCGAAGAAGAAGAAGAATCAGCGCCGTTTGTTTAGTCAAAATCAGAAACGACCAAATATGTCCGAAATTGTCGAACTATTCATGAGTACATTTGTTTAGCTGGCAACTTGCACCTCGAAGTAACTGTGCACCGCCGAGTTGCCTCTCCAGACGGAAACACCGCAAGGAACGACGGCATTAACGGTGTCCGACAGCAGCCGCCCCACCGTCTGAAGTTTTAACGGGAAAAACGGTAAGAATCCGTCCTGAGATTTCGCTCAGCTAACGGCTATTGATACCGAACATTTCCTCGTTATTACCGACATAAGCTGGAAGAAGAAGGAGAAAAAAACGTTTATCATTCGAGCAAAAGAAAACTACCACATTTGGAAATATATTATTAACGTGACAGTAAAAGTTGTTGTGGCACGCGCTAAAAATACTACATGCGTACGTTCTTTATTGGCCGCGTATAATAGCCAATGTTCCGTAAAACATTTCTTTAAGTACCCCATTGGAAGGATCTGTCCAGTACTACCTCAAAGTATAAAGACCAGCCTGTGAAATAGTAGTTATTAAGCAGAGTACCAGAGTTGCAACGCAGAGTTTTCTGGGTTTTGTCATTAAAAAGGTTTGTGTTTGATCCTCCTTTAACCTAAGCTTTTTCTGGAGCGTTTGAAGTAAATAAAACCGGAAACAAAGCTGAAAGTACTACACACTACTGCACTCCAGTGTGCAGGATTGATGCTTTTCTTCCGAACTTGTGTGCCCACAAGTATTTTCATCTATACCAGCTGTCATGTTTAGTTCCGTACGAGTTAAAATCAGCGTTTTCAAGTGAAAGCCTGTTGTGATAAAAACAAACTGGCTCTACGTTCTGAAAACTTCAGTATGAGTTAATGTGCCGCATTCAGAGTTACAGAGATGTTTAAAACTGAACTTTACATAAATTGTTCACAAAGACAAAAACACAGAATAAGATCAGAAGTAATAAAACTTAAATATACTGAATCTCATTATGAGAATAAAACGCAGGAAAGCATCCCAGCCTGATAAACCAGGTCCCCATCAGTCCATAGCTGCTGGACAGGACTAGGAGAGTCCTGAACCTGGTACTGGCAGAGTAACAGATACCTGCTGGTGATGTGATGCCACCTGCAGGTTGTCCAGATGAGACCAGACCATGACTGGAAGAGGAGGGAGGTGGGCTGCCAGAGCAACCTGGCAGAGACGAGGGACGCCAGCGTCCAGGTGGATCTGCTGACTCAGCAGTTCAGCAGGAGATGCTCAGGTGAGATGGCTGTTAGACTCAGCTAGACACACCAACTCCTGCTGCAGGTTGATGGAAACACAATGTTGCCGCCTCTTATTTTTAACTGTTTGGATTTAAATGTTTTGTTTCACTTCAGCAATATTATTCTGTTTCTAATCGTCATAACCAAATGTTAAACACTTCTGTCTACTGCGTGTCTAAAAAAACACTTTTTAAGTGTGTCTTTATTATAAACATAATGACTCATAAATACATTACATATGACTATAATATAATCACATCACTGAATGTATTTGAAAGTATTATAATTTGCTTACTTTAAATACATTTACTCAAAATATTTTATGGGGGATCAGATTTCAGCATGTTAGTCAGCAGATCTTAATTCACTGCTTTGATTCAGTTCCTCCCTGTAAGATCCATCTTCCTCCTCCTATTTCCATTCCCCATGTCTTCTCCACCAGGTCCGACCGACTAAACAAAAGCAGACTACAGTGGTTATAAAGGAAGCTAATTGTGGAGTTTTCTTTACAAGACTGTTCTCATCCCAAATGCAACACGTCCAGAATACACCTGTAAATTTCCTCTGAAATCTTTGATGTTTGGGTTGTTTTACATGTAATCTGTCCCAGAATGCAGCGGGTTCATTCTTTGATCATGTGTGACGGCAGCTGGTGTCGTTCTGTCTGACCTCCTGATGCTCCTCCCTCCTGCAGGTGGATGTGGTACGCAGTGGCAGTATGTGTCCATCAAAGCAGATGAACCATTAGGGGGCGATCTGCTTCAGCACATCAACCTGTCGCTCCCTCAGACTGCTGGCAGCCCTAATTTCTACCTGCTCTACCCTACCTTCTTACCCACAAGGCCTCTGTTCTCCCAGTCTGAGTCTCTAGAACCACTGCATAGCTGTTCCTTCCCCAGTATGCTTCAGTGCAGTGCGTCTTCCACCGAAGAAGGGATGCGCTGTGCTCCTTCTCCTGCAGATGTCCCGGCTGTTCCTCCTGGACTCATTGCTCCCCTCAGCCCAAGTCTGTCTGAGGAAGAGGAGGAGAAGAGGAAGGAGGAACGCTTATCAGAGCAGGAACATAGTGAGTCTGAACATCTGTTGTGGTCAATGTAGAAATGTTTGAGATTGAAGTGACCTCAGCCAAGGTGGAGGTGATGTTTTCGGCAGCGTTGGTTTGTCTGTCTGTTGGCAACATACTCAAAAAGTTAAGGACAGATTTTGATAAAATTTTCAGGAAATCTCAGAAATGGAATCAAGAACAAGTGATTAGATTTTGGGAATGATCTGGATCATTGCCTGGATCCTGGAAATTTTTTAATGATTCTGATTTAGCTAATTAGAGCTTCTAACTTGAAAATAATGCACTCATCTTTGGCAAAGACAGAATGTCTTGGCAGAGGTCTGCCTTGCCTGAGTGCTTCTAGTTTAGGTGTTGTAAATAAAGATACTCTATGAAGAAAAATATGCTGATAAATAGATATTTGTTTGTTTATTTATTTATCTATCTGGGGCATAGAAGGCATAAAGTGCGACTGGTGTTTTTCATAAAGTGTATATAGCATTAAGCTCATTTGCAACTCTCATCCCTGGTTGGGCTTTTCAAAGAGGAAAGTCCAAAATAAACCAAAGCCTATACAGGATAAACATCAACATAAAAAGGCACAAAAAACTATTAAGGAAAATATAAATCTAATTCCTATCTACATAATGCAATATAAAAACTCACAGAAGCATACCGTGCAGACCTCTTTACATTTCATGGGTGGAGAGTTTACAGTTGTTGGCTCCATAACGTTGGAGGGGCTCACACTCCATAACAGGGCTGGACGATAGATTAATGAATATATTCACCATTAGTTCATTAGTGCTGACAAATTCCCAGTTTGTTGATCCATCTGTTGCTCTATCTCACTAACACTGGCTAACTAGGTCCTAAGATACTTAAATTACTCTGCCTGGGACAAAGACCCATTCCCAACCCTGAGGAAGAACCTTACCCTTTTCTAGTTGAGAACCATGACCTGAGACTCAGAGAGGCCGAGTTTCACCCAGCTGGGAATCACCCCAGAGTGTGCTGGAGATGTTTATCTGAAGAAGCCAACTAAACCTACAAAAAGCAGCGATGCAACCTTGAGGTCACCAAACCCAACCCCCTCCTCTCCTCAGCTGAGACCTAGAGATCCTGTCCGTGAACACACAAACAGGATTATGGACGCAGCTTTTACTTTGGGCATACAGGGACCTTTGATTCAGGTACCCTTCCTCACTTCACCCCAATGATCAGAACAACAATCGAAAGTTGTTCTGAAGTCCACAAAACACCTGTAGCCTGAGTGATGGAGAGTTTGGTTTCAGAGCCCACAGTGTGTGTAGATGCAAGCCCAACCAGATTGTTGTTGGTACCGCTACACCTCAGACACCAGTTCAGGCCCCCTCCCTGCCAGAGAGGTTACGTTCCACATCTTAAAGGTCCTATATTATACATGTTTTCAATCATTTCATTTGGACATCAGAGGTCCAACAACATTGTTTTCAAAGTGTATTACCCCAAATTCAGCCTTGGTCCTTAATTTCAGCCATTCCAAAAGTAGCTCTAGTGATCTCTACTAAGAACGGGCTGTTTCTGTGTCTGATCCAAGCGGCAACCTCTGCCTGTAAAATGTGAAGCCTATGCGGAAGTGCAAAAAATTGCAGTCCACCCCTCATTCGTTAAGGGCTGGCTCCAAAACAGAGCAAATCCATAGACTCCCATGTTAAAAAGAAATAAGCATGTTTAAAGCCTGGTACGAGAAACTATTGTAGGATTAATAGGTCACGTTTACCTTCATGACGAGGGGAGTGATTTTTTTTCTAACCCATCCGTTTAGATGTTATTTAATCTTGAAATTCAGCATTATTAGGGGCGTGTCCTTTTGATTGACATGTATCCAATATCTGCAGCAAGAAGTGAGAGTGTAGCACAAACATGGTTTTTAGCCGGCTAACAGTAACAGTGGGCCTTAGCTTTAGCCCAACTACCTTCATTAGCCGGTTAACTGAAGTTAGATCCGAGTTGGCTCATTTTGCTTATAGGCAGCTCGGAGTTTGAGAGACATCAATCATCCACCCCCATGCTCACAACCCCCCTTTCAGCTCCGCCACATTGCCCATTTTTGTATTTTCCAGGAGCGACGGCAGCCGTGACGCTGCCAAGATGGCGATTGTAGGAATGCCCAATGAGCTTCACTTTTGCTCTTCAGAAACCTACGGGTGACGTCACGGAGGCTCTGTCCATCTTTTATATACAACTATGGCCTGAACCTTTAAATTATCATGAGTGGTGCCTGTTCATGTCCGTCTCGGGAAGAGGATCCGGCCTTCACTGGCGCCCGCTCTGTGATTTTAAAGGGCAGGCTCAGCTAGCCGGGGGGGTCAGGTAAATGACAGTATCCACTATTGGGGGAAGTGGTTATTTTGCTTCATGAGGTCACAAAGGGAAAGATCTCAGATTCACTATGAACACACATTCGCTAAAAAGTGGAGCAAGCAAGTGAGAGAGGTGACATGTTTGGACAAGCTACGAGGACACATATGACTGTTAGAAAACCTTTAGAAAGAGAATTTTGCATAATATGGGATCTTTAAAAGCTGCTCTGAATGTCGAGGATTGGCATGCTTTTGGTACAGTGGCTCAACCACCACAGCAGTCCTCTTAGGTGAATAAAGCTACAGGAATGAGTTTCAATATTGTGGTTTTTACAGTTGTATCCTATTTATCACAGCCGTGCGGACTAGGATTTACACCCCACATATTGGACATTATTCACAGTTATCAGACATTTTGTTCACTTGATATTTGTATATCGGTTGTTATTTTATCATTGACTAAGGCGTTTGCTCCATAGATAAGTGTTCGTCTGCTGACCGACTGACACTGAAGGCAGCAAAGAGAAAGAAGGTGTCTCATGTGTCCAGAACAATGTCCCTGCCAACTGACAGCCTGACCAATCGCACAGCAGGAAAATCCCGGCCAAGCAAGAGGAGGAGTCTCTACAGCTCCGCCCACCAAAAGACTAGGCTGATGGAAGATGATGAAAACAAGATGTCAAAGACTAAAAAGCAAGAAAAGAAACATCAGGTTGTAGTCCAACACAGCCTGGCTGAGGCAGGAGTCACACCAAAAACAGATGAATCAGAACAGGCCAGGAGGCCGAGGAGGACGATGGTCCATCCTCCAATCAGATACCGGGTAGAATATGAGGAGCAGTCACATGGCCTGTCATCAGCCAATCACAGTCAAGAGAGGAGAGCAGAGGTGAAGAAGAAGCAGATAATGATGAGGACACATCAACAGGAGGAGGATATGAAGATGGATCAGGTGTCCACAGATGGACAGACAGACAGCCGCAGGATGGAGTCAGAGAACAGAGGAGTAAAAAGGTGGAGGCAGCACTGTCAGGTTGGTCCGTCATCTGTCTACACAGCTCACCTAAACATGACTGTACTCGTATATCGCTTGTCTTATCACATGTTGACCACTTAAAGTGCTTTTACACTACATGTCACATTCACACACACTCTTCACACACACACTTCCATTGTTATAAACTAAGTGCTTTCTACTATCACTCAGATTCATACCCTTCGCATCATTGAGTGTCTTCAGGTTTAGTATCTTGCCCAAGCAAGTAGTCAGGGGAAGCTTGGAATGAATCCACCAACTTTCCGTTTGGCAGATGGCTTCTCCACCTCCGAAGCTACAGGACCTCAGGACCCCCTGCCCTGCATGTTTTAGATGTGTTTCTACTCCGGCACACTTGATTCAGATTAATGAACTCTGAAGTTATTTGTAAGCCTGTTTATGGGCCATACATTTCATTCAGGTGTGTTAAAGTAGGTTAACATCTAAACCACTATCTGTCCTCTAACTATCCTTTAACTGTTCGCTTCCTGGTTGTCCAGTTAACAGTCTCGTGCAGATGTCAGGTCAGGCAGGTTAAACCAGCATGATGCCTTTATTAATTGGTAGTTGAACAAGCTGCTTTGTACCGACTCTGTTCATGACCTGTGGACCAATCAGACTCTGGTGTTCTCATGCTTTAAAGCAGGAATCGCCAACTCCGGACCTCCTGAGCCAGTGTCCTGCAGGTTTTCACTGCGTCCCTGCTGCAACACATCTGGTTCAATGGATATGTGTAGTTATAAAGTGCATCTGCAAAATTCAGTAATATAAGCTACAAAAACTCAGAGAATTCACATATAAAACTTAACCATTAAAACTCTCTGTTGATGCAGGAAGAGAGAAATAACACACATCCGTCCGGTTTGGCAGCTTGATGTGCGTGTGAGGACAGAGACGTAGGACTGAGCTGCCCGTCTGCTGATGAGGATGCCTTTTTTTCTCGGTGAACGATGCACTTCACCAACAGTTAACCAAGTTCAACTCCGCTTCCTGAACAGACTAGATACATCACTATTTATGTTTTTTTAACCTAGGTCACCTGACCCACCTGCTGTGCTCTAATTGGCTGTAGCTCCTACACTGACTGTAACGTGTCCAAAACCATTCACACAGTGATTTGTCTGCATTTATATTGTGTGAACTGACCTTTCTTCATCATGCTCTTTACCTTAATTCACCTAATGCTTACATGTGTTGTACCTGCCTCTAGGTGTGCGGTCTGAGCTTCACCAGCTGGACGTCTCTGCAGCTTCACCTGTCTGTCCACCGAAAAGGACGTACATTCAGCTGCCAGCTTTGTAACAGGAGGTTCAGTCGAAGCAGCAGCCTCCACATGCACTGTCACACACACCACAGTGGCTACAAAGCTGGTCGCCACGGCAGCAGAATAAGGGGGAAGCTGAAGGAAGCTGAAACTGGTGACGGCAAAGAAGAGAGGAAGAAAGAGGAGGTGGAACAGGTGGAAAAACGTCCTCGCTTCTCAGAATTTATCATGGCTCGGGATTGGTCGAGTCATGAACATATTAGCGGCAGCTCGTGTTGGTGGGTCGACTACAAGGCAGTGAAGAAAAGGATTTCACAAGAGAGGAAGAGAGGTCAGCAAGAGCATGGTTTGATGGAGTGGAATAAGAAGAGGTGCAGAAAGGAGGGAGGAGAGGTGGAGGTTAAACGAGTCTGTGTGAGAAAGATTACTAGGGGACAGGAGGTGGAGCAGCCTCAGAGGCCAAGGAGGAGGATGGTCGGGCCACCAATCAGATATCTTTTAGAGTCTGAGGAGCTGTCACATGGGGCCATCATGGCCAATAAAACCAGTCAGTATGGAGATAAAATCCAACATGGAGTAGGAGCACAGGAAGAAGTCATCGAAGATGAGGCTTCACAGGTGATTGACAGGCTGGAGGACATGGAGAGACAAAGTGGTCTTATCACAAGAGAGAGACTGACAAGTAACATGATTGCAGAAAGAGAAGATAAAGATGGAATAGAAATAAATGACGAGGCGCCTCAGAGACCAAAGAGGAAGATGGTCAGGCCACCAATCAGATACCTTCTACAGTCAGAGGAGCCGCCACATAGTCTTGTAACAACCAATCACAACCCAGAACACAAACCCAAACAGTTGAGAGGAAGACCAAAAATGGTCAGCAGTGATGCTGGGGGCGGTGCCTTAAAGATGATTGACAGCTCCAAAGCTGTAGACAAACAGAAGGGTCACATCACTTCAGAGAAAGAGACAGGCCACATAGTGTCCAAGGAAAATAGAGAAGACCCTCAGAGGAAGGAGGCTCAGAGGCCAAGGAGGAAAATGGTCGGCCCACCAATCAGATACCTTCAAAAATTAGATGAGCTGTCGCATGTTATGGTAACACTGAGTCACAACACTAAAAACGATATTGGACAAAGTTTAGGAAGTCCAAAGAAGGACGTCACTGGTGAGGGTGGGGCCTTACAGATGATTGACAGTCCTAAGGATGTAGCTAAACAAACGGGTCAGGTCAGATTAAAAGATAAAAGAGAGGAGAAAGATGGAAGAATTCATTGTGAAGGAAATGAAAAGCCTCACAGGCTCGAAAGGAAGATGGTCGGCCCACCAATCAGATACCTTTTACAGATACCTTTTATAAAGGAACAATCCCATGGTATAGTAACCAATCACAATGCAGAAAACAAATCCGGACAAACTTCAGGGAAAACAAAAAAGGCTGTCAGTGATGCTGGGGGAGGGGTCTCAGAGATGATCGACAGGCTTAAGGGTGTTTCAAAACAAGCAAGTCACACAGTTTTAAAAGAAAATAGAGAGAAGGAAGATAGAGGAAGAATACATGAAGGAAATGAGAAGGTCGTGGAGCAGTCTCAGAGGCCAAGGAGGAAGATGGTCGGCCCACCAATCAGATACCTTCTAGAGTCTGAGGATTTGTCACATAGTTCTGTAATAAGCAGTCCGAAGACAGAAAACAAACCCAAACAAAATGTAGGGCAACCAAAACAGGTTGAGGTTAAACGTGATGCTGAGGGTGTGGCTTCAGTAATGATTGACAGTTGTGAAGTTGTAGACAGACGAACATGTGTCATGACTACGGATAAAACAAGTCACATAGTTTTAAAGGAAAAAAGAGAAGAAGCGCATCAGAGGCCGAGGAGAAAGATTGTTGGCCCACCAATCAGATATCTTCTAGAGTCAGAGGAGCTGTCACATGGTGCTGTGGCCACCAATCGAAGCACTATAAACAAACCCAAACAAAGTCTTGGAAAACCAACACCAACTGATGGTGAAAGTGAGGCTGAAGGTGTGTCCTCAGAGATGATTGACAGGTCTGAAGTTGTAGATAGGGAGACAGGTCACATGGTTTCAAAGGAAGAAAGAGATGAAGAGCCTCAGAGGCCTGGGAGGAAGATAGTCGGCCCACCTGTCAGATACCGTTTACAGATACCTTTTACCAAAGTATGGTCACATGGTATAGTAAGAACCAATCACAATGCAGAAAACAAAACCAGACAAAGTTCAGAAAGATCAAAAAAGGTTGACAGTGAGAGTGATGCCTCAAATATGATTGACAGCTCTGAATATGTAGACAGACAGAAGGGTCACTTGACTTCACATAGAGAGACAGGTCACATGGTTTTGAAGGAAGAAAGAGAAGAAGAGCCTCAGAGGCCTGGGAGGAAGATGGCCTGCGCACCAACCAGAAACCTGTTAGAGTCAGAGGCAACCAATCACAACACAGAAATCTGCATCGGACAGGGTTCAGAAAGATCAATAAAGGTTGTCAATGAAAGTGGTATTGAGGGCGGGGCTTCAGAGATGATTGATAGTCCTGAAGGTGTGCAACTAATAGGTTACACGGTTTTAAAAAAGGAAACGGAGGAGGAGAAAGGAGTAGATGTTGAGGGAAATGAGAAGGTAGAGGAACAGACTCAGAGGCCAAGGAGGAAGTCTGTTGGCCCACCAATCAGATACCTTCTAGAGTCAGAGGAGCCATCACATGGTATCGTAATAATCAATCAGAACGCAGAACACAAATCCAAACAAAACGCAGAAAAACCAAAAAAGGCTGAAAGTAAAAGTGGTGCTGATGATGGGGTCTTGAAGATTTTTGACAGGCCTGAAGCTGTAGATGGATGGAAAAGTCACATGACTACAGAGAAAGTTAAAGGTCACATGGTTTTAAAGAAAGAAAAATATGAAGATCCTCAGAGGTCAAAGAAGATGGTCGGCTCACCTATCAGATACCTTCTACAGTCAGAGGAGCTATCACATGGTGTCCTTACAACTAGTCACAACACAGAAATCGACATTGAACAAGGTTCAGAAAGGTCAAAGGAGGTCGTCAGTGATGATGTAGGCGGGGCCTTAGAGATGATTGACAGTTCTGAGGAAATGGGTCACATGGTCAATGATACAGAAAGATGGACTTCCCTGGCCTACAGAGACCTGCGAAGTGGTGAGGTGACCATCATATTACCATGCTTTGTCAGACTGCAGCGCATCATGTGATTGGTGGACCACTTTTGCAGTTAATAGTTGGGTTTTTTCGTGTGTTGTTTAATACTGTTCTGTTAAAAAAAATCAAGTTTGTTTCGGTCACCTTTTATTAATTATGTTTTTATTAAATAGTTGTTTTGGAAACTGAACAGGTTTTTTCCACGTACGACCTTTTCTATGAATCATGAAAAAAATATCAAAAGTATTCTCAGTGGTGTGTTCATGGCACACAATTTATTCTGTATTTAAGATTAACACTTACATTTTAAGTTAATATAATCCACGTGGCAATATAGAAAGCAGTGTACCTGTTTTCCTGACATATTTACTGTAAAAAATGTATTTTTACTTTAATTTCTCTCTGAGGGAAGTACACACTACACTTTGAAGAAAATGGAGTTTGTTTATTAGGCTGCTTTAATAAATCTGAGTTTCAGTCCTTCTGTGTCAGAGTTGAAGTTCATTTCGTCCTGTAAACTGAACAGTCTCTTAAAATGCAAAACAGCGGAAACAGGAAGAGAATTCAAACACGCGGCGGGGTCCAGAAGAGGAAGAGGAGGATTACTGTGAAGCTCCCGCTGTGATGAGTGAAAGTGGCACTCAGGTGAGTTTCTGGGACGTAACGTCTGACTGTGTTGCACGTATCCGCGCGAAGCCTTAGCAGCTAACCACTTTTATATGGAAGCTATAAATAACTGGTCTGACCTCGCGCCCACCGGAAGCTCCACCGAATGATCGTCCCGGACTTGAAGCTAAATTTTTATCTTTACTTCTGGGACTGATGTGAAAATACAAGTACTACTAATAATAATTATTATGATCGGATTCTGCTAATTCAAGTAGAAGTAGTACTGACACAACTACTAATACAGAGCTTCTGCTCCTTGGAGGTAGATTTGGTGGAACCAACAACATTTTGCCGCAAGACATGATAATTTTGTCTCATTTTGTGCAGGTTTAACCGTAAAAATATAGCACTCGGGAGCAGGGCATTCGTCTCCCATGCGGGAAACCCTAGTTCGAATCCCACAGGGGGACGTTCCACCTTCCAGTTGGGTCCTTATGCAAGACCCTTACTGTTACTGCCTAACCACCTTCATAGAAAAGCGTCTGCTAAATGATTAGAATAGAACAACAAAGGTTTACGAATAGTTTATTCAAAGTACCAACAAAACTTCAAAATAAAACAGGAAACAACTCAACAACACAAAGGAAGTGACACTAAGACAAACGGAATTTCACAATAATTTCTCCTTGTTGGACTGGCTTGTGGCCTTTTTGAGGTCTTTACAGCTGATTGATATAATGAGAAAGTATGAAAATGAATACAGCACGTGGAAAATAAAGACACAGACACTGCTGTGTGCTCATACCCGCCCTGCCATGGGCAAAATCTCCAATTTAATATGAAATGACCAGGTCAATTGTTCATAGCACATAAAGTTCTTGCTTCTCGCGGAGTATGTAATGAGCTTTACTCTGCTACAAGGAGGCCAGGAAACAAGATTATCTTAACCTGTTTATAGCAGAACATAAAATAGAATAAAACTTAATGTCAGTTTTACTGAGATATCTTTGTTTGAACCAGCTGCAGATGATTGATTGTAAACTGAATAACTGCCTCCATGAGTTCAGAGCTAATCTGGACATGATGATGGATCTTAAACCAGCAGGAGGCTGACATAAATCGCTTCCCCAAAAACCAGCGACAGTCAGTGATACACATTTTCTCCCTCTGATAGTACCTGGTAGTACCTGATAGTACCTGCCTGCAGAGCCAAAAGACTCAGAGTAACGTCTGTCTCCTCCATAGCTGCCCTAGTCCTCCTCTTTAGTTCGCCTCATCACAACCTCATCACCTCTGCTTCTGTGGTACGAGGGATTCTCGGACATTTATGGAGATGTGTGGTCCTCACACACACATCAAACTGCGCATTGTTGCTGTTTATGGAGCTGGAGGCCGAAGAAGTAGTTCCTACCTGTCTTGAAAGTTTAGTTACATAAATGTTGGTGCAGGAGGAATAGATGTTTCAGTATTTATCCCCACATTACTACTATTTATTCTTCTCACAGACTTA
>JBAMHW010000020.1:21438563-21458743 GCA_037177495.1 Rhadinocentrus ornatus | reverse complement strand
GACCCAAAGGGAGCATATACAAGTTGAACAGAAGAGGTCCAAGGACTGACCCCTGGGGGACTCCACAAGTCATGGCCTCTTGCTGGGATTCATAGCTGCAGATCGTAACAAAATAACTCCGGCCTTCTAAATAGGACCTGAACCAGTTTAGTACCACTCCAGAAAGTCCAAGTCAGTTTTCACCCTGTGTAACAGGATTCTGTGATCTACAGTATCAAACACAGCATTGAGATCCAGCAAAACCAGTCAATGTACGGATATGAGAAAATATATTCCAAAAGAAAAAATTTCTTATGTAATAAAGAAAACAGTAGCAAATAAAAATTTTAAGACCCGATTTATAAAAACTAAGCTTTGGATCAGACTTTGGGTTTTCTGATAGTTTGTTCCAGATATCAGAAGCATAAAACCTAAAAGTTTAGTATTAAGGCTCAGGATGGAAAGCAAACTTGACCTGGATCATCTCAGAAGTCTTGGTGGCTCAAACGGTGCCAACAGATCAGATATACTTCGGACCAGAACCATTTAGAGCCTT
The DNA here is from genome assembly GCA_037177495.1 of Rhadinocentrus ornatus. Taxonomy (NCBI): domain Eukaryota; kingdom Metazoa; phylum Chordata; class Actinopteri; order Atheriniformes; family Melanotaeniidae; genus Rhadinocentrus; species Rhadinocentrus ornatus. The sequence goes on along the minus strand of JBAMHW010000020.1, from coordinate 21,458,208 downwards.
GCACACCAGCAGCAACATTTTAAAATCAATTATTTGTCTCACAGGAAACCAGTGTAAAGAGATGAAACGAGTCGACATCAGACTGACTTTTACTGGCTACAGAGAACTCAGAGAAGAGACAGGATGCAAGCTGGCTGCTGAATTAGCCGTCGTTAGGGGGCGCCAAATTGAGAAAATCTGCCAAAGTTCAGTAGTATCATACAAAATGACCAGAAGAAACTTGGCTTAAAGCCTTTATTGAGGTTTAAAACTTTACAAAATTAGAGATTATCTTACCTTTGCTGCTTTGAGATCAAAAGCCGGATGCCAGCTGAAAAAAAACACTACTAAGGTTTACCTTTGACTCTGTCTTCATTGTAAATTAATCACAAAGGTCCAGGTTGTTGACATAAAGAAGAAACGTTCTTTAGGATTGAGTGGGCCCTCTTCCTGGATCATCATGTGTTGCTAAGGTAAATTTCAGGGCTAGCCATAGTTTCTCCTGACTTGGAGGATCTCCTGATCATTAATCCAAGTTGTCCTTGAGAAAAAGTATCAGTATCAGATCTCAGATTGAAAGAGGACTTCAAGTTGTGCTGTTGTTGGTCCAGTTTACTGAAGTTTGATTCAGCAGTTTTTAGTTATCAACAGAAGAATGATGTTTTATGACATGATTCTGGTAGCTGGTACTGGGCCATCTTAGGGTTCAAACTATTCTTAATGGAGCTACAGCGATCCTTCAAATACTTGGTGCTTCTGGTCATCTAGTGGGAGGTTCCTGTGGTTTAGTACAAAGTTGAAAGGAACTAATGAGGAGTTCTCGTGGTCCTTTAGGATAAACAACATCATAAGGTGGCCCAGTCCTCAATAAAGAGTTGCAGTGAAACTATCTGCTGAAGTTCTGATTTCTGTTTTCTTCTCAGGGATTACAGATTTACCATTTTTGCTACCTGCCATGCCATCCGGAGGAGTTACAGTGGATCTTCCTCCTCCTCATCATCCTCAGAAACAGATCGGCCATATCTCTGTCGCCCCTGGCAACGACTTGTCACGCACAGGCTGCAGTGCTCCAAGCAGGAGGTTCAAAACAACCCGGTGGCTGCAGCCGGAGGAAGCAGTGAGCAGAGAAGAAGTCAAGTCGTCTCTGTCCACTGCACCTCCTCCTCATCCTCGAGGATGAAGGGCTCTAGGATCAGCTCCTTCTGTGTTACAGATAGAGGAGTGGAGTTTATCTGAACTTATGTCTGTTCATATTTACTGTAAATACAAAAAAGTATTACTTTTTTTTAAATAGGTTGTCTGTAATGTATAACACATTTATCTAAGTTAAATAAAAACCAGGAAGTGTTTTTGTTTGGATTAGTGTTTGGTTCTAGTTAGTTGTACTTTGGTTTTGTTTAAAGACCCTTTAAGTGGTTTTGATGGCTCTCTGATCAGTTTAGTTCTGGAAAAAAAAGTTACCTTGTAACTCTAACAGTTCATTAAATTAATGCCACATTGTACTCCAATATACTTTTATATAAATCTAAACAACACTCCAACACAGTTGGCGTCTTTCATGATTATGGAGGTGACTGGACTTGATATTTTGTGCCTTTTCTTTAGTCTAGACAGATAAAAAATATTTTTATCTCAACGTAACATTTCAAAATGAACTTTTATTTAATCAAACACAGTGACAGTGTCATGTTTAGAGTTTGTGTATTGGTCTCTGTTTACTGCACGTGCAGTTACAGTCCTGATCTTGGCGGATCCGGTTCGGGTTTTTCAGGTCTGATGACAGAAGCCGCTTCACCGGAGCAGCCCTCCGACAGATTCTTCCGCGGGGTCACACACTTTTTACACAACAAAAACAAACGAACCCAGTCAGACACAGACCCACGCACGGACAAACATCCAATCATTTCTCCTACTGTAAGCCAGCTTTAACCTGGGCTAAATGGTAGCGTGTGTTGGTTAAAGGTGGGAGCTGTGGTGTAGTAGGAAATGTTTTCTTGGGCCTACTTCTCCTGCTGGCGCTGACAGGCGGTGCTTCGGTCGCTCCCAAACATGGCCTCCATGACGGAGCGACCGCTTCAACTTTAATTTTTCGCCAATTTTCTGAACAGAAACAGCATTTTTTCCCTTCCACGACCAACGGGAATGTTTCAACGGAGAACATTATCATGGCAGACTTGTGAAGCAGATGTTATCTGTCGGAGAAGTTCACTGTTGGCTCTGAACACATCGCTCTAAGTTGGCTGGAAAGCTGGAGAGGAAAAAGAGAATCGCATCAAATCAGTAAGCAGCTTCTTCTATATTTTCCGCAGCTGAGTAGCCCTGCTCGGCGGGGTCCAGCCGGTTCCTGCTTTAACTCACCGCCTTCCAGCGACATTTGCAGCGGGGCGGTGGATCAGCGCGCCGTGGAGCCGGGGTGCACTCGGTCGTAGTGCGCGCTAACAGTTAGCCTGCCAGGTACTGCTAATGCTAATAGAGAAGTGTTGAGTCTGCTGGGCGGTCCGAGGAAGCTAACTGCTAACAGCTACCTGCTGTACTCACCCGACTTTAGTTCACAACGCGAATACAGAAAGTGTGCAGTCTCCGAGGGGAGATGCCGTCCGCATGGAGCCGTTAAACGATGGGCTGCTGCTGTGTAAAGAGCTTGTTAGCATCCGCTGACAGATGTCTCTGTTAGCATGTTAACCAGCAGGTTAACCAGTCAGCCACTTCACCAGTCAGGGGTCATCAACTCTCTGATCATAAACCAGATAACATCCGACCTGACCTCAGTCTGGACCCACATCTCAGCCAAGCCGTGCACGTGTCGGCTGTAAAGGAAGGTTCTGATGGGTCGTTGTATGGTTCTGATGTTCCACTCAGAGGTTCTCTTGGTCACTTCCGTAGTTACAATCATACAGTAAGAGGTTCTCTTAGACATTAGCCCCTCTTTAACTTGCCGTAATGTTCCTTTAGGAGGTTCCACTGGTTCTTCAGGATATTTTTGATGTTCCAGTTTGGAGTCTAGTGGATTTTATGAATTTTTGTAGTTTCTGTTGGTCCAGTAGGAGGTTGTAGTTGTTTTTTTTTTATTGAAGGTGGAACGTTATGTGGTGATCGACTGATCTGTGCTATTGCTAAGTTGTGTCAAGAAGTAGAGCTCCAGTTGTCTGGACTGGATCTAAAATTATCCTGTGTGATCCAGGTGAACATGTAAGGTGTGTCTTCTGGACTTCTACTGCAGCCAGGTATTCAGACTGGCACAGTTCTGGTTATTGAACAGAGACAGAAATGATCAGATTAGTTCTGATTGATTGACCATATCCTGACACACTTTGCTTCCAACAGCTCCTCTCTGAAGATTCCCACCTGTCTCGGTGTGTTTGGCTCATCTTGGACTCCAGAATTTATTATATTTTGCTGATGTTTTACAGCCCAGAGAACTCATCGTTCTGTGGAAACCAATGAATCCTCATTGATGAAGACAATGGTAGGTTAGCAGCTTTCAGTGCTCCAGAAAAACCTGGAAAAGAAAGAACTCTGTGAGGAAGCAGAGGGCCACTGAACTTGCATGTTGTTTCCTTCTCAGCCCTGATCCACATCCAGGGTCAGGGTGATGAAGAGTATGCAGGTTTCTGTGGTTCTGGTACATTTTGGAGCATACGGACTGAACATGTGAGGCAGGAGTGGATTGATCAGTCATTCATCTAATCTCTTCATGATAACAGTGAACACATCATGAATTCAGACAGAACTTTGTCATGGATCATCTTAAGATGGTTGTTTTATACGTTAAAAGTGAAATAAAGTGACCTGGACTGGTTCAGGGGAATCTTCAATGATTTGAGCGTAAACTATATTAATATTCTGTTGTATGAACTTCCAGACTTCCAAAACAGCGTCTGATTGAAGGAGTTGTTTGGCTTAAAGTTGGCTTCACAGAGCGGTCCATTTTCGTGGAGTATGTTGTTCTGACTCCTGAACCAAATCGGAATGAGCTGGTCTCTGAGTGAAGCGAAAAGGTGGCTTCAGATTCAGTTTTCTTGCCTCGGGTCAGCACTGATCAGATCAGAACTCTTGATTTTAAGTGAGAATGCTGCACTCAGAGCTGTAAGGCCAAACACAGGTCTGCTTTTCTTCCTAGTCTCAGTCCTGCTGCTTGTTCTGACAATCCGATCAGGAATAATAAACCAGCCTGTGGTCCAGCATAGCCTGCAGGGTTCTGGCCTGGTTCTGAATATAATGTAACCTTATGTTAACACTGTTGATGTTTCAGCTCAGGACGGGGAACGGACTAAAGCCAACTTTTTCTGAGCACAGTTGTAAAGGATATGTTTGGATCTCTGGCTTGTACTGAGTTCATGTCAAACAGAACCAGTGTTTGATCAGTCTGGGTAAAAGAGAACCTTTTATCTGCGTTAATTTGGAAATATTTCTGACTCTGGATCAGTTTGAAATAGAGTTCCTCATCCACAGGTCTGACTCTCCTGAAGGTGCAGACATGAGTATAACGAAACTTAGTTTCCTGTTAAAGCTTGTTCACATGAAGCTGGCAGATCTTAAACTGTTGTAGCTCCAGCTGAAGATGAAGCGCCTCTAATTCCAGAACTAGAATTTAAAGTTTGATGTGATTATTTATAGAAATAATCACAACTAATTATTTGTATGTTTCATCATAAATGTAATAACAGGATTAAAACCTCTTTCCCTTTCAGACTTTGAAAATAAACTTATGAGGTGGGAAAGTCAGTTTCTCTTACATCCTTGAGAACATTGTCCTTCAGTTAGTTGAAGGAGCTGCGGACATTGGTTATTCCAAGTCAGCCAGCTCTCTCTTTTCTTTTGGGTGAAAACACATCAGCGGCATGGTGTGTCTTCAAATTATGTGAGGAACGCAGCTGGTCTGATGAAGGTGAGGCGCCTCAAAATAAGCTCCTTGTTCTGCATAAGATGGTGCACAGAGATGATGTCATTATGGCCAGTCTGATGTTCTAAAACGGTGATTCCCAACCCTGGTCCTCAAGGCCCACCATCCTGCAGGTCTTAGATGTCTTCCTGCTACGACACACCTGATTCAAATTCACGCAGACTTGTGCAGAGCTTGTCAGAGATCCATCAGTTTAAATCAGGTGTTGCAACGGGAGACATCTAAGGTCTGGTACACATAAAGATTATCAGGCTGTTTTTTGTCCCAATTTTTTGCCTCCTCCCGACCAAGTACAGCAAACGCCAGATTATCTTGAGTCTGATAAGATTTTTCTATAAAATGGGCATTTAGTCTGAGGTGTGTTACGAGCGGATTTGTCCTGATAATTGGCTCAGAAACGGGTCATAGCCGAGATTGGAAATATTAAACGTGTTCAATATTTATGACCAAATGTGTGAGGAAAGCCGACGACTCCTCAATTGTGACTGTGTGGATGGTAACGTGGAATGTAACCAATCAGAGAGTGAGCTGACTGGGGAACAAGAAGCATATGAAGTCTGTTCATGCTGTCTCCAGCCTGTTGGTTTTTTTTTTAGTTCTGGCTTTTTCTGTTAACAATAATCCCAGGACCACCACCATTCCCTCATCCTGTAGATCTTCTTCCATGCTGAGTGTTACTGTGTTTCTTCTTCTACGTTTTTGTTTGAGCGCGTTTAGTCACGTGAGATGTCCGGCTCGGAGGACTGGATTCTAGATCAGTTGCGGGACTTTTATCGGAGCAGACCACACACAGAACGATTAAAACTGTTAAATGCATGATTTTTTTGGTCTACACGCGTGAGGACTAGATAAAAAATCTCATAAGATTAAAAAAAAAATCCTTGTGTGTACCAGGCCTAAGACCTGCAGGATAGTTGGCCTTGACAACCAGGTTTAGGAATCACTGGTCTAAAATGATGTGGAAATGCGATTTTTATGTTTAGTTTCTTTTGACTGTTTCCAAACAGGTGAAAATATGGAAAATAATTCTGATCATCTCAAATTAATTGGCAATTATGTAATGATTATGATATCTAGGTTGAGAACCACTGCAGTGTGAAGCTGAACACACTCTGCAAGTACTACCGAGAAATGTTCCAGAAGTCCTGGAGAATCAGCTGAACAGAAGAAATGTGAACCAACTCGGGCTGTGTTCCACGTAGAGAAAGTTTTGCTTTGGTTTTACAGAAAACATTTTGTTTTGTTTTCTTTGTCAAAAAAGAAAAAGAGTCAGGGAAGATTAAACAGGACAACAGAATTCCTAATAATATTTAAACACGTTAAAAAAAACAGGAACTGGATTCTCCTGGAAATGTTCTGGAGCTCGGAGACAAAAAGTAGCCCACTTTTAAGAAGCGCCACTTTGTCAGATTTTCTAAGTGAGGCGCCTCCTAACGATGGATAATCTAATATCCGTCTTGATCTTTTCTCTTCTCTGAACTCTCTCCAGCCAGTAAAAGTCAGTCGGATGTTGATGCTTCTCTAAACGCACATCTAGTATATTTCCATTATATCGATCCATTTCCACTGGTGTCACGTATGTCCGCATTAACCATTTATATTGGATAACTTTGAGACGAGTATTTATTGAAGTTGTATGAGCCAGGTACACGTGCCTTCTGCCAGTCTTCCTCTGAAAATTGTATTGGCAAATTATCTTTCCATGCCCCAAACCTATCGCAAGAATTTTCAGCAACACAAGACATGACCAGATTGTAAAACTAAGATTTAATACCTTTCTTTTGATTATTCTTAAGCAACTGTTCTTCCAACTTTGAATAGGCAGGTTTTGTTAACACATTACTTTGATTTGTCCTTATAAAACTTCAAAGTTGGGGATACCTAAAGAAGTGCTTCCCTTCCAAATGAAATTTATCCTGTATTTCCTGAAAAGTCATGAGTATATCTGGTAAACATCTCGAACCATTGCAAGCCCCTTAGTTTCCCACAACCTAAACGTTGCATCTGCTCTGCCTTGTGGAAAAGATTGGTTGCCCCATACCGGACTAAACTGGGAGAAGCATTGTGGCTCTTTCAAAACTTTTTACTTCATTCCAAGAAACATATTTTTAAGGTCAGAAAGTTAAATGCTTCTTTAAGAAAAGAGGAATGTTTGAAGAGAATTCACAGGGTGTAATATTTAGATAATTGATTTTCAAGAAAATAAAAAAAATAGTTGCAACATGTAGAAAACATCCTGGAATCCAGGTTGATCCCACACATCCTCCGAGTTTGTCCGACCAGAACCACAAACGTGAACGCTACATGCAGAAAAGATTGACATTTATCCAGAAAAATCCAAGTGAATCTATTAAGTGTTTGATTCAGTCAACATGCAGCTGTGAGCTGATAATTGAGGAATAACTTTGGCAGAAAACTTATTATTATTATTATTATTATTATTATTATTTTTTAATGGTGAACTCTCCAACCTGCAGCTTTAGTTATTGCTTTACATTTTTTTTTTTTTTTTAGAGTATTTGTTTGAGAAATAAAACGAGCAGTAAAATGTCCAGAAAATATTGGAAAAACTAGATAAAATAATTTATAATAAATATCTTGGACAGATATCAGCTCTCCCGTCATTATGATGATGAGGTTGCTTTTGTTTCCTGCATTTTGATTGGCTGCTGTGAGCGCTGTGCTGTAATTGGCTGAATGAGCTGCTCGTTGTGGGTTGTCAGCATGTCGCTGGGTTGCTGAGCTGCTGCCAGTTTCATGTTCGCTCTCAGGGCTCGTGGACTTGGTTCCGATGTGAGTTCAGTTGCTTTCACTTCAGTGAGTACTTCTTGCAATCGGATCAGAACTTTTACTGGATCTGGCTCAGATTTAGTCCTCAGAACTTGTTTAGAAGTTCTGGAGGAATTCTGTAAACCCCGATCTGTTCACCTACCAAGGAGCTCTGACAGGTCCAGACATGGCAGCATGTTCTGGATCTGTGTGAATAATCCTGGTACCAGAACACAGAACCGGTCACTTATCAAATGCCTCCACACTGTAACTGCAGAACTTCAGGTTGAAGATGATTCCAGTCCTTCTTATAGATCTCTGTCCAGCTTAAGCAGTTGACATGTGATGGACCTCAGTACCAGGTTGTTCTGACCCCATGTATCTTTGTGTTTGCCTTTGAATTACCCAGAATGCCATCTGAGGCTCAGTCTCAGGAGTCTCGGGACAGAGGACCGGCCCCTCCTGTCACACGGGCCGGACGGAGCGCTCAGCTGGCCAAGGCTGCAGCTACTAGCCCCGCCCTCGAGAGGCGGCCCCGTGGGAGACCTCGGAAGGATGGGAGCAATGGGCGCTCTGCACCTCCCACACCACCTCCTCCTCTTCCTTCACCTCCTCCACCTCCAAAATCAAGGAAGAAGTAAGTGTGTGTAAGAGGTTTCGTGTTGCGTTTGTGGGTCACGTGATGCGAAGTTCCACAGGGTTCTGTTCTAGTTTGTGTTTAGCATTGTGTCAGATGGAGAAATGAGCTTCATTCAGACCCGCGGCTCATTTACTGGACCGGACAGGACAGGATGAAAACATTTATAACCAGACAAGGTTCTGTTCATTGATCTATAAGACTTCAAAATAAACCTCTGAACACTAAAAACAGAACAACAGACAGATTCCAAACAGACCTTTGAGGCGGAGAACTACAGAAATCATTTTTTTATTAATCCTTCAACCTCCGCCTGCACCCCCTAAAGTTATCGCTCATATTATCAATTGTTTCTCAGCAACGGTAGTGTCTTGCTCTGTGGGGTAAATTCTGATGGATAGTTTTCCCTTTAGGTGATCTACAACCTGTCCAGGTTTACAATCCGGCCACAAAATTTAGTTTTATTCAGAGACTCTATCTGGTAAATCCACAATGATCCATGATAACAACATTATTAATCACATTTCATCATAAAAAGATCACTATTACTAAGAGACCTCTATTTAGACCTGGACATGATGAGGACACCACTTCCTGTCAGACTTTCCACCAATCAGAGAGCTTAGATTGACGGTAGCGTCCAGTCAGGAGCAGCCAAAGATCAATCGATGAGCAGAAAGTTCTCTGTGTGTCTGAAAAGAAGAAAAATAATGCTCCTCTATGGCTGGAATAAAGCCAAGAAGACGTTTCTGATGCACAGCTGAGCCGGAGTTGGTTAGATCAGCCCAAATGAGCAGCGCTGACGGGTCAAACAGAACCAAGCTGCTCAGATGTTGCAGCTTTGGACTTAACACAGTTTAACTGGAACTTACCGTTGGCATTGATATGATGGGTACGTTGTGTTTAACACAGATCCATGATTCAGATTCAGATCGATGGTTTTGTATTTTAACATCTTGAGTTGGACATGTTTCATGTGTGGAGCCCATGGTCCACTCGTGCTCTCTTCCGTACCTTATAATAAACGTCTCACGATGGATCATTAGAATCTTAAGAGACAGGGATTTGGACTTGAAGTGAGTCGTTAAAAAATGGATCTCTTTAACCTCCTTATAGACCAGTAGTACTGGCTGAAGCAAACTGTTTAGTCCAACTAGAACCTCTTTTTGACTGACCCGATTGGACCAGTAGCTTCCAGTCCAGAGAACGAGCCCAGCGGAATCTGGTGCTGTTAAATGACTGGTGAACAAATGAAGATGAGGCTGTCGGAACCGAAAAAATTAGCCAAGCTACGAACAATTTTTAAATTTAATCAGACTTCTGGAGAACATCTCAGGCCTGTCTCATGACCTACTGTACTGTCCTGACCCCCACTTTAGGAACCACAGAAGAATTTAATAAAAGAGTCTCCTTTGAACCTTCTACATGAAAAACGTCCCACTCCAACAGAACCACTGCATCCACCTACTGGAATCAGAGAGCCATTATAGATTCTTAATGGAGTATCAGATGTCCTACTGGACCAGCAAAATCTGCTCAGTCCATTAGAAAACCTGAGTAATAAGGCGTTGAGGCTTGGATCCATTAAAAAATGACCCAGTGACTGTGGGTTCTGAAGGTCCGGGTCCAGCCTGACTCAGCCTGGTTGGGTTCTGCTCAGACTCTGATTTCTTTCCAGGTTTAAGGTTCTGAAAGTGTAGGATGTCAGCAAGGGTCCTCACAGAGACAGCAGAACCGTGTGTGTGTGTGTTGTGGTGAGACGTGTTGGGGAGGAAGTGGTGGAGGTGCATTCTGGGTAATGTGCAGTCTGATAGAAGGTGTGTTCTGGACTCTGCTCCTGGTTTTAACCACTGCCACACACATGTGATAACACCTCCTCAGGTGGTCAACCCTCTGTACCAGTCTGAGTTCAACTGAACTTACAGACTCTTTTTGTTATTTTGTTGTTTTTATTGGGTGTGAAGCACTTTGGTCAACCGTGTTGTTTTTAAGGTGCTATATAAATAAAGTGGACTTGGAGTTACAGACCAGATAAGAGGAAGAGGTCAGTTTTTGACAAGTAAGGACTCCTTTCTGTTGCACATTGTTACACAGGGATACCAGAGAACATTACAGAAAGAGGACAGAAAGGTTAGAACCCTCTGACCCATTTCAAACTCTGAACCCAGAAATGTTTATTTATCACATCATCATTTCATATTTTATAAAATAAGTGGACATAAGGTAACACTTGTTGAAGTGTGTGTGTTCTTGCTGTGTGTCCAGGGGGCGGAGCCGAGGCAGAGCACAGGTAGACGATGAAGAGAGCGCGGATGCCACGGAGAAGAACAGCCCTGATAAGACAGGTGTGTTTGAATGATTGTCATCATGTTCACATGCAGCCGTCTGGATCGCAGAGCTTGTTTCATACCCTGCAAGAATAGAGAAGTTTGTTCTTGTTCTTGAGGTGCCAAGAGCTTCGAGAACAGAGTTTCAGTCTAATTATTTCATACTTCATGAGAAACTTAAACTGTGGTTGGGCAGGGTGTGGCACTGGGGGGTGTCTGTGTCTTTCTCTGCCATGTTTTGTATTTATTTATATGCATCCTAACCACCTCCACCAGCTGTGAAGCTGTTCGGTTCAGCGTTGTTGAATCTTTCACGTCAGCAACAGCGTGGAACTTTTCACACTTTACTGCATTAACCACGCCCACTTCAAATTTCCAACCAATCACACAACAGCTCTTGGAGGCTACATGGGAAAAAAAAAGCTCGATCCATGATGATCCTGACGGTGTCACAGGTGAGAGCTCCACTCATGACCAATCTGAACAACCTGGAAGCTTCCTGATTTCAGCCTGTTTACATCACTGACACAAACACAAGCCAGACCACGCCCCTCCATTCTGCCTTTGTAAACAACCGATGAGCCGCAGATTCAGTTTGTCTCCTTTGTTGGAAACTGACCAACTTTATCTGCAGACCTTAAGTTAAAATAACAAAAAAAGAAAGAAAAACTGGTAAATGCAGCAACATGTTGGACAAAGTGAGGCGAATCTCTCAAAGTGAGTTACAGGTGGACAGAAAAACAGTTTACAGGCTGATTACTAAAGGTTCTCTTAGTTGTAGTTTCCCTAGAAGCTCAAAATTAAAAGGTTTTAGTGTTCAGTTTGATTAAAAAAAATCTCAAAAGAGACTTTATTTAAAGCTCTGTCTCTGGCTCTTTTTTCTTTCCTCTCTACCTCCAATAATATCTTCTAACGTTTCTTTGCCGAATCAGCCACAGTGTGCAGTAAAAATGTTAAAGGGGTCTGACCAAAATAAGCTCAAACCCCCGAGGGTTAAAACGGGGTTCAGCGCTTCCTTCATCTTTGGAGGGAAAAAAGGAGAAAACAACATTACCTACAAGCCAATGAGGCAGGAGGAAGGGTCGGTGTTCCTGACCTGCCATGTCATGCCAGTTCTGTGTGTGCTCCACAGAGATGAGGGAGGTGAAGGAGACGTCGGAGGTGAAGGAGACATCGGAGGTGAAGGAGACGTCGGATGTGAAGGAGACGTCGGAGGTAAAGGAGACGTCGGAGGTAAAGGAGACGTCGGAGGTGAAGGAGACGAGGGAGGTGAAGTCGGCTGGACGCAGGCGTTCCACTTCGAGGAGAAAATCCAACACAAACCCTGAACCCAGCCCAGATAAGCTTAGTCCACATCCTTCGCCCGATCCTGACCCAGGTCCCCTCCAACCCGACCCCACAGCCCCAAAGTATAGCCCAGAACCAGCTCCTGATCCTGAGGAGGAGGACAGACCCAGCCCTTCTCCTGCCTCCCCTCTTCAGGCCCCCAGTCCTTGGGGAGACCCTCATGTCAGCCCCCTGCCTCTGTCCCCAGACCCCATTCTAGCTCACAAACCTGATCCTGATCCAGTGGAGGAGGACCGGCCCAGCCTGAGCCACAGCCCCTCCCACTTAGAGGTTGACTGCAGTCCCAGCAGAGTTGCCAGGGATACAGATGAGGGTGAAGCTAGTCCCATTGAACAGAGTCCAGACATGAGCCCCCGGTCCAGTCCTTCAGTGTCCCCCTGCCTGCGGCTGGAGGATGAGGACGAGGACTCCTTGTCTCCCCTGTTCCAGCGCTCTTTGTCGGAGGACTCAGGGGGCTCTCCCACTCCTGTCTTGGAACACGCCAAAAAACGGTAAGTTAGAGGGTGTGTTGTTCCTGTCTATAATTTTACATCAGAACCAGGTTTAGACTGCGTTTAGGACCAGATGATGAACAACTGCTTTTTCTACTAAAAGCCCAGCTTACTAACTCAGACCAGGGTTTTCAACGACCATTAAAATAAAATGGTCCGATTATTTTGCTCCTTCGCAGTTTACTCTTGTGCCGTTTTCAGTTGCAAATCAAGCGCCGCTGGCATTGCAGCGCTGCGCTCTGCTGCAGACTCCTCCCACTGTTACAGACTCCTCCCATGTCTGCAGACTCCTCCCACAGTCCCAGCCGCTTTGGTATAATTAAACATGAATTGCAAACACCTCTCAAGTTAAGGGCTGGACACACAGGAGGCAACATCGCTCCTTCTCCATTAATTTTCTGTGGAACTTGCACGACGAGGCGGAAATCGCTGCCCTCCTCCAGCTAAGCAACAGGCGACATTCGTGCATGTGAAATGTTGCGCTCATTCACGTAGACGTGCACACAGGGGCTTAAGACGCCTCTCGTGAGAGTTCCTCTCGTAGCGCTTTCCAACACAAGGAAATAGAAAAATGTTAAATTTTTGTGAGTTGCGACTAAATAATTCACCAGCTTCCAGAGACGCAGAGAGATAACAAAGTTATGAACAAACATAACTTGTTTTCTCGCCAAAGACCAGCGCTCCGTTAACACAGTGAACAACCCGGGATTTAGGAAGCTCATCAATACTTTGGACAAACGGCATCACTGCCATCTCGTCTCCATGTTAGTGGAGTGTCTCTCCCTGCCCTGTATGATTATGATTGATGAGTGTCATGAGGGTGTTGTGAAGGACGTGGCTACAGTCCAAATTTTCGCCATCACTACGGACCTGTGGTCGAGCCGCACCATAGAGCCGTATATGACGCGGATTTCAACTTAAAAAGAAATGTCTCCAGTCTCATTTATTCCAGATCACACCTGGCAGAACATAGCTGCTGCTGGTCTGAGACAAATAATATCTACTGGGACCTGGTGGGTCTTCAGGTCTTACGCTGGTTTCCTGTTGACTTTTCCATCAACACAATGACATTGTGGAAAAGAAACTGATTTCTTGATGGTTCAGAACTTTAAACTGGAGCCAGAACCTGTTTGAAGGTGGAGTAGAGGTGTGTTCTGAACACCTGACTGAGATTTTTCTTCAGTGTGAGCTGAACTACAGGCGGCCGTTGCCATGGTTACAGGATAGTGGTAACAGGAGCAGCAGGACTTTCCATGATGCAAACAAGTAGAGCTGTAATCAAAGTGCTTTACCCGGAAGTGGTCTGAGATGCTCAGGTGTGTCCACTGACAGACAGACTCACACACCACGCCTTCTGTCCGCAGTGTGAAGCAGTGTGCCTTCTGTTACCGTGGTGACCACCCTCCTCTGGGACAGGGCCGCCTGGTGGTGTTCGGCCCGACGCCCGGCTACATCCCGCTCCACGTCCTGAACCGCCGCGCCTCCTCCGACCGAGACAGTGACTGCCACGACCACTGCTACCGTGGCAACCAGGCCCCACCCATGTGAGTGACCTAATTTCCTGTTTATGGTCGGGCGCCCAGAAGAAGAAATGATGTGATCAATTAACCGTGTGTGTGTGCGTTTGCAGGTGCAGCAGTCCAGAACAGTGTGGTGAGTCCTCTTCATTCAGCTGAGTTTTCTCTACTGATCATGTGACCTGCTCTGATCAGTGATTGATCAGCAGCAGATAAGTGTCTTAGTGTGTGTGCGTGTGTATGTGTTAACATTTATGCTGATGTTCCAGATGAAGAGTCTTCCTCAGAGTTTATTAAGCAGCTTGGACCAATTGGCCTTCCACATGACATCAACGTCCAGCTACTGTTCGACCCCACAGGTACTTCTTTCTCTTCCTTCTCCTCCTGTCTGAGTGTGTGTGTGTGCTAACATATCGGTGTGTGTGTGTGCAGGTCAGTGTTGTGCTCACCTTCAATGCGCTGCGTGGTCAGAGGGGGTGCATCGAGGGGAGGGTCAGTCACTGCTCTACGTGGATAAAGCCATCGATGCAGGAAGTACTCAGGTGAGTTTAACTGTTGGATCAGTTAGCCACCTGCCTCTGAGTTATTCGCACCCTTTCCAAGCTCCAAACCTCTCTCCTACCTGTCCAGGTGTGTGTATTCTGCCAGCACCTTGGTGCATCGTTGCGTTGCCAGGTGACAGGCTGCGGGCGGTGCTACCACTTCCCCTGCGCTGCTGCTGCTGGAGCTCATCAGGACTGGAACCAGAGACTCACACTGTGTACAAGACATACACACACAGGTACACATGGTGACCTCACTGTGATGTCATGATGGTTTCACACAGTGTTTGTTCAGAGCCTCTTCTATGGTTTTAAATTTTGTGTGTGTGCAGGCTCCTCACAGTGTGTGTTGTGCTTGGGTGGCGGGGAGCCCAGTGGCCTGTTGATGTGCTGTTGCTGTGGTAACTGTTACCATGGGAGCTGCCTGGATCCTCCTCTGAACCCGTCCCCTCTGTGTCGGGCCGGCTGGCAGTGTCCTCAGTGTCGAGTGTGTTGCTGCTGCAGGTAACAGAAACACACTAAACAGGGTCATTGTTTATGTTCCTAATATAACACACACTGCATCTTTACTCATTGGTGGTTGTTTTCATTTACAAACACAATAAACACTGTCTAAACTTGGGTACAGTGGAACGTGTTTTGAAAATGCACGTTTTAAAGTTGAGGTTGTTAAGATTTATGGTTCTAAATAAGACATAAAAACAGGAAACGGCTGCAGAAACATGTTCAAACATGATTATAAATACAGTATGAAGAAGAAGACGTATATAAATAGGAATGTCTGTTTCAAACGTTGTTGTGCGTTGTCGTCCTCATACTTCCATGCATCTTTTATGTTTCCATGGTTATGAAGTCAGTTCCTCCACTAGTGGGCAGCGCTGACTTCAGAGTTCAGTCCCACGATTCAACATCAGTTTCAGACACCGGTAATGCATCGCTATAAAGTTGTTTCCAATCGTCCAACACACCCTAAACACTTGCATAGTCTTTCTTCAAAAGCTCACACAATTTATACATTTGTTGTCCTCATTTTCATTCTACTTTGCTTTTTGTTTCTTCCTGGAAACTGTCCAGTTTAAGCAGCAGGAGAGACAACAAGCTATCCAGCATGTTGCGCTGTGATGCCTCTTCTTTTCTCTTTGGTTCACTGGATGGTCTGGTTGCTTTCACACTGTAAGGGAATTGCACCAGGGTTCAGTTGCAAGTGAACAATGCCCCCCTGAGTTTGCTTCTTTAAGGCGGATCTATGCGTCTGCGTCCACGTGACCGCCGTAGGCTCGGCGTAGCTTTGCAGAGGCTCGACGCGCACCTCTTCCAGACCTGACGTGCACCACACCTACGCAGACGGTTATGCGGAGGTTCTCCCTTGTTACTGGTCAAATTGGGATCACGTGTTGCCGGATATCTTGTGGCTGAATTTGTGTGGTAACCACCGTTTCTAAAAACAATAACCAGTGGATCAGAGATCATGATGAGAGGCTGATCGAAATATTTTTTCATTTTCTTCCACAAACTAATAAAGACACTGAACCACACGACGCCATTGTTGTTTTAAAACAGATAAAACCTACCAAACTGAAGTTAATCATCAAAATAAGTTTACCGGCCGATACCACCCCTGCTGCCACCTTCAGGTTAGGAGGAGAAACTGCAACATGACACCAAAACAACGAGCACCCCCTACGTTCGAGTGGGAAAGCAAACTCACCAGCGTCAGCTACGCCGTAGCCGGCTGCACGCAGACGCCACGCAAGCATAAAATCCGCCTTTAGTCCACATCAGAGTGCGATGCGCGTCAGCACTGCTTCAAATTAACCTAACTATCTGTGGAAGTGGGCCATATGGCACCAGTGTGAATGTGTCCTGCCTCAAAGCTTCTCAGAGTTAAAGCCCTTTAGTCTGAGAGGAGCGGCAACAGAAACATTACAGGTAAATGCTAGTGTGAAGAAGATGGTTCAGATGATGGTTTGTAGTTTCTGATGTTCACTTATTAACCTGTCTGTTTCTGCGTCAGGTTGCGAGGGGATGAACGTGTGCTGCTGGTGTGTGAGCGCTGTGATAAAGCTTACCACACACACTGTCTTACGCCACCTTTGGATCAAACACCTAACTCTGGCTGGACCTGTAAGGTGAGGTGAACATGCACACACGTGTGAACTCACACACAATTTCACCTGTCTCAGTGCTGAACTCATGGACTGAATCTTTTCTCCAGAACTGCAGGGTCTGTCTCCGCTGTGATGTGAAGGCATCAGGTCAGTGGGCCAATCACCCTTTCTTGTGTGAGTCATGTGACTCAGCCCTGCCCTGCCCACTCTGTGGCCACGTCCCCGACCCCAACAAGCCCCTGGACTATTTAACCTGTACCTGCTGCTATAGGTACAAACACACTCTCAAACACTTATCATGCGTTTCCTGTCACTGCAGAACATCTGAAGCTGAAATGTGGGTGTTTCTTCTGTTACAGATCTGTCCATGTAGACTGCTCGGTTCAGGCTGGGGAGGGCAGGGCAGGGTCTGAGGGTTATGTCTGCTCCATCTGCAGGCCTCAGGAGGTGGAGCTAATCCCACAAAGTCCTTCCCCATCCCCACCTACTTCTGCTTTACAGATGCAAATTCCAAGTCACACAGAAGCTCCACCCATAAGTCATATCGCTCACAGTCCGGTCCAACTCACACCATCACAATCTGGTCTCACAGAGATACAACACAGTCCTGCACCATCTCCCTCAGACTTGCAGCAGGGTCTTGCATCATCTATTGTAAACCTTCAACACAGTCCTACACCATCTTCATTAAATCAACACAGTTCTCTACCTTCTCCCAAAGAGATGTATCAGAGTACCCCACCTGAGGACACACAACACTGCCTTGAACCATCGGTCAAAGAGCTGCACCAAGATTCTGCATCATATATGGAAGACCTCCAATCCAGTATTACACCAGCTCCTAGAGATCTTCAACCAAGTCCTGCACCATCTCTAAAAGACACCAATCAAGATTCTGCACCATCTTGTGAAGAGATCCACAGTAACACACCATCTCCTGGAATGATCCATCAAAGTCCTGAACCATTTCTGAAGGACACCAATCAAAACCCTGCACCATTGACAAAGGAGAGTCATCAAAGTCCTGAACCACCCCCTGAAGAGATTCATCAAAGCCCTGCACCATCACCAAATGAGACGCATCAAAGTCCTGAACCACCCCCTGAAGAGATTCATCAAAGCCCAGCACCATCACCAAACGAGACGCATCAAAGTCCTGAACCAGCTCCTGGAGAGATCCATCAAAGCCCCGCACCATCTCCAAACGAGACGCAGCAAAGTCCTGAACCAGCTTCTGGAGAGATCCATCAAAGCCCTGCACCATCTCCAAACGAGACGCAGCAAAGTCCTAAACCACTTCCTGGAGAGATCCATCAAAGTCCTGCACCATCTCCAAACGAGACACAGCCACTTCCTGGAGAGATCCATCAAAGTCCTGCACCATCTCCAAACGAGACGCAGCAAAGTCATGAACCAGCTCCTGGAGAGATCCATCAAAGTCCTGCACCATCTCCAAACGAGACGCCGCAAAGTCCTAAACCACTTCCTGGAGAGATCCATCAAAGTCCTGCACCATCTCCAAACGAGACACAGCCACTTCCTGGAGAGATCCATAAAAGCCCTGCACCATGTCCAAACGAGACGCAGCAAAGTCATGAACCAGCTCCTGGAGAGATCCATCAAAGCCCTGCACCATCTCCAAACGAGACGCAGCAAAGTCCTGAACCAGCTCCTGAAGAGATCCATCAAAACCCTTCACCATCTCCAAGCAAGATTCATCAAAGCCCTGAACCACCTTCTCAAGAAATCCATAAAAGCCCTTCAATGTCTCCAAAGGAGACACATCCAAGTCCCAAACCATCTCCAAAGGAGACCCATCAAAGCCCTGCATCACCTTTTGAAAAGATTAATCAAAATACTGCATCAACTCCTGAAGAGGTCAATCAAAGTTCTCTACCATCTCCAAATAATGAGCCATCTCTGAAGGAGGCTTATCTAAGTCCTGAACCACATTGTAAAGAGGACCATCACAGTCCTGCACCATGTCCAGAGGAGATCCATCAAAGCCCTGCACTGGATCTTGGAGAGATGCATCAAAGTCCTGAACCAGCTTATAAAGAGGTCCATCACAGTTTTGCACCATGTCCTGTAGAGATCTATCAAAGTCCAGTACCATCTCCAAAGAAGATCCATAAAAATCCTGGTCCACCTTCAGAAGTGATCCATCAAAGTTCTACACCATTTTGTAAAGATACACACCAAACTGGCGAATCACCTCTGAAAGAAACTCCTCAATGTCCTGAACCATCATGTGAAGAGGTCCATAACAGTCCTGCACCATCTCTTAGAGAGGCCCATCAAAGTTCTACATCATCTCCACAGGAGATCCATAAAACTTCTCCTCCATCCCCAAAGGAGACCAATCAAAGCCCTGCACCACTTTGTGAAGAGATCCATCACGGTACCGCCCCACCTCCTGAAGAGACCCATCAAAGTCCAGTACCATCTCCAAAGGAGATCCATCAAAGTCCCGCACCTCCTGAAGAGATCCGTCACGGTACCACACCACCTCCTGAAGAGTCCAATCAAAGCCCTGCACCACTTTGTGAAGAGATCCGTCACGGTACCACGTCACCTGAAGAGACCCATCAAAGTCCAGTACCATCTCCAAAGGAGATCCATCAAAGTCCCGCACCTCCTGAAGAGATCCGTCACGGTACCACACCACCTCCTGAAGAGACCCATCAAAGTCCAGTACCATCTCCAAAGGAGATCCATCAAAGTCCCGCACCTCCTGAAGAGATCCATCAAAGTCCAGGACCATCTCCAAAAGAGATCCATCAAAGTCCCGCACCTCCTGAAGTGATCCATCAAAGTCCAGGACCATCTTCAAAAGAGATCCATCAAAGTCCCGCACCTCCTGAAGAGATCCATCAAAGTCCAGTACCATCTCCAAAGGAGTTCCATCAAAGTCCCGCACCTCCTGAAGAGATCCATCAAAGTCCAGGACCATCTCCAAAGGAGATCCATCAAAGTCCCACACCACCTCACGAAGAGATCCATCAAAACCCTGCACCATCTCCAA
>JBAMHW010000020.1:21425378-21438463 GCA_037177495.1 Rhadinocentrus ornatus | reverse complement strand
TCTCCAAAGGAGATCCATCAAAGTCCCACACCACCTCACGAAGAGATCCATCAAAACCCTGCACCATCTCCAAAGGAAATCCATCAAAGTCCCACACCACCTCACGAAGAGATCCTTCAAAGCCCTGCACCATCTCCTGGTGAGCTCAGTCAGATATTGGCACCATCTCCTAAAGAGATCCATCACAGTCCTCTTCCATCTCCTACTATTCTCCAACAACATCCTCCTCCATCCTCTGAAGGGATCCAAACTAGTCTTAAGCCATCTCTTTCAAACCTTCAAGACATTTATGATTCATCTCCTAAAGAGATTCTTTGTATACCCAAACTCTCGGATGCTGAACCAGCAGAACACCAGAAAAGTCTTACCCAGTCGCCCTCTATTTCTAAAGAGGACCAGGATAGTTCTTTACCATTCCAACCTGATCCAATGGACTTTGGAGCAAGCACTTCACCATCTTGTCCTGATCATGCAGATCTGCAGGAACATCCTTCATCACCTCATCTTTTTTCTGCAGAAAGCCAAAAAAGAGACACCACACCTTACCTTAGTCCAGAAAAGCTTCAACAGGGCCATACCCAATCTGGGTCTGGTCCAAGAGAAGTTCAATTGAGTCCAGGACAGGGTAGTCCCGTATCATGTATCCTTGCATATCTACCACCACAAAGCCTAATTCACCAGGGTCTTAGTCCTCCCAGCCATCATCCAGGGCCTGGACCAGACGGCTCTCCACACAGTACTGAACAGGACGATGAGACTCAGATCAACACATTATGTGGTCCCTCAAACATCATTTCGCAGCCTCATCACACTTCTTCACAAGGACAGTTTTGTCCCACGCCAAGCAGTCCTGCAAAAGTTGATGTATCATCTCACATTAGTCCCACTCAAGAGGCAGAACCAACACTGGACCAAGAGAATCCTGAATCAAGCCCTGTACAGGACATTTCTACACTGGACCAGAGTCTGCTACCCGACTGCTGCAGCTCTCTCATGAAAGCCACATCACATGCACCACTGAGGCCCAGTTCAGCTCCATGTAGCCCATCTTCATCTTCAGTCAGACCCAGACCACGCAGTCTATCACAGCCTGGCAGTTCGGTGCAGCCCCACTCCACAGAACAGAGTTCTCACCCTGATAGCCAAACACTGGAAAGTAGCTCTACAGTCCCTGCTCTGCAGACACCAAAAAGCCTTGATCACTTCAGCACTTCAGTGGAACACAGTAGCCTAACGGAGGGAAGCCCCCCCCACGCTCGTGACAGCCTGTCACTCTGTACTGAAGCAATGGAAGCAGCAAACCTTCTACCCACAGCGGTTCTACCAGCTACACAACCTGTCTGCCCAGTAGCACCATCTATGGGATGCACCACAGAACCAGAACTGGCGCAGTCCACTCAGACCATCTCATGTCAGGATGAGGAGATAAAGGGCCGCTTGTCAAGTCAGCCAGACACTAGTTCCAGTCCAGTTCTCACAGAGGCTATCAGTGTCACTGACCATCAGCAAAGAACCAGTAGCCCCTCAGAGCTCACAGAACCTCAATTTATTCCAACACAGCTCCAGAGTTCCTGCCATCCCTCACAGACCAGCCCTGCATCTGGTACCTCCAGGTCCCCACACTGTTCTCTAAACCATACTGGACCAGTTGGTATCATTTTGGTTTCTTCAGACCATGACAGCCAGGTGAGTCCCCACTATGTAGGTGTCACTCTCAGTCCACCAAGGTCTAGTCCTGCTGGTCAAACTAGCCCTGTTCACTCAGTCCACTCTGGCTCGATGCAAACACAGACCACCTCAGACCACAGCCCAGCTGATGTTAGCTCGCCTCGTAGTCCAGCTTCGGCAGAGGAAATGCAGCATAGCCTTACAGACAGCCCCCATGATCCCAACCACAACACTGAAACCAGTACTGCCATTACTGGTGTACAGCTGAGCCCCACATCTGGTCCAGATTTGATTCTGGCAGTTAATCCATTAATTGAGACTTCTGTTCCTCCCAGCGTGGCTCCCTTGGATCCTAGTGTTGTTAAACCTGCAGAACCTGACTGCTCTTTTGTTGTTAGTCCCAACCCAGCTGGTTCTGAATCTGCTGTGTCGTTGACCCACACACATCAAGGACCAAATTCTCCTGCTCAGACTGTTCCAAGTCATCCCAGTATAGTTTGTTCTGGTCCAGCTCAAGATGACATCACGATGCCGAGTGTTGCCCTCACTAAAGAAATGCCTGCTTGTCCTTTTAGCCCCACCCCCTCACAGGTGAGCCCTTCTCAAACCGCCTCCATTTCCTCTTCCCACACTCAAGACTCATCAGTGCACATCAGCCCAGATGCATGTCCTGTTTCTGTGGTTTCATTACGTCCTGGTCCTACTAGTCCTGTTAGTCCTGATCTTGGTCCTCCTAGTCCTGCACAACCACAGCTTGGTCCTGGTGTTGATTCTCTTAGCTGCATGCCCTGTATGGGTAGTCCTGGTGAAGATGCTGCTAGCCCTGTTCCTGCTACCCTTAGAGAGTCTGAAGCTAGTGTGAGTTGTAGTCCCAATAGTCCGGCACAACTCGGTCCTGGTTCTGGTTGCCCTCAGCTACAGGCAGAAACAGAGGTGGAGTCTGCAGCTGATGTCGGTGAGTATTGAAATATGCAGTACAGATTGCTGATGTAGACTCATGTGGTTTCTGAAGTTATAAACTCCTCCTGTTTCTGCAGATGTCACAGCAGCAGAGGAGCAGAGGGATGTTTACGAGGAACTAAAGGAGGACAGAGAAGCTTTGCTTCAGCAGAAGCAGGAAGAACAAGAGGAGGAGGAGGAAGAACATCCTCATCAGAAAGCAACGGAGAGTCAAGATGATGTGGAGGTTGCTGAGGCAGCCGAAGAAAGAGACCAGGAAAAGGAGGACGGCACTCTGCTTAGAACAGTTCCAGTTTGTTCTCCTTCAACAACAACTGATACTGGTATGTTTACGTTGTCCAGTTTTAATACCTGGGTGGAAATGAGTCCAATCAGTCTGGCAGGAATCTCTGGAGACTCCTAAGATGTCAGCAGAGTATTAGATGTTTAACATCAGAAGTTTAGTTTCTGGTTGCTGTCACCTGCTGTTCTGATTCAGATATGTTTACATGTATTGGCAGCTATAGTTGTTACCATGGCGATGTGGTTTTCAGCGTCAAAGTGTACTCGAGTTGAATTTAATGTTAAGTGATTAAACCACAGTTTATATGACGTTTTAACAGAGGATCCGTTCTTTACTTGTGGTTGCAACCAGATCTCTGTGTTGTGGCTGATGCTCCGGCCCATCTAAGAACACATGGACCCAGATCTTAAGCCACCTCTGGGTCTGCTGACAGAAAGAGCTCCATGCAGGGCTCCAGAGTGTGACTATTTTAGATACCCAAGTACAACTTTTTTTTTTTTTTTTTTGCAACTCTAGGTGTAGGACTCCAAGGTAACTATTCAGACATCAGTAGATCCCTATGTTTCTGAAGTTGGGACCAATCCGATCTAGTATCAGGCTCCGATATTGACCTCATTCACAGATCGGATATTGGATTGAATTCCCTGATTCACCTCACCAATCCAAAAAGGAACTTTTTTGGTCCCATATTGACAAATTTTAGGTCTTATAGAGGTTTAAGCCTACCAAAATACGCTGCCTGGCCAAAAACAAAAGTCACGTACTCTAATATTATGTTGGACCATCTTTAGCTTTGATTACAGCAGCATTCACTGTGGCTCGGTCTCAGTAAGCTTATGCAATGTCACAAGAAATATTTTCATCCAGTGTTGCATTGATTTTTCACCAAGATCTTGTATTGATGATGGGAGAGTCAGACCACTGCACGAAGCCTTCTCCAGCACCTCCCAAAGATTCTCAGTGGGGTTCAGGTCTGGACTCGGTGGTGGCCAGTCCATGTGTGAAAAGGATCTGTGATCTGTTGCATACAGAATCATCACAATCTGTCTGCAACGCTATCAGGCTTTTTAGTGTTCCCAGATTAACTCCTACTTCCCTTTCAAAACATGAACCTTAAATCTTACTAAAGTAGTTGTTACTTTTAATTATAAGTACCTTTGTTTTTATTTAGATTATAAAGCAGCTACAAACATTGTCTTTGATTGACTTTATTCATTATTTTGAAAAACATTTAAATTGGATTAATTTTCTTTATCGGTTGTTCTCTTAATAAGAAGTGATATGGTGTTTAGTACAGCCTAATGAGACCTTACACAATAACAACAACAACAATAATGAAGATAATCCCAATAATGTTCATGTATGCTGATTTGCTTTCAGGAAAAATTAGTAGCAGCAGATATCCAGAAAAGTTTTTGCTGGTGCACCCAAATTGAGAAGTAGGTGCACCAGTGCAACCAATTCCAGTAGTTTGTCTGAAGTCCTCCCATGTGTGCTTCTGCTTTCAGTTCTGGTTCTGTTTGTTCTGAACTGAGACTCTGGATCTGTGCTTGGACCTTGTTCTGATTTACCTGGTTCTGGCTTGTGTTTATGCAGGAGTCCAGCTGATGGAAGACCAACAATCTGCTGCCTCACCTCCCCTCCCACAGCAAACTCCTCCCACCTCCCACCACCCACCCTCACCTCCCTGTGCCTCACATCCTGCTTCCCCCTTTATCTCACCACAGTCGCCTCCTTCATCTCCTCCAGCTGACTCTTTGGAGACCTCATCCTGCTCCCCTCCTCACAGGACTGCCTTACACTTCTCTCCTGCTCGAACCACCTCCCCATCCACAGAAAACCTCCCCCAGGATGATGAATCCACCAGTGTAGGAGAAGACGAGGCAGGGATGGAGGACAAAACTCTGCTCTGTAATGACAATCAATCACAGAGACTCTTTGAACCTGTTGCCATGACACTACCCACCAAAGATGAGCAGCCTTCAGATAAGGAGGAGGAGCTGCAACAGCCAATGAATGAGAAAGAGGAACCTGAGGAGGAGGAGGAGGAGCCGGTGAGCCCCGTCCTGGACCTAGACCCCTCTTTAGACATGGAAGTAATGGAGCTGATGACCTCCTCCCTTGCTCCCTCCCTCCTGCACCTGTCTTCTCCCAGTCCACCTCTTTCTTCTCGCAGAGGGAAGGGGCAGAGCCTTAGGCCTCCTCCCTGCTCCTCCAGGCCTTCAGATGACCTCTCTATTCGCCTGAGGCAGTCGCCCTTCTCCACTGAGGCCTCCCCCGAGA
This sequence comes from Rhadinocentrus ornatus, assembly GCA_037177495.1. Taxonomy (NCBI): domain Eukaryota; kingdom Metazoa; phylum Chordata; class Actinopteri; order Atheriniformes; family Melanotaeniidae; genus Rhadinocentrus; species Rhadinocentrus ornatus. Next base: position 21,433,269 of record JBAMHW010000020.1, on the reverse strand, counting down.
CCTCCCCTGCCAGAATTCCCATCACGCCGCCTCCCCTCACCCCGCCCTCACCTCCTTTTAAGTCCTCCCCTCCATCCAGAGAGTCTCCTCCTCTGTCCAAGGTAAACCTAGTGACCAACACTTGTGATGCCTCCTTGTGTCGTCCCCCTGTTGAGTGGCCTCAAGTTCTGTTCTTGTCCCAGGTTCTTCCCACGATGCTCTTCCCCTTCACTCCGAAGATCGGCATGGGAAAACCGGCCATCTCCAAGAGGAAATTCTCCTCTGGCAGAGCCCGGGGCAAACAGGTATGTATGTCCTGGTCTAGATCTGGTACTGGAGAAGGGAGTTCTCCCCTATTTGTTTTGATTGATCTGTCAGTAATCATGTGTTCGGTCCACACTGATGGACTGTGTGATGTTATGGGTTTAAATTTTTCAGTCAAACATGTTGACTGAGGTGAAACTAAAGATTGAGGTGAGAAGCCCTGACACATCTGTGATTAATCAGGCAGCTGAATTGATAGTTATTATTGTCAGTTTCACCATTAATGTAAGGGTTCCATCTACATGGACTGTTAATGTTCGCCATGGTAACCAAGACAAGAAACAAGCCTGCTGCACACAACACCCACAGGTGTTAAAGGTTTTCTCCTTCAGAGCAGCCAAAACATGACTAATCACCCAATGTTGAGTGTGTCAACGTGGACTCCACTGGATCGAACCATCATTTTCAGACTATTAATGTCCTTGTTGGAGTTGGGGCCTCCGTGGACTGGACTTGTTTCAACAATCTACACCTTCATCAGAACCATGACCCAGTCGCCGTTTCGTTATTTTCATTTTATTAGATCACTTGTAGTTGGTTGTAACTAGAACCCGACTGATGTTGCTTTTTTGTAACCAAGACCAATATTTTTAAATTCCTGTACAGATTTATCTTCCACCGTACTTAAAACACCCCAAATGTGCTTCTCAAACACAAGATGACACAAATAAGTTTAGCAGTTTAACTAAATTAATTTAGAAAGGAATCAAATGATATTTATAAAACTAATTTAAACGGAAATTTTCAACTCTAAACGAAAATGTCCCTCATTTCGTTAGACTGCCTCTCTCTGGTGGCCAGTCCATGCGTGAAAATGATGTCTCCTGTTCCCTGAACCACTCTTTGCCCGCTGAAACAATTGATTGTTCGTCTAATTCTCTTGGTCAAATTACTTTAACATGACCACATATCCCTCAGTGAAGTATTTAATATTCAGATTCATGTTTAGAAAGATTAAAGCATCTATAGTTTAGTGAGTGAAAGCATTTGTTTAAAATGCCTGACCTCATGTCTTAACCCAATGTGTTGTCTTGTAACACCGGAGTCCAAACACAGCTCTTCCCTGATAACGTTAATTCACAGTGAGCCCATTTACATGACCATCACAGTCCGACATCAGGGAGTATTTAATTTAATTGTAATAACTTTTGTAAAAATAGGATCTGACGCATCGACCGGCACTACTGAATTTTGATATTTGGAGAACTCTTAATAAAATCATAAAATGGACTGGCAATGCAGACAAGAAAATAGCAAATTCTTGATATTTTCAAAACATCCAGTCTTTGTTGAACATGGCGGCACCTGCTGTCTTGGCTTTAGCTGCTAATAACCTGGAACCTAGACAACATGTGAATGCTTCACTGCATTTATATTCCCACATCTTGCTGCTGCAGGCCACAACGTTTTTCTGTTACGCTCATGTTGTGACTACTTTGTGGCCATCTCTTTAAACGTCTTCCTTAAAAAAGACTAAATAGAAAAAACTTTTTTGCACATGTGCCGATTCGGGTGATTTACTTAGTTTTTTTTATTCAAATTTTGGCATCTTGGCGAGAGCAGCTGATTTTGGATGGAAACTGCGCTACTTTTTGCACATGCACAGATGTAAAATAAATCAGATATACGGATCCACATGGACGGCAACATCCGGGTAATGGCGAGAAATCTACACGTGTAAATTCAATTTCTCAATGGCAGTTAAATTTATTTAATAATTTCAATTATTTATTAACTCCAGAAATCAGGTAATGATCAGTATTTTGTTGTGCATGTAAACAGGCTCACAGTCCACAGTGTGAGTGGGTTTCTGGTCACGGTGAATATTACGAGCTAACACTAAAAACGTTTGTAACGAGTTAATATTGGTCCGGTTCTAGTTGTGGCCACTGCAAACCAGGAACTTCTCACTGAAGCTGCAGGAGACTCGACTTGTTTTTGTTTCTGGTAAAAGTTGCTCAGTTTTTCCTTCTTTCCAACATGAAAAACAGAATGTTAACTTGATGTTTCCCACCTGCTGCCAGTTGCCATGGTAACGACATCATCACCCCTACCTGTCACAATGTTATGGCTGATCGTTGTGTACATGTTACTTTAAACAAAGAGCTGAACAGCTTTACAAAAAGTAGGTCCGACTCCGAAAGGACCTGAACTAGATCGGACCAAACAACATCAGCTGAGCGCGAGGACGTCCAACACATTCCGGACGGGTTCCTGTGTCTTCATCCTCATCCTCACCTGTCAGCCACTAATTCTGCATTCAGGCTTTCAGCATGTTAGATCACACACATGCGCGCACACACATACACACACAGCTGCAGCATGTTGTTCAGGCATGAAGCAGATCAGCTGATCAGTTGATGCTTCCTGGTATGACAGCATGTTCTGAATTGCATGTGGTTGTCATAGTAACGTTGTCTCATTATGACGTTCATTTATTCTGCCTGACTTGTTTTTTTTCTTTTTTCACTTTGAATTTTTGTTTTGGAGCTGTTGCATTTATGTTGCTGCATTTTGTTCCCCTCCTCTTCCTCCTCCTCCTCTTCCTCCTGTCATCCGTTTCTTTGGCCTCCTCTTCACCTTCATACACTTCCCATCTCCTCCTGCCTGACAGGGTTCGTGGTGGAGCAGTCGCAGGGCCCTGAGCCCCCCTTCGTCCTCCCAGGATTCCATGGGGGAGGGAGGGTGGGATAGCCCTAAGCCCCACCCACCGGATTCCCCCCTGTGGAGCATGAGAGTGGTAAAGAAGCATACCTAACTCTGATTGGCTGTAACTAACTGTGTGATCTGACATGTGTTGATGTGGAAAACAAATGCACCCTTACTCAATGACTGGACTAACTGTGTGTGTAAAGGTAAGAGATAAAAAGTGAAGTGTTCAGTTGCCAGTTTAGATTGTAGTTTGTTTGTTTTGGGAGATCACAGGAAGTGATGTCATAAGAAGTTGGTTAGAAGTTTTGCAACTTTTTGAGCTGGTTTTATTCTGTTGACTTAGCAGCCTGAGATCATTGGATCTTCCTTTATGATCCCTTGCAAATTACTACATCCATGTCGCACATTGTCAAACGTCACTTTATGTTGGCCTGGTTGTTAGTTCATACATCCACTAGAGGGCAGTAACGAGTTTTTATAGAAGCATTTACGGCTTCTACGTCTTTCTTCCTTTTGCTGGTTGCATATGAGCGAGTTTCCTATGCATCCTCAGGCTCTCTGGGGGAAAAAAGAAACAATAAAACAAACAAAAAACAAAACAAATTACTTAACAGTACTGTTGTCCTGGAAACAGACAGTGATCCTGTAATAAAAATCTAATAATTGTGAGTAATCTGATTATTTTAATAATCAGATCTGACACATTTACATGCACTGCAGAAATGCAGTCATTGAAATGGTTTACGTTTTTCAGTCTGTTATTATATTTGGATGTATTGATGGGTAACTCAGGGCGTGTTCACAGTGGCGCTGTTGAGTCTGCTACCATGGATAATACAGTTCAAGTTGGTCGGAGGAAGGAAGGATTTCCGCTTTCGGCTCTGGCCAATCAGTAAGCTGGGCTTCCTTATTCCTCCTGCTTATTTTTTCTTCTTGGTCAGTGGTCATTTTAGGAAATATCACCCCTAGCGATCAGCCTCTCCCGTTGGTCTTGGTTTGATTGGCTCGTTTGCCACTAAAATCCGTAATTACTGAATGCGTGTTCAGGTGTTTTTTTTGTACACATAAGCAGATGTAAAAGAACTATATAAATCAGATATATGGGTCTACGTGCACCAAAACATGGGAGTGCTGGTCAGAAATTTCCACATGCGTTTTTCATAATCAGATAACTGCTCTTGCATCAACCCCAGCAGAACGCAGTGAATGCTACAGAACAATGTCGTAACATCTTTTCTCCTGTTGGTTTTACTAAGAGGCTAAATATTAAGTGAGACCTGAGTTAGTTTTCATGGTGAAGTGAACATAAAATCGCCAGGAACCAATCTGTGGGGGTTTGTATTGACAAGGGACAGCAAAGGATCAGGAGGTTGAAAAACCAGAAACGTTTCCATGGTAACATCTGAGTGATGTTGTAAAGTGGTTTGATACTCCCCCATCATACACACAACTCTCCCTCCCTTATTTCTTCCTTCTCCTTCCCCTCTTCTTCCTACTCTTTCTCCCTCCTCCCCTAGGGTCGTGGTTCAGGGTTTCCAGGCAGGAGGAGGTCCAGAGGAGGTGGTATAGGGGGAGGAAGAGGAGGCCGAGGAAGAAGCCGGCTCAAGACTCAGGACAGTTTGACTGTGACGCCTGGAGTAAGGACACACATATATATATATATATACACAAACAGAGTTTGTATATGTATCACAATGGTAACGTCTAGCTGTGAGCTAGATGAGGTTATCAGATAGATCAGTATTGATTACTTCTGTATGTGTGTGTGTGTCAGTGTGAGTATGTGGAGGTGTTCCAGATAAAGGAGGAGGAGGAGAACTCAATGCATAACACAGTGGTGATGTTTTCCACGTTGGACCACTTCACCCTCAGACAGGTACTCTCACCTGTGGAACACACACACCTGTAAAGGTCTTCACCACTTTGAATGAAGCAGGTTGATGTTCTGTTTAATGTGTGTGTGTGCGCACGCAGGACATGTGTGTGGTGTGTGGCAGCTTCGGTCAGGGCGCTGAAGGCCGACTGTTGGCGTGTTCTCAGTGTGGACAGTGTTACCATCCCTACTGTGTCAACATCAAGGTCAGTACTTTGTAATCTGATTACTTCACCTGGTTCCTCTGAAAGTGCTTCTCCTGTAATCAGAATACTCTCCATTCAGTCAGAGTACTGTTCTGCCAAAGATCATTCTTTTATGATCAGACTACATTCGCATAACTGATTGATTTTATTCTGATTACTCTAAAGTGTAATCTAATTACACGTTTAAGATGATTACCGTTTCTATTTATTTATTTATGAGATTTATCTCATTGCTCTTTAACTCTGATTACTTTCTTTATTAATCTGTTTCTTGAGCTGTAATCAGATTATTTCCATTTTTTTATTTTGCTTGTAATCTGATTACTATTAACTATAAGGTGTTACATCTCTGTGATTCGACTCTTGGTGTAATCTGATTACTTTGTGGTCTGTAGATTACGCGGGTTGTCCTGACCAAAGGATGGCGCTGTCTGGAGTGCACAGTGTGTGAGGCATGTGGCGAGGCCAGCGACCCCGGGCGTCTGTTGCTATGTGACGACTGTGACATCAGCTACCACACCTACTGCCTGGACCCGCCCCTCCACACGGTGCCCAAAGGAGCCTGGAAGTGCAAATGGTGGGTTCAGCTGTCAATCATCCTGTCTGTCTTTCCCGTGTTTCCTTGTTTCCTCATGTGTGTGTCTTTTCTCCTCAGGTGTGTGTGGTGTGTTAAGTGTGGCTCCACCTCCCCGGGCCTGCACTGTGATTGGCAGAGTAATTTCAGCCTGTGTGGTCCGTGCAGCAGCCTGAGCCGCTGTCCTGTCTGTCAGAGAACGTACTCTCAGGACGACCTCATCCTGCAGTGCCAACAGTGTGACCGGTAACACACACATTCTGGTTAATGTACCCTGTAGAGACTCAGAGTTCAGGCCTCCTGGGTCACTGTATTTCTGTCTGTTCAGGTGGGTCCACGCTGTGTGTCAGGGTCTGACCACAGAGGAGGAGGTGGAGGTGGCTGCTGACGAAGGCTTTGACTGTTCACTGTGCAGAACACATGGCCACAGTTCCTATGGTACATACATGAACAGCATCACTCTGGTAAAGTGTGATTTTTACTGTAAAATGGAACGCTGATGTGTGTTTGTTGCAGGGAGTTCAGAAGCTTTGGCTCCCTACATGCCGCAGATCATCACCAGGATAAGAGAACCGGGTCAGTACGTCCACTTTTTAATGTCTGAAGTGAAGTATAGATGATAGAGGATGCTAAGAATCCCAACTTCATGATGAAATGTGTGTTTGCAGATACAAAGACATACACACAGGACGGAGTGTGTCTGACAGAGTCAGGTCTGTCTCACCTGCAGTCTCTGGTCGAGCCTCTGACTTCACCACGCAAGTATCGCAGGTAAAGCCACAGCCCTGTTTTTTTACAGGTGAGTGTTGGGTGTGCCAAACTGACCAGCTGCTTCCTGTGTTCAGGTGTAAACCCAAACTGAAGCTCAGGATCATAAACCAGAACCGCGTGTCAGTCCTGCAGACTCCTGAGCCCGACCTGTCCACTGAGCAGGACCACAACAGAGGTCAGTCTCTCACATGCGTATCTTCCTATCCTCCTCAGGACTCTTATCATCCATAAACACACATCCTGGTGTTGGATGTGATGCGACGGCAAAATAAACTATCAGGATTCAGTTTTGTAAACTATGAAAACATCTTCCTCTGTCTGTTCTTCAGGTGAGATGGGGTGTGACATGAAGTCAGACTCCAGCCCAGAGCGAGACCACACCCAGAACGATGATGCCAGTAAGGAGCCTGATATCACCGATGGCAAGAAGAGGAAGCGGAAACCCTACCGGCCTGGTGAGAAAGAGGAGGAAAAGTCACAGAGAAAAGAGGGCGTGTCTATGTGAACATGATGGAATATCTTACACCTGTCTCTGTGTCTCAGGTATCGGGGGGTTCATGGTTCGGCAGCGTGGGGGGAAGGCCGGACTAAGCAGAATCAATCTGTGCAGGAAAGATTCCACAGAGTCGCTGCAGGGTCAAAATGAAGGTGAGTCACCTGTTATCATGTCTACTTTTTATAAACATCTGTGCTGATGTCAGGGACTCACAGACAAACTGTGGACTTGATTCCTGTCAGGTGTCATGGATGCGGACGTTGCCATGAAAATGCCCCCTGGTGCCAGCCAGGCGATGGAGAAAGTGAAGAAAAGGTACAGGAAGAAAAAGACGAAGCTGGAGGAGGCCTTCCCATTATATCTCCAGGTAACACACACACACACATCGAGTTTTCTATTGGTAAATCACAGGGTTCTGATTGACTGTCTCCATCTCTGCCCAGGACGCCTTCTTTGGTCGCGATCTTCTGGAGCGCAGTTGGCAGGTGGACAGGAGAGTAGGACCAGAGGCATCAGGCAGCAGCCAGTCAACAATGATTGAAAGAAAAGCCCCCGCCCACGTGGTTCATGGTCCCTCCCCCTCTGGGCTGCTGGTAGCAACTAACAAGAAGCAAAGAATTCTGTGTGAGTTTCTTCGTTGTTTGTTAATCATCATTTTATAGACATTTTTTCATCTGTCATTTGTGTTTGAATTCTTGTGTCGGCCTGAACATCAGACTGATTGTTAAACTATTTCCTATTTATTTAATGGGATTTGATTTGGTTAACTCTTCAATAAAGCCTCAGAGTGAATCACTTATGATGACACACAGTCTTTATATAAGTACAAGTGTAGTAGTACACGGTAACATTACTCAGAACTACAGGGTAACATTACTCAGAACTACAGGGTGACAGTACCCAGAACTACAGGGTAACATTACTCAGAACTACAGGGTAACATTACCCAGAACTACAGGGTGACATTACTCAGAACTACAGGGTGACATTACTCAGAACTACAGGGTGACATTACT
>JBAMHW010000020.1:21396251-21425278 GCA_037177495.1 Rhadinocentrus ornatus | reverse complement strand
GGGTGACATTACTCAGAACTACAGGGTGACATTACTCAGAACTACAGGGTGACATTACTCAGAACTACAGGGTGACAGTACCCAGAACTACAGGGTGACATTACTCAGAACTACAGGGTGACAGTACCCAGAACTACAGGGTGACAGTACCCAGAACTACAGGGTGACATTACTCAGAACTACAGGGTGATATTAAAATTTGACTTTGGAAAAGTCTGGAATTTTGTTCCGGAAGCTGTAGGAACTCAGGGCAGAGTCATGCTGCATGTCCAGGCCTGTGCTACACACTGACTCATGTGTGTTAGTTATTGTGAAAAACGTGTGTTTGTGTGCGTGTGTGTTGCCATTCAGCCATGTCAGAAGACGCTCTCATGGATCTGTCAGACGTCCTGAACACTGACCCTCACATTCTGGCTACAGGACACACAGGTACAAACACACACTGGTTTTCATCACCATCATCATCCTCTCACTGCTCTGTGTGTGTGAAACAAAGATCACTCTTAGGTGGCGGCGCTGACTGTTAGATGACTATTGTGTGTTTTTCAGGTCAGTTCCAGGTGGAGCGCTCCCTCTCTCCATTTGGTAAGATTCCACTTGGAACTCCCCTTCCTCCTCCTCTTCCTCCTGCACAGCTGTGGACTTTTGTTTAAATTCCAGAAGCTGCATGAAGACAGATTTTCATCCTGATAGTTGTTTACACTGAGCTGACAAACACCAGAGGACCATCATACAATAATCTTCCTCTTTTTCTTCTTTTTCTCCTGCTTCTCTTCCACCTCTGGATTATTTAAACCCCCATTTCTTCTTCTTCTCCTGCAGAAACCAGACTTCTGCTCCTTCTGCTTCCTTCTGTCCATCTCCTCTCTCATCTGTCTGTCTAATATCTGTGTCTGTTTGTCTTTCTCAGCTGGTCTGGACATCAGCTCCGTCACAAATGACCCCGCCTTGTCTTCTGAGCCTGCGGGAAGTTGTGGGCGTGGCCAGAGGACGGCGCAGGACGAGCCTCTGGATGCCATCTTGAGTCCTGAGCTTGATAAGATGGTCTCAGACGGTGAGATTAAAAATGTGTCAGTGTGTGATGTTGATGTTGTGTAGCTGAACTGAGCAGCCGGCTGATGTCGTCTCGTTATGTTTCAGGTGCAATCCTCAGCAAACTGTACAAGATTCCAGGTAAAGCTGAACACACCCATCTCACCTGTGTATAGCACAGGCTTGAATCATATGCAGAAAATCTTATTGCAATTTTCTGACTAATATTACAATTTAATCTTTTAAATTCCAGCTTCCGTTCAGTGTTCATGCATAAATATATTTTTTATATGAGAGGAAGAATTATCACATGAGATGACATCAGAGTATGATATGCTCTATATTCTGACACAAAGACTCAAAGTTGAACAGCTTCAGTTGCCAACTACAAGATGCAACCTGTGAACCAGGTTTATACTTTGTCCTTTTAGAAAAAACTAAATGGTCTGATGTTTGCACCTAATTTCTCTTTACTTGATTTCTGTTTGCACAGGCTGAGTTTGCCTTGATGCCACACACACACACGACCACCGTGTGCATTTTCCAAACAGCAGACAGAAAACATGTTGGAAAATATGTCACTTCAGCCACCCAAGTTGTGGCATTTTACTTTATTGGGGCTGGTCTAATGTGGTTTAGGTTCCCAATGCATTCAGTGGAATTGCCCTATCTGCTCAGCGTTGTTAATTTACGTGTTGACACCACTCTAGAGAAGAAAAACGTCTTTAGGCGTGCGTGCTGGTCACGCTGCGAGGATATTAATCCACATGTGTGTGCACATTGTGGATTAATTCTCTGCTTGCAAATACTGTTATTCCCTCACAGTGCAGAAATGCCTCCTCGTGATGTGGGTTTTCACTAGTGCACGGTCGGTTTTCAAGTGCAGCCCTTTTGGAAACGATGTATTGGAATGTCTATTCAACTTGTAAAATCTAAAGCAACTTATCTGCTGCTACCTTTCCTGTCAGCAGACTCCAGAACGGACTCCACTTCCACATGCAGAGCACATGTCTGACAGCAGAGTAGCTGCTGAAGGCAGCAATGCCGGTTCAATTAGGAGATTTTAATTCTCTGCATTTTGAAGGCATGGCACTAACAATATAGCCATGGCGGCCCACCACGGCTGAGTAAATGTAGGGGAAACACTGGTGTTATGCTGAGAGCTTTATATCAATCACGGAGACACAGCTGAACAAGCTGAATCTACATCGTAGGAATTTCTTTGTCATCTTACGGCTTAAATTGAAACCAATATTCTTTGTAGGTTTTATTAACGTCGACATGAGATCTGAACTTTTAGAATTTTTAGAGCGACTCCACTCAGTAAAACTATCTTTATTATCATCAGGACCTTTCAGAAGCTGGACCATTTGCTGTTCATGTTTCTTGACACGTTTTAATTAATGGAAAATAAGTCCATGATGAGGTTTGAAAATGTGATTCTTAACAGATCAGTGCAGTTGTCACATGATGTTTTAGGTTTTGACCTCTTCTGTTTTTTTTATATTGACATTCTGTTCTTCTCATGGTTATTTATATCCAGGGCTTAGATGACTACCCACTTTTCCTATTCCTCTTCTGTTATTGTTTTTTGTACAAAGGATGGCCTCTCTTTATTTTTTACTGCAAAGCAAATCTACCTTCAGGTGTGAATAAAGTTACCTTGACCTTCATGCACACAAGTAGACATATCTAATCTTCAGCTTGTCTCAGTAAGGTATTGAACCCTCTCTTATGACTGCAGGCATCAAGCTTTTCCCCAAATGAGCCTTCCTGCATCCAAATGTTTTAAATCCATGTCATGTGTTGTTTTTCTATAGATGTTTTTAATTTAAAATTGTTGAGCCCTTGGCATGAGGAGACGTCATACTGCAGGAAACGCGCTGTAACGTGTGTGTTTGCGTGTGTGTGTGTGTGTGTTCAGAGCTAGAGGGGAAGGACGTGGAGGAGGTCTTCACTGCTGTTCTGAGTCCAGACAGCAACAGCCAACCAGAACCGGGTCAGCACACACACTTTACTGCTGGGACCAAGGCGCACACACACAGCACGGGTATGCTCACTATAACACACGCACTGACACAGGTGACTGATCAGGTGTATTGATCGTTTGTCTCCAAAGCAGCTGCAGCATTTCCTCGCCTGCCGCTGATGAACGGCCTGATGCCGGCTGCTCCACATTTTCCCAATGCTCCCATGATGCCCAGTGGGGCCCAGGGTCAGACTGGCTTTATGATGCCAACCCCTGAGTGCCCTGGGGCTGCTCCGGTCCAGGGCCCCGTCCCTGGGTCGGCCTCAGCTAGTCAGGCACTGGCAGGAGAGGGCGAGCAGGATGCACTGTCGACTGCTCAGAGGAGCATGCTGAAGTGGGAGAAGGAGGAGAGTCTTGGAGAGATGGCCACTGTTGCTCCAGTGCTCTACTGCAACACAAACTTCCCCCAGCTGAAGCTACAGTATCCTGGTATACACACACAACACACACACACACACACTGTTTCACTGCTGTCTGATACACTGTGATTCTTTAATATACTCTTTGTCTCAGACTGGCCTACCAGAGTGAAACAGATTGCCAAGCTGTGGAGGAAGGCCAGCGCTCAGGACAGAGCGCCGTATGTGGTGAGTCCCAGCTCCACTACATCGCCTTGTAGCTGAACTACAGAAATGATCTAGTCCTTATCCAGTCTTCACTTCCGACTTTGCTTTAATCCTTTTTAAAGTGGTCTTTAGGTTTCCGACTTTATTAGGAAATTTTCAGCTTTTTTTTTCCTTGTACATGACCATTTTCAGAGGAATCTGGGTTTTGCTTATTTGTGTGTTGCTTGTTAATTCTCCTAACTGTGACCTATGAATTATTCAAGCATAAAAATAACACCTAACTCAAGGGATGAACCAGTGTTGTGTGGACACAACAGACAAGAAGCTATCCTTAAGAAAGCAAAACGGGTAGAAAACACTGAGGTATGCCAAATAACACTAGAACCTCTTAACACCCCAGGAACCAAACTCACAACCGTGGGAATTTAGGCTTTCTGCTCTGCAGTTCCCCGTCTCTGAAATTCACTTCCACACCATCCGAGTGCACCGCAGACCAAAGAGACCTTTAAAAAAAGAAAAAATTATTTAAAACATTTGTTTTACACTTTATTACTGTAACTGATTTTATGCGGATTGCTTTTTTAAATTGTTTAGCACATAAATATATTCAAAATGTAAAGTGCAGTACTATTATCTTGATTATTATTATTAATAATAATAATAATTTTATCCTCCCTATTACAACAAATTTGACAGAAGCTGAACAAAAGGTAGAAAAATCCAAAGGAGAGCTTTGGAAAGTCCTTCAAAAAGTCGGAACTATTTCTGAAGACTACTAAAAGATATTACAGAAAACTTGACTAAAAGCACATTTATGTTCCACGCAGACGGACGGACAGTTTCGTCCATGTCCTGCGTTGGTTACATGCGGAATTTGTTCCATTTTACGGAGCTTAGCTATCTGTCACTTGACGCAGAAGATAGCACAATACCACCAGAAACCATGGGGGCAGTGCTGAGGAGAATAGCTGACATGCGACCAGGGGAAGAAACAAACCAGAGAAGAAAAAGATAATCAGGAAGGGGAAAAAAAAGCAGAAGAAGAATGAAGACAAGGACAACTGTAGAAATTGCTCGAGCTATGGAAGAAAGACTACACGCGAGTGTTAAGGGTGTGTTGGGTTGAAACAGACGTAGCTATTTACGTATGTAAGGGAGCATAAATGGGCTTTTGGGGAAAAGGTTTGTTGTATTACTACTGTCTTTAAAATCTGGTCCAACCACAAGAATAAAACAGCTCAGAGCTGCTCCCTTTGTGCTCTAATCTGCTGTTGTAGGACATGGAAATACCAAACATTTAATATTAGAAAATGCTAAACTACATCTTGTTTTTTCTCTGCAGCAAAAAGCACGAGACAACCGGGCGGCCCAGCGCATCAACAAGGTGCAGCTGTGCAACGACCCACTGAAACGTCTGCAGCCTCCGCAGCAGCCACAGCCGCAGCCACTGGGACCCTATGACCCCGTATCCATGGAGACAGAGATGGCTTTCAAGGACCCACTGAGGCCTAGAGAGTCCGAACAGGAGCAGGAGTGGAAGCTAAGACAGGTGAGTGTGAGTGTCATTAAAACATCATCACTAGTCTTCATCTTTAGTTGGATCCAGATATAACCAGTTTGGACTCATGATAGCTGTAAAGCTGATCTAGAGGTACCAAGATTAGGAATTCAGTGAGTGAAAAAGATCATGTCAGACACTTTTAGAAGAAGAGTTGAGCGTCACTTATGTTGTCTGTCTTCCTCCTCTTCATCAGCAAATGCGTCAGAAATCGAAACAGCTGGCAAAGATAGAAGCGACTCAGAAGCTGGAGCAGGTGAAGAACGAGCAGCGGCAGCAGCAGTTGATGTCCAGCCAGCGTCTGTCTGGATGTTTGTCTCCAGACGCTGGCAGCCGCAGCCCACTCACCCCCACCCAGCAGCCTGTTCCCGGGGGCAACATCTCCCCACTGCACTCGGCGTCGAGCAGGCAACACCCGCAAATGCAAGGGAGTTCAGGTTTAGGGCCACCAGATGATGTCTTCCTCCGACCTCAAGCTCCTCCCCCTTCAGGTTTTTCCTCACTTCCGCACTCCCCTCAGACTTCCTCTCCTCTCCACCAGCCCCCATCCTCCCCCCAGATGTTCTCTCCGCCCTCCTCTCGTCCTTCGTCACCTTGGGACCCCTGCAACAAAAAGGCAGGGACTCCTCGTCCCACCTCCTCCCAGTCGGGAGGTGCTCCAGCCCCTCAGCAGCTTTGTCGTGGCTCCTTCAGTGCCTCCCCTGCCCACGATGTCTTTGGATCTCCTGCACCATCCCCCGACTCCAATACATCTGATGCCCCTCGGGCCCCCATAGCCCAACCAGGTAAATCCTGTAGTCTCCTCCTTTTCTCCTTTCTCCTCCTTGTTTTCTCTTCGGAGTAACACCTCCTGTTTTCTCCTTGCAGGGCTTCAGCAAATCACAGCAGGTATGATGAGCCCCTCATCTGGCTCCACCCCTGACCTGTCCGTCAGATATGTTGGCATGCGAACAGCTGACACCACCCAGAGGATGAACATACATGGGGACCTCATCCAGGGAGTAATCTTTAAAGCCCCCATGCCCCCCCAACATCAGGCTCAGCAGGAGGTGTTTGGCAGCTCAGGAGGAGGAAGGAGGGATCCGCCCATACCCACAGACCTAGGCTTCACTATTCCCCAGACACAGGAACCACTCTTTCCCTCTAGCCCACTGTCAGGCCTCGGTTCCCCCCACCGCAGCCCCTACGCTCAGAACCCCGGCACCCCAAGACCGGACTACAGCCAACAAACCAGTGACCATTTCTCCCAGCAATCGCCTCTAAGTTCCCGGCCATCCCCTGACCCCTACAGCAACCCTCAGACTCCTGGTACACCACGCCCCCACTCAGATCCAACCTATCTCACCACCCCTCCTGCACTGAGACTGGACCAGTACAAGCAGCAGTCTGCCAACCGCCGCCCATCCCCCTCCCACCCACCGTTGGACCCTTACAGTACTAGCCCAGGGACTCCCCGCCCTTCTGAACGTTTTCCCCGCTCCCCAGGAAACCAGCGCAGCGCTGACCCATACTCCCAGCCTGTAGGGACGCCGCGGCCCTCACCGGACCCGTACGTCCAGCAGCCCTCCACACCTCGGCCCCAGAAAACTCACGACACCTTTAGTCAGGCTCCAGTGGAGAGCTTCAGCAGCCAGCCTACAGCCTGTGGGTCATCCCCTCTGACCTCAGGACCATCTACTGAGCTGGGGTCCTTCCCCCTGACACCCCACCAGGTAACATCTCAGTCCTCATCTGTCTCACCTGTGGTGCATTCAGAGAGCCAAACTACTCAGACCACTAAGCCCCCAGCAAAGGTTCTATATCCCTGCTGAGGCCAACTACTAATTATCTGACCAATGATAAATAAGATAAGGTACTTTACTATACCTTGTCCCTTCATTTATTAAATCTACCAATTTAACAACTGTTTAAATATTCATTTGTTGTTTAAAAGGTTTAAACAATGAATGAAGAGTGCTCAATGGTCTGAATTTTTGGCTTTTTACACCACCATACTCTTCACTCTCCTCCTTTTCTTCATCCTCCTCATCATTTCCTCTCTGTTCAGATACAGCGGTCTCCGGGACAACAGCAGCAGCAGGACCCGTTTCCCAGAACACCCAGCAGTCAGACCCCAAAGCACCCTGGGACATCGGAGGAGGGTGGGTTCTCCAGTCTGCCAGGTCACGCTCCAGGTCAGGACCCGTTCAAGCCAAGGCACATGACCCCAAGTTCCACACAGACTGACAAGATGCCAGCCAATGAAATCTCAGCATTAAGCATGGCTTCTTTAGATGGACCAATGAGTGTGCTTCCTCAGCTGGGGGACACAGAGGAGAAACTGAGACAGGTTCTTCTTCGGCTTTTCTTACAAACAGTTTGGCTACACAATGTCGTGTCTCTGGAGGCTCAGCTGGTTCTTTCTGTCTTCTCTCTGCTCCTGTGCAGCGTCAGCGGCTCCGGCAGCTCATCCTGAGGCAGCAGCAGCAGAAAAGCACCTTACGGCAGGAGAAAGGTCTGCACGAAGCGGCCTCTGCTCCTGCACTTCCCCTCACTGCTGGTTCTACCACTCCTCTTCATAGCTGGGCCCAGGAGGACTCTAACTCCACCGCTCCTCCTGCAGACCTGTTTGGACGTCCTCCTCCCCCTTACCCTGGTGTAGTAAGACCTCCTGCTCCCAGGTTTCCCGGGGGTTTCCCTGGGGAGCAGCAGAGGGGCTTCATCCCCGGTGAGGCTCCTTTTCCCAGACAGAGCCTCCCCAGAGAGCTGGGTGTTAGAGGACCGGGGGTGAGGTAAGAAAAGGAGCAGAACCAGGTTCAGATCCAGTCTAGGAATCAGATCTGATTTTGACTCATCTCCCGTTCTCTGTCCAGATTCAGTGTTCCTTCTGAAGTGCCAGCAAGTCTCCCCGAGTCCTTCCTGCGCCCTCCCCAGGGAACGCTGCCTGTGCCTGGACTCAGCGTAGTGGAGGGAAACTCTGTTGTGATGAGGAGGCCGATGCCCACAGAATTCACTGGGATTCGACCAGTGATGGTTCCAAACCCCAACACACATGTGATGGCAGGTCAGGACACACTCGATCAGCTGATTGAGTCCAAACACGATCAGACTAACTTTGAACCAACTTTCAGGTGAAGGTACTAATGTCACTATCCAGCTGACAAGGTTTTACTCATCTATGATGTGTCCCCCACCCCCAGGTGTCCCCCAGCCCTTCCTCCCTCACTCTGTCCCCATCCAGCAACACAATACCATGCCTTACATCGAGCTCCGTCACCGTACTCCAGAGAGCCGCCTTAGGCTGCCCTTCACAATAACCATGACCCCGGACCACAGAGCCCCACTCCTCCACACCAGAGATCCCCAGTCTGTCCCGGTCAGACCCGGTCCAGGCAGGATGGGTGAGACGATGCTGGGCCAGCAGATGGTGATGGGGGGTGGGGTTGTACATCAGCTGAACCAGCAGCATCTGGGTCACACATCAGTGCTGACTCAGAGCGGTGAGCCGGCTCTCCCAGGACCTGATGGGATGGAGGACCACCTGGAAGGGGAGGACTCGGCTGTGAAGGATCTGGAGGATGTGGAGGTGAAAGATTTGGTTGATCTCAACCTGAACTTGGACCCTGAGGATGGTAAGAACACACATGGTTTTTACAGATCCTACAGGTTGAAGCATACCTGTGTCATGTGACCACTTCTGCTTATTACAACGTCAGGTAAAGAAGACCTGGACTTGGGTCCTAATGACCTCCACCTGGATGACTTCCTGCCATCAGGGAAATTTGACCTGATCGCCTATGCTGACCCTGAGTTCAACCTGGAGGACAAGAAGGACATGTTCAACGAGGAGCTGGACCTTGGAGAGCCAGTGGAGGAAAAGGAGGGGGTAGAGCGGAGGAAAAGTGACGCTCACCTCCTGGAACAGGTGAAGCAGGAAGTTAAAGATGCCATGAAGATGGATGGTGGTCCCTCTGCATCCTGGCGCCCTGCAGCTCTAGGCGCTCCAGGAGCCGAGGCAGCAGCTTCCTCTGCCCTCCTCATCAAGGTGGGACCATCTCTGGCGTCACTTCTGATCAATAATGAGAGCAGATTATCAATCTTTTCCTTAATGAACGTAATGAATAAGTTTTCCTTTCTTCAGGAGAAGCTGGAGGACTCTGGTTCTGTTTCAGGGACTGTTGCAGCTCTACAGGCTCAGGATCAGGCTCCATCCACAGGTTTGACTCCCAGGGTTCTGCGCCTCCCTAACCCCCCCCCTGCAATTAAGCTGCAATTAAGTAGATGGACACCTTCCCCCCTTGAGTTGATAGTGAGTTATTGATCTTAAAAACAGCCAAAATGAAATGCTGTCTCCTTTGTTTCCTTTCTGTCTCCAGGTCAACAATCTGTTATCCAGCAGAAACCCTTCGGACTGTCCTCCTCCCCCGCTCTCCCTCAAGGTCTCCCAGTGTCACCTCACCCCACTTTGCAGCCTCAGGTTCCCCTCACCCTACCTCACCAGCTGCCTCTCCAGCCTCCTCAGCCTCACCTCTTACTCAACCCCCAGAGCCAGCCTCCACACCCGGGCACCTCTACCCAGACCCAGGTCCAGAACCAGAACAAGTCTAGACCTCTGCTCCTGGAGGAGCAGCCACTTCTCCTGCAGGAACTGCTGGACCAGGAGCGCCAGGAGCAACAGCAGCAGAAACAGATGCAAGCCGTCATCAGACAGAGCTCCACACCAGAGACTGTGTTCCCTAACACGGGTAAGTTATTTATCAGCTGTACCACCTTATAAAATGTGCTTAAATATAAAAACAACTCTGACCATTCGTACACACAAAATCTAGTGGAAGAACAGAGAAACTGTAATGTCTTTGCAGACATCTCAGCGATCTGCTTCCACATGCATTCTTTATCTTGTCAAAATAAAGATTACTCAATTTTATTTAGATCTTTTCTTATTCAACAGACGTCTAACTTAATTGGTTTCAGAACTTACAAAAGACATCTGTGACAGACAGGTGAGAATTTACCATCCCTGATCTGCATTATCAGATCATATTTCAAACAGCTGAATTGTTTGGTGAGATCATCAAGTGACTTTTGATCAGATGCCAGTTCCCAAAAGATTTCTGCTGTGAACCGGAACCTGTGTTGCAGAGTTGTACGAACTCTAAGAAACTATTCTGGTGAATATCTAAGTGGGATTTTGGTCACTGGCATGAGATGGAAGAGAGGCTCAGCTGAATCACACCCTCTGTTTTGGATGAGGTCAGAGACAAAGATACATTTATTTCTGTTGAACAACACCAAACTGATCTTAAAATGGGAAAGAGCTGAAGAGATGCTGGGAAGGTCAATCAAGTCACTGTTATTTGTACAGAACATTTAAAACCATCTAAGGTTAACCAAAGAGCTTCTCAGGATAATAATATCACATCTAAAGGTGGAAGTTCTGTTTGGCCCTGTTGGGTTCTGGCCTCCTCCAGCTGCAGATACATCTCGTCTGTGTGAAGTGACGCGATTCTTTTTAATGGTTTAATAATCTTTATTTTCAGTTCTACAGTCATTTAACAGACGCTTCTCTTCAAAGCGACTTCCATCTGAGAGTAAGAACACAAGCCAGTAATCAAACAGGAGGGGAGTCATAATTAAGTAGTAGTCAAACTGCTGTGAGTCCAGTTAGACCCAGGTGCTGTCACGTAGTGCTAGAGGCAGTGTTTTTCTTCTTTTCTTTTTTCTTTTTCTCTACTTCCCCACCCTACAATAGTCCTTAGTTTAATTACAAGATCACAATTTCATCACACAGTATAATCTTAGGTGTAAGTACACACAGCTTATTCAGTACTGAGTTGAGCCAAAGAGCTGGACATGCTCCTTAAACAGGTGAGTCTTTAGCTTGCTCCTAAAAGTGGATAAGGACTCTGCGGATGGGACAGAGTTTGGTAGATGGTTCCACCACCAGGGAACAACAGAGGAAAAGAGTCTAGCTACTGATTTTGCGCAGCGTTGTGGTGGGAGCACTAGGCGTCTTTCACTGGCAGAGCGTAAATGTCGAGTTGGAGTGCAGCTCTGGATTAAGGAGTGAAGGTAGACAGGAGCCGTTTGGGTTATTGTTTTGTAAGCCAGAAGCAGAGCTTTGAATTTGATGCGCTGCAACTGGAAGCCAATGAAGAGCGATTAGCAGCGGAGTAACCTGAGCTGAAGACCACATGTGCTGCTGCATTCTGAATCATTTAACTGGTTTAACTGAGCAAGCAGGCAGGCCTGCCAGTAAGGAAGGCGGTAAGGAAGGATTGGCTGGACAGACAGTATGCTCGGTCAGATTTAGCTGAAGGTGGCGATCCTTCATCCATGCAGAGATATCAGCAAGGCATTGAGACGGTTGTGTTTGCAGATGTGAAGGAAAGGAAAATCTGAGAGTAATTTGCATAGCAGTGGTAGGAGAAGCCATGGGAGCCAAGGACTGTACCGAGTGAGGAGGTGTATAGTGAAAAGAGAAGAGGGCCAAGCGCCGAGCCCTGAGGCACCCCTGTTGTCGGCTCATGTGATCTGGGCACTCCTCCTCACCAAGATATTCTGAAGGATCTTCCTGTGAGGTAGGATATGAACCGCAAGAGGACAGATCCTGAGATGCCAAGCTCTGAGAGTGTGGAGAGGGGGATCTGATGGATGACTGTGTCAAAGGCAGCGGACAGGTCCAGCAGTAGGCAGGCTCTGGCTGGGGCCTTCTTCTGCCACCTTCTGGGTGGGTCCAGGGTTGTCCTGGTGTCAGGGTGGCTGGGATTTGTGCTCCAGGACTGCTGCTAGTCAGCCTCTAGCCTCCGTACAGGCGTGGTCGCATTTGCACATCACACTCATCTCTGCATGCTGACACAGTCGCACAAAGAGCTACTTTTGTTTAGGTTTTGGTGCTCTGGGTTATACTGTGATACATATTTGACCTTTTTTTGCTTCAGCTTGCTCATCTCCTATAGGTGCTCATCACAGTTGTCATTGTTTTCCTGTAAAAGCCGTAAGAAATTCTCTGTTGTGTTTTTGAACAGGTGTATCTGTTGGCTGTCTGGTGTTAGTTTGGATTAAATGGTTGTTGTCTTAAATCTGGTGTATCTGTCTCCTCTTTATTTTCTATACTTTCCTTTTTATTTCTGTTCACTTTTCCTTTTTTCAGTCCCCTCCAGACAGGTTCAGCAATATTATGGAAATTCTGTAATTCTAAATAAATAAATGAATGAATTAATTAATTAAATTTCTATGAATGGTTTGTATATGAGGGACCTGGACCCTGACTTGGTTTCTTCTCTAATAAGTGGAATGTGTGTGCGTCTTAAGTGTATGAATTTTCCCTCAGAACTTGTTGTATTTGTGTGTCCAGCAGACTTTGACTCCATCTCGGACCCCATCATGAAAGCCAAGATGGTGGCTCTGAAGGGCATCAACAAGGTGATGAGTCAGGGGAACCTGGGCTTGAACCCCATGGTCATCAACAGGTATGACTCTGATTTCAGTTCAGCTTTTCAGGATGTTTATTCAGACTCGTGACTTTGTTCTTCATTACTTTTTTTGTAACTGCAGGTTCCAACAGGCTCCAGCGGCCCCAGGAGCCCCAGCAGCTCCTGGAGCCCCACCGGCTCCAGGCCCTGAGGTGACTCCTCAGCCTCCTCACCTAGTGGGACAGGTATGTAGATCTTCATCATTGACTTGCAGCCTGTAATTGAGAGAGTCTGAGTCTTGGCCATCTTCTCTTCCTGTTAGGACGGGAAGTTGAACCCTCAGCTGGTGCGACGAAACCCCCCCAGCTTCGGTCCAGGCTTTGGCAGTGAGTATCAGACACGAAATAGACTCATGTTGGGCTCAATCTCTGCACATGATGACATTATTGGAAAAAAACTATGTGTTTACCACTTATTCATGATTGAAATGGGTAAACAAGACGCTCAGTTAGTGATCCTGTCCTCCACATAGAAACCAGATCAGATCAATTCAGGCCAGAGTTCATGATGCAACTCAGCATCACTAAACTGTTTCCTCAGATGAGTCTCAGCGCCGGCAGTATGAGGAGTGGCTCGGGGAGACGCAGCAACTCCTGCAGATGCAGCAGCGCCTCTTGGAGGACCAGATTGCTTCTCATCGCAAGACCAAGAAGTCTCTATCGGCCAAGCAGAGAACAGCCAAGAAGGCGGGCAGAGCCTTTGCTGAGGAGGACGCCGCCCAGCTGCGTTATATCAGCGAGCAGCAGGGGGTGGTCCAGAAACAACTAGAGCAGGTACATGGACCTTAACTGGACATCACTTAGCTGTGTAGTCATCAGAAAATCACTAATCAGTGATGCGTATGGGGTAAAAAAAAAAGCTTCAATTTGCTAGTGAGCATAAAGATTGGGCTGTGCAGCAATGGAAGGAGGTCATGTGGTGTAAGGAATGCAGATTTAACCTGTTCCAGAGTGATGGGAGCATCAGGGTAAGAAGAGAGGCAGATAAAGTGATGCAACTATCATGCCTATAGCCTCCTGTACAATCCTGTTGAGGCAATCTATAATCTGGGTTTGCTGCAGATGGTCAGGTCTAGGTTCAGCAACAGTATGTGTCCATAGAATGAGGTCAGCTGATACCTGAATATACTGAATGAGCAGGTTATTCCATATTCCCTGATGGCACAGCCATATTCCAAGATGACAGTACCAGGATTCATTGGGCTCAAATTGTGGAAGAGTGGTTCAGGGAACAGGAGACATCATTTTTACACAAGGATTGGCCACCACAGAGTCCAGACCTGAACCCCATTAAAAATCTTGTCCGCTTGAGACTCTCACATCATCAGATGTTTTCCCCAGAAAACTGAAGGTCTGCCGAAACTCACACTGCAACTTTATTTCTTGCATTTTATCTATTTTTCTTTAGCTTTTTGTAATGCTTTATGTAAAGCACTTTGAATTGTCTTGTACATGAAATGTGGTATACAAATATATTTGCCTTGCCTTACTAACGTAATCTAGGCCAAAGGCCATCCAATTAAATATTAGAGTTGGTGACTTTTTTTATAGACAGGCGTTGTATCAGGGGAATATAAAAAGTAAAGCAGGTCCAGCAGTAGAGCCTTGTGGGACTCCTGCAGAGCAGTAAACATAAGATTTCATCCACAAACTTAAACACGTGGTTTTCTCTCTGGTAAAATACGATTTTCTCCCACCACGTCGCTTTACAGTCCTGCATCATTTAAGGCACAGTTCACATACATTCAGACATTTAGCTTCAGCCGAAACAGAAGCTGTTTACAACTCTGTTTTTACTCAGATCCGGAAGCAGCAGAAGGACCACACAGAGCTGATCGAGGACTACAGAAGCAAACAGCAGAGGGTTATGCAGCTGCCCAACCCTCCTACTATCACTGCACCAGCACCCACCACCCCACAGAACCCACTCCCCCAGCCACTGGTACCCCTGCAGCCTCACCCGGCTGGGCCCACACCTGCCCATGTCCCAAATGTCCCGGCTGGTTGGATTTCTGGGCCCAGGGCTCCAGGGCTGATGGGACAGAGGATGCCCCCACATCTGCAGCCTCCGATGCTCGCAAACCTGCCGAACAATCCCCAGGGTCCACCTCACACCCAAACCCCCCCAACCATGGTTCCTGCCCTTACAGCACCAACTGCTGGCTTCACTTCAGGGCCACAGGGCCCTGCTGGAGGACCGAAGGGAGCCACAGGAAATGGAGTCGCACCCGCACCTCAGGTGAGTGTTTGACTTTAGATCAGCTGATCCACAATAAGACTCTTTACCTGCTTTTTGCAACCTGAAGTTGAATATGTGCTAAAGAGCTTTAGATGCTCCTTCACACCCCCATCTCCACCTCTGTTGCAGGTGAAGTTTGACGACAACAACCCGTTCAGCGAGGGTTTTCAGGAACGAGAGAGGAGGGAGCGGCTGAGAGAGCAGCAGGAAAGGCAGAGAATTCAGCTCATGCAGGAGGTAGAACATTGCAACTATTCTGTCTGTTGACCCACTGGATAAACGATGACTTCTGAACTAGTACAGAACCTGTGGTGTTCCACAGGGCTCCATCTATATCCCACTTCTTCATTTGTTTGACATTAATATCCGACTGAAGAGTTAAAACAGAAAACATTCACCAACAAGGTTGCATAAATTAAAACAAAGTGGATTAAAAACAATCTAAAGCCAGTTCTGTTATGAGAACATCATGGTAATGGAGCAGATTTGGTAGTTATACTGGTTTAAATGTGAAGGGGTAGGATGTAAATGACCGCAGAGAAGTCTATCGTAAATTACTTCAGTGAACGGAATCAGTTACTAAAGTAAACAATGTCAGCATTGACATTTTTATTAAAGGAGTAAAAGAAGTGAGCCCAAGATGAAGACCTGGGGCGCTCCATACTGATCAGCTGATGTGGCCAATAATGATGACTCAGTGGATTGTTTACCTATGCAGCTTTTTTCTGATGTTTCTGCTCTTCACTTCTTGTTTCTTTAACAGAAACATTGTTTATGCTGCTGTTTTTGTGTTGTCTTTATTGTAAACATGCTATGTTGTTGTGTTCTCAGGTGGAGCGTCATCGTGCCCTGCAGCAGAGACTGGAACTCGGGCAGCAGGACCTCCTGGGGACCTCTATGGGCCCCAGACCTGCAGCTCAGGTCGCACAAAAACCATTGCCGGGTTCTGGAGGACCTGCAGGATCAGTGCCTGTCCCCAGTGGGGAAAGTCTGTCCCAGATGCCTTTTTATAGCACTGAACCTAGACCTGACTTTCTCCAGTCCCCTTTAGCCCTGAGACCTCCACCTCAGCACCAAGGTCAAGCAGGGGCACCGTTTCCCCCACAGGCAGCTCTCCACCAGGGCTTTGCAGGAGGACCTCTGCACTCTGGAGGCCACCCAGCTCCGGGTCTGCTCTCTGGGGCTGCAGCAGAGCGAGGCAGGGCTCCTTCCAACCTCCAGACCCGGCCGAGGCTTCCAAGCCCAGCTGGACTTCCAGGCCAGGGACAGGTGCGCCCAGCTGGTGTTGGAGCACCAGGGATGACCCCCTCCCATCCTGGAGGTCAGGCTCATCGGTTTGGCCATGACTCTTCCTCTTCCTCCCCTTCGACCCCTTTGCCTCCCCCCTTCTCCTCCTCTGGAGGCCCTGCCTCCCTCATTCAGCTCTACTCTGATATAATCCCCGACGACAAACCAAAGAAGAGGAGGAGCAGGAAGAAGGATGGAGATGATGCTGCCGGAGGGCCCAGAACACCGCTGTCACTGCACTCTGACGACATCACCGCCCCACTCACTCCGGCCGTCTCCGACACCTCCTGCTCCACGCCCACCCACCAACCAGAGGTGTCCTTTTCTGGTCTGGCTCCATCATCTGAGCTGGAGAGGCAGCTGTCTGTGAGCTCTGCAGCCCACCAGAGATCTTCCGTTTTGGGTCTAGAGGGCCACAGAGGTCCCCTGTCTGCTACTCATCTGGTGGTCAAGGTTGGTCGTTGTTCTTTTTTTTTTTTAAAGGTGGTCCTTAGAGACCATCAGTTTCCTGCCAGTGTTTATGTGGACTACTGGGCTCATTTAGCTTTTTCTTACAGGTGGAGCATGAGGAGGTGGTGGCCTGTGAGAGGAGTATGGTGAAGATGGAGGAGAGCGGTGGTGATGGGTTCTACTCTCCCCTTCAGGGGGGAGACGGAGGGAAGGAGCTGCTGAGACACCTGCTGAAAGATAAGACCTCACCTGCCGCCACACCTTTACCCACCAGACAAGCCCCGCCCACTGCCCAGCACCAGCTATCCAATGACAGCATTCGGTCTGATGAAGATGGTCCTGGTTTCCATGGCAACATGGTATGGAGTCAGTCAAGTGGCAAGAACATTTTAATTTCTTTTAAACTTTAAAGAGTGTGAGGTGTTAATGTGGCGTCCTCTGTCCTCCAGGTGACAAGGGACAGTTCTGGTCCAGACCTGCTGGAACCATCAGGCAAGAAGAAGACTCAGCGCTGCAAGAGACCGACCCAGTCTGACAAAGAGAAAGCTCCTCCAAAATACAAGAGGAAGAAGAAGGAGGAGGGAGAGAAGCCCCTTCACACCTCGACTGAACCGCTGATGACACATCTCAGACAGGTAGAGCCATTCCCTCCACGTTTAAGTCTAAAAATTTGGACTCGATAACATTCAATAACATTACATTTATCTTACCTGATATAAAGTGTGCGCTGCAAAGACGAGAATTGTTGATTATCGTCTCTGTCCTGTCCTTTCGTCTTATTCCATTCAGCTATAATTGTTTTTTTCTGAGCTGGTTTCCTAAAAAACTTTAATCTAGTGCCAGGATAGTTTTTCCTCTTATTCTGGCACCCAAACACACAACAAGACGACATTTTTAAGTCGTAATAACACTTGACATATCTTGTTTCTACAGTGTTTTTTTACATGCTTTCCTCTTTTTTTGCCTCTGGATACAGTAGTGATGTCACTGATTATGTAGGCCATGAAAGGGTCTATATCCGTGGGAAGAAGGGAGAATGTAGCACAAACACGGTTTGCAGCCAGCCTTAGCTTTATCCCACCTACCTCCGTTAGCTGGTTAGCTCACGTTAGATCCGAGTACATAGATAGCTTTATTCATCCCCAGAGGGAAGTTAAGTTTTCCTAGCAGTCTGGTAATGTACACAAAATACACAAAGGCACAATAAGATGAAGTAGATAAATAGAAGAAAAATAGAATAGATACCATTGAGGGCACTTGTTTGCATCCTTTGCCTTGATGCCTGCAACCCAGGACACAGCAGCAAGGAAGATGGTGCTCGCCACAACAGACTGATAAAACATCTGCAGCATTTTGTTGCAGGCATGAAACGACCTGAGCCTCCTCAAGAAGTAAAGCCAGCTCATGCCCTTCTTGTAAACGGCCTTGGTGTTGCTGGACCAGTCCAGTTTATTGTCTAATGTTACACCACAAGGATTTAACCACACCTGATCGACTGTAAACCTGAAACATACAGGCAGATTTGTATGTGTTTACTTCATTGGTGTCAATATTGATGATGGATCTTCATTTCCCTGTTAGCTGTCAGTGCTACCCCTGATGGAGCCGGTCCTGCAGGTGGATCTGAGTTTGTTCCCCCCGTATGGCAGCTCCTCTCTGGGCAGAGACTCCAGACTAAGTGGCTCCTTTGGTAACGCCTGTCTGGATGGAGTCACAGACTACTACTCCCAGCTCATCTACAAGGTACAGATGCAGTGAAACTACAGCACCACACCACTCTGTATCACTCTGTGTTGATCTATGTTTCTGTTATCCTGTCTACCCCCTTTTCTTCCAGCAGAATAACCTCAGCAACCCCCCCACACCTCCAGCCTCCCTGCCCCCCACCCCTCCACCTGTCGCTAGGCAGAAACTAGTGAACGGCTTTGCCACAACGGAGGAGCTGACCAGAAAGGACCTCAGCGAGCAGGAAGGTTTGCAAAATTCACATTCTGCTGGGTCTGAAAGACTCATGTAGTTTGACTTGATTTCAAGTCAGATTTTATGTTTCTCACAGTTACGAATGCAGCAGGTAATGTGTGTGTGTGTTTACCTCAGTGAAAGGCGTATCAGCTCTGAAACATAAAGAGGAGGAGCTTCTGGCTCTAAGTCACGCCTCCAAGACAGTAGATGTCCCTGCCTCACTGCCAACTCCGCCCCACAACAACCAGGAGGAGCTCAGGTATGCTCCACCTACTCAATATTATCTCATCAAATCAGAGGGTCACCATTTTCTTCTGTGGTGCTGAGTCACTTTCTTTTTTCTTCCTTGGCTTTTGATTTCAGGGTCCAGGGCTCATCAGAGCGCAACAGCCCAGACGGCTTTGTGCCGTCATCATCTCCAGAGAGTGTGGCGGACATGGAGGTGAGCCGGTACCCCGACCTGTCCTTCATCAAACTAGAGCGGCCATCGCCCTGCCCGTCACCTACGTTTCCCATCATGCCATCTGCCTGGGGAAAGGGTCAGTCAGCAGCAGCCTTACCGAAGTTTCTTCTTTTTGTTTCTTACCTGCTGCTCACCTGTCGATCTGTCTGTGTTTGTATGTGTGTCCAGGCTCTGCAGTGAAACAGGAGGTGAAGGCAGAGCCAAGCCATCAGGGTCCGCCCTCCTGCTCTAACACAGACCTGGTTACCATAGCAATAACTCTTAACCCTGTTGCTGCTCAGGTAATTATATTCCTATGTGTAAAGTTATTGTTAGTTCCTTCCTGTTGATGACATCACGGCATCTCCATGTTTTCAGAACATTCCAGGTGTGATGGCAGCGATGGCGGCACTGCTGCGGGTTCCCGTCCCCGTCCACTACCAGCTGAGCCAAACAGCCGGCCCCGTTCAGAGCTCTCTGGATCTTCTGGCCGGAGTCCGTGTTACACAGGTATGACTGCTGCTGACAGTTACCGTGGCAACATGTTGCTGGATGTTCAGGGTGTGACCCCCAACCGTCCAATGTATGTGTAGGGTTCAGCAGACGGACGACAGCAGAGACCTCCACCTGCTGCAGGAAACAAACCACAGTGCTGCAGTCACTGCAAGGGCATGCTGGGAAACAGAGTGCATGTCATCAGGGAGCTCAAACAGGTGGGACGAAGCAGAGGTGGACACCTCTGAAAGTGAGATGTGTATCTGGCAGGAAGTGATTGTGTGTGTTTGTTACAGGAGGGTCCATCCAGACCAGGAGCCAGTCTGGTCTTCTGCAGCCCGAACTGTTCCGCTCTGTTCACATCAGACCAACAGAAACGCTCTGCAGGAGGCAAAGTAAATCAATGAAAATTAAACATCTGAGTAGCTTGTGTGCAGACACAGTTTCCCATAATGCACCTGTGTTTGTATTCTCAGCCTGTGGTGCCCGCCCTGTTGTCTGGCTCTGAACAGACCCCTTCCAGCAGAGCACAGCACCAGTACACCAACAACATGTCTTCCATCACTGTCCACTCCCTTCCGAACACTCCCTTCTCTTCCTCCTCTTCCTCCCCGCCTCTCTCCTTCCCACCTGCCTCTGCCATCACCATGGAGATCAGGCCCCGCATGGACAGCCTCAAGGTGGGAGTGGTCTCTTCTCAGTACTTAAAGGCGACATAACGTCAGGGATTGATTGACTTACTCTGATTGGCTTACAGGTCAAGGTAAAGTTGAAACCCCATCCCCGGGCCATGCCAGGGGATGAGGAATCTCTGTCATCTCGACATGGGAAGAGGGTGAAGATTTCCCGCTGGAGACGCTGGAACATTAGCATCACATTCAGCAGGTTAGTATTAACATCATGCTCAACAGGCCAGAGTATTTGTATCATTATCATCACACCCAGCAAGTTAGCGTCATCGTTTTAATATGAGACTGAGCAAGTTGAAGTGGAAACATTGCATCGTGTGTTAGCATCAAACTTTGCAAGTTGGATGTTGAGCATCATGCATATCTTTCGTCTTTGTATAGGGGCCCTTGTATTGCTAATGAGGCAGTTGCCATGCCAACGGAGGAGGAGGTGGATGTGCTTTTGAAGAAGTTGGGGACATGCTTTCGTCCTGACCCGTTACCCAAAGACCTGCGGAGGTGTTGCTTCTGTCACCAGCAGGGAGATGGACCGACGGATGGACCAGCCAGACTACTGAACCTGGACCTGGACCTGTGGGTGAGTGTGCTGAGGTGGCTCAGCCTCCGAGCCTGACCTGGTTTGGGCCCTCAGACTAAACTATATGTTTTTCCGTGTGGGTCAGGTGCACCTGAACTGCGCTTTGTGGTCGAGCGAGGTGTACGAGACTCAAGCCGGCGCCCTCATCAACGTGGAACTGGCTCTGAGACGAGGCCTGACGCTGCGCTGTGTTCACTGCCAGCAGACTGGCGCCACGAGCGGCTGCAACCGCCTCCGGTGCACCAACACCTACCACTTCACCTGCGCCTTGCAGGCCCACTGCACCTTTTTTAAGGTGACACATGAATACTCCTGCATGTTTTAACACACACACACCCACATGTCTGAGTAGCTTCACAGTGAAGAAACTTTTTGTCCTCTACCAGGACAAGACGATGCTCTGTCACCTTCACAAGCCCAGATCAGTTGCTCTCAGCGGGGACAGGTCATCCAGCTGCTCCCCCTCCTCAACACCCGGTCTGACCCCTGACCCGGTAGCAGTGTGCTCTGACCCGTATGATTCAGAGCTGCGATGCTTCGCCGTGTTTCGGCGGGTCTTCGTGCAGCGGGACGAAGCGCGGCAGATCGCTGCCGTGGTGCAGCGTGGCGAGCGGCAACACACTTTTCGGGTCGGCAGCCTGCTGTTCCGCGCCATTGGCAGGCTACTCCCACAGCAAATGAGCGCCTTCCACAATGAGACGGCCATCTTTCCTGTTGGTTACCATGCCAACCGCATCTACTGGAGCATGCGCCATAATAACAGGTAGACCTCAATTAATTAATTACCTAACTACTGAACATTACCAGTATTAGCGATGTGGGTTCTTACTGCCTTCTTGTTGGACAGACTGATCAGAATCTGGTGGTTCTTTTCTTTTAGGCGCTGTAAGTACATGTGCTACATCGAGGAGGAGGAGTGTCAGCCTCTGTTCAAAGTGAAGGTGGTGGAGAAAGGACACGAAGACCTCATCCTGACTGGACCCACGCCCAAAGGTTCACATTATATTCTGTTTCTAAGAGTTGACATGATGCTGTTTACAGCTTGTTTCACCTCTGACAGCTGGTCTGTGTTTGCAGCTGTGTGGGACCAGATCTTGGAACCCATCACACAGATCAGGAGCTCCAGTGGGACTTTGAAGCTTTTCCCAGTTTACCTGAAAGGAGAAGATCTGTTTGGTTTGACC
Source organism: Rhadinocentrus ornatus (assembly GCA_037177495.1). NCBI lineage: Eukaryota > Metazoa > Chordata > Actinopteri > Atheriniformes > Melanotaeniidae > Rhadinocentrus > Rhadinocentrus ornatus. Next base: position 21,403,315 of record JBAMHW010000020.1, on the reverse strand, counting down.
ACGTCTGCAGTAACCAGAATCATTGAGTCGGTACGTCACACACACTTTCTATTGTTGGCCGACAATAGTCGAAGGATAAATTCTTTGTTGTCGACAACGTCGACTAATCGTTGCAGCCCTACTTAACTCACCATGTTGGGTTATAAACGTTGCTGGGCTTTGCAAGATAGAGCGGTCGTCTTGTAACCGGAGGGTTGCTGGTTTGATCCTTGGCCAAGTCGAGTTCATGTCCAGGTGTCCTTGGGCAAGACACCAAACCCTAATTGCTCCTGATGGGTTGTGGTGAGCGCCTTGCATGGCAGCTACCGCCATCAGTGTGTGAATGTGTGTGTGAATGTGATGTATGATGTAAAGCGCGTTGGATAAAAGTACTATATAAGTACGGACCATTTACCGTTTAATAAACCAAATCACGATCACATTTTATTAAGAAGTTACGTTAGATTAAATAAAATTTTATTTATGAAGCACTTCTCATGTAGAAATCTCTACAAAGTACTTTACATGACTACAAAATCTCAACATTGTGCTGGTCTGCTGACATGGTTCAGTCACCTTTCTAAACAAGGGCGGATTTGAGAAATCTTTACCATTTATTGATTGCGGTATTAATACCATGATTAATTGTAAAATCAAGTTTTTGGGACGTGCCTCTTCACTCCTCAGATTAAGGAATAAAGGTGGTGTCCAAAGTTGGTCCTCTAAAGCTGCTTTCCTGCAGGTTTTTAATGTTTCCCCACTTCAACACACCTGACTCAAATTAAATGGATCCAACCACCTGTGAAGTTCTGCTCTGACTCATGAACTTCAGCCAGGGGTGTTGGGGCAGGCAAACATTGAAAACATTAAGGATTGTGGCCCTCAAGGACCGAAGCTGGAAATCCCTCATCTTAAGGCTGTTACCAACACACACGTCTTATTCACGGGTTAAAAAAGAAAAGCAGACCCAAGTTAATGTTTTGTCTGCATTAATGAGATTAGAATAAAAACCTCATTAGTAGTGTATGATGATTCAAAAGATTTATTTTAGACCCAGATCCCCTCAAAGAGCAACAGGATGGCATTTATACTGTAACACTGCCATCTAGTGTTTATTCTGATGATCCTACCACATCACACAGGTTCACCTCATTTTCTCTGTTCCTCAGAGAGGTTGTTTTTCATACTAGCAATGATCAGCGGTATTACTGCAGTGAAATAAAACGAGACAGTAGCTGAATCTAAGAGGCCCAAAAGCCTCAGACCAGACTCAAGTCCCTGAGAGGCTGAAACCTTCATCACATAAAACCAGATGAAACAGCAGCAGGAAGAAAAACGCATCATTACTGACAGGAAGTCATTGATCTAGGAGGACGTGGGAGTGAACCATCTCAAAGAGGAAGATTTCTGTATCTGTCCTGAAACCGATGAAGTATTTTCATCCAAAGAAGATGTGAAAAACTGCTGAACAACTAGAAATAAAAGAGATTATCTGTATTTTAAGCGAACAGCTTTACAAACACGATGGTGATCCTCCTGCTGTGTGTGTGTGTTTGTCTTATTTTTGTGTGTGTGCAGCTGCCTGGTGTGGAGGCCTGTGAGCGCTATACCTTTCGTTATGGCAGGAACCCGCTCATGGAGTGGCCTCTGGCCTTCAACCCATCAGGCTCGGCTCGCTCTGAGCCCAAAGCCTGCCAAGCCAAGAGGTAATTACATCACTTCCTGTTTGGTTTTTCATTAACGCGTGTAGAAGTTCCCATGATTTTCATCTAAAGCTGCTTATAGTTATGATGGAACTGTGATGTACATCTCACTGTTACTAAGCAACGTGTTAATCATCCGTCAGGCCCTACCTGCTGACCAGCATCGCTCCCAGGTGTCAGGGCTCGGTGGGTTCCATCGTGGGCCTCGTTCCTGGCGTCGTCTCTCTGTCTCCGGGTGAGTCGGTGGCCAGTGCCCATCAGGGCCGCCATTCCAAGTCGTCACAGTACCGTCGCATGAAGGCCGAGTGGAAGAGCAACGTGTACCTGGCCCGCTCTCGCATCCAGGTGGGACACTGCCACTGACAGATCACATGACTGCCACCTGCAGGACAGACTACTGACTGTGTTTGTGTGCAGGGCCTCGGTCTATATGCTGCCAGAGACATCGAGAAGTGCACCATGGTCATCGAGTACATTGGAGCTATCATCAGAAGTGAGGTGGCCAATCGCAAGGAGAGGCTGTACGAGTCCCAGGTAAACGGTTTGCAGCTGGAAGAGATGCATGAACAACAATACCACACAAAAAGTATTTATATGTATTTAAACAAGCAGTCGGACAACACGCATTCAGATAAAAGTTGTCAAAAAGCAGATCTAAAGAACTTTAGTAAGAGATGAGAAGCAGTCTTTATCCAAAGTTAAAAAATGTTTCTTCTGTCTGATTGAAATCAGAGATTCAGGGGGGGGATTTTTTCTAACTCATCCGTTTAGATGTCATTTAATCTTGAACTTCGACATAATTAGGGGCGTGTCCTTTTGATTGACATGTATCTAATATCCACGGCAAGAAGGGAGAGTCCAGAACAACCGTGGTTTTTAACCAGCTAACGGCACGCCTTAACTTTAGCCCACCTACCTCCGTTAGCTGGTTAGCTACTGTTAGCTCAGTTAGCTCTTAGCTAAGAGAGTTAGCTCTTATGCTGCTTGGAGTTTGATGGGTGTCAATCATCCACCCCCACATTCACAGTCTCCCTCTCAGCTCAACCTCTTTGCACATTTTTGGATTTTCCGGGAATGACGACACACGTGACGCTGCCAAGATGGCAACGGTGGGAACCGCCCAATGAGCTTCAATTCAGCTCTTCAGAAACCTACGGGTGACGTCACAGAGGCTCCGTCCATCTTTTATATACAGTCTATGTTTTGGACTGGACCCTGTTAAGTTATGTGGTCTGATTCTAACTTGAACCTTTAGTGTGTCCAAACATCTGTAACTCAGTCCCAGTTACTCTAGATGTCCATTTACGTACATAGACAGTTTGATTACTTTCACTTTTGTCCCTTACGTTGCTGTAGTTGTAGCAAATATATCCGCTAGAGGACAGAACAGAGTTCAGAGTTCACCTACAGGTTCTGATGGCAGTTTCAGACCACATTGTGGTGATGGAGGATGCTCATTCTCAGAAAGAGACGCTTTAAAATGGGAATAAAATATGGTTTGTGTCACAAAGTTGCAGTCTTCAGCAGACCTCTGCTTACATCTCAGATGTTCTGTGTAATTCTGTGTGTGCAGAACCGGGGCGTCTACATGTTCCGGATCGACAATGACTACGTGATTGACGCCACCATCAGTGGAGGACCTGCCAGGTGAGAGCAGCTGCTCCCAACACCTTTCAGAAACCGGTTTTAGAATTTGGTGTTTGGACCAAAACCCATCATTATGTTTCTGTTGTCAACTCAAACCATCACTTTAACAAAAACTCCTATAAGATGGTGATAGACGTTCATCTGTGAATGATTGACAGGTACATCAACCACTCGTGTGCTCCCAACTGCATCACTGAGGTGGTTACCGTGGAGAAGGAGAACAAGATCATCATCAGTTCCTGCAGACGCATCCAGAGAGGAGAAGAGGTATGGCCACGATACACTAATCAATCAAAATCAATCGAAATGTGTGTGTGTTGACACTCACGGCACCCATCCGCCCTTTACCCCAACAGCTGTGTTATGACTACAAGTTTGACCTGGAGGACGACCAACATAAGATCCCGTGTCACTGTGGAGCCGTGAACTGCCGCAAATGGATGAACTGAAGACACACACACACACACAAACACACACACAGGCAGCTCACTCTCTCTCTCTCTTTCTCTCTTGGTGCTGAATCTGGGTGTCGATCGCCCACTTGTCTGTGGGCTCATTTCAGATCATCATGATAATAATAATGAAACTGATCAACCTGATCAGAGGTGATAATAATAATGATGGGGGATTTATTGACAGGTGAGGATGTGGTTACATACGTGGGGTGGGTGGGTCTTCAGAGGCAGAATCTATGATTGACAGGAGATGGGCGGGGCTACAGAAGAGGCTGGTCCTCTGTGTAAATTGTGTGTAAAGATGAGCACAGATGTAAATGTGAGTGTAAACGCCACTGAAATAACAGAATGTCTCGTCCTTTAACTTGCACTAAATCACAAAATGACAAAAAACAAACATACTTGATTCCTCAAGTCGCTCCTCCCTCTCATCTTCCTCCCCTTCCTCCTTGTCTTTAATTCTGTAAAATAAGAGATTTTGTTCTTTTTGTATTTATTACTGAATGAAGCTATTTTCTAAACCTGCAGTGCGTTCGAGGTCCAGAGTGGCAGCGTGTAAATATCTGTAGCATAAATAAAAAGCAGACACAAAGTTTAAAAGTCACTCCGCCATCCTCACCTTCATCAGCTGACGACACTTTGTGTTGCTTTCCGATTGGACAGACTTCACCGCGGCCTCGGCTTGCCTTTGTGTTTTTTTTACCCTGAGTTTGGGCTGCAGGAGTCTGAGGAGGCTGTTTTCCTGCAGCGCCGCCCTCTTTGTGTTGTGGAGCTCAGAGTCCCGCTGCCGTGTACATACGAGGTTTTATGAGGACTCAGCTGATGTGTACAGATACAAAACATGAAGCCTTGTTTTTGTTTTTTTTAATTAATGGATGTAAACAAAGTGATGTTTTTTTTGTTTGTTTTTTGGGAAATATGGTGAATCTGATTTAGAATCATTTACAGAAAATAAAATATTTTACATCTTGAAGAATCTGTTTGATGTGTGTGGATTGGCTCCAAAGTTTCACACCAGCCCCTTTAAAATTAAGTGTTGGGGTTTTAAAAAAACAAACAAATGTTTTAAATTATTATTTGTTCACATTTTACAAGATAACTGGAGTGGACGTCGGGATTTCCTTGTTTTGAATATTAAACATGTATTGAATAAATATGATTGAAAAAAAATCAGATAAAACAGTTAAATACAAAGACAATGAAAACATGAACATTTAAGGTTAAAACTGAATCTGTTCGATCACTTATTCCGTCATCGTAGGTGTTATTTCTTGGAGTTTGTACTTTAAACTCTACGTGTTTGTTTTAGCCCACAGAGGACGACAGGTCTGGCTGTGCATCCTAGTCATCCTCATCTTGTTCTTCCTCATCTGAACTTTCACCCTTTCCTGTCTAATCCTGTCTCCCTCTGGCCTTTTATCATCTGAAAATCTGTATCTGAGTCTCCCTGATTTTTTAGGATCTTTTCCACCTCTGTCATGTTGCTGCCTGAGTAAACTGTGACATAAACAGTAGAACAAAGTCCTGACGTCTGGTACAGAGGACAATAAGAAATGTTTTTCCTAAAGAAAATAATCTAAAAAATCACTCCGATATTATTAAGAGGTTTAACACACTGAAAACTGGAATCTAACTTTTAAAATTATGTTAATTGTTAATGACATCTTTCTTTTTCCCCAAAAATGGAGGCCGTTCCGGATTAGTTAGAAATGTCACACCCCCTCACATGTGACATTATCTTGAAGCTACAGTTGTCCTCTATAAGGATCAACAGGACTTGATTAGTTGACTTAAGGAGACAGCTGAGATGTCCAGAGTTCATTACATCAGCCGCATTAAGGCCTGACATGGTCCTCGTGGCGATTCTGGAGCAGACAGTCCCTTGGGAGGACCGGCTAGAGGAGGCATCGGCAAGGAAGAGGGCAAAATACGCTGACCCGTAAGAGGATTGCCGCAGACGGGGGTAGAAGACATGGTGCCTGCCTATTGAGGTCGGCTGCAGGGGGTTCTCAGGGCGGTCCCTCTGCAGTGTCAAAGCAGGCCATCAAACAGCACCAAGGCTGCAGAAAGATCGTCAAGGTGGTTGTGACTGAGAAGTGAGCCGTGGAAGACTGCTGCTCAGACACTAGTCGGGGTCTGATCAACCCCAGCTGGGTCACCCAGGTGAGGGTGTATGATGTTTCGACCCGAAACACCTGATGACCCTGGGAAACATCACAGATGATGTGTCTGAGTGCATCGGAAGATGTATCCTACAAACAATAAAGTAAGCAAACTTTGTCCTCTGTAATGTCCTCTGCAGGGGACACACGAATTGTTGGGTCTCAGGAGGACCACTGTGCAAAAGTTTGGGGACCCCAACAGGTGCTGGTTCTCTTAACTCTTCCCAAACAGCTCAGAGTTCTTTTGAGTCTCTGGGTTGTTGCCCGTTTAGTTATTAGACCAGATCAAATCACAAATCACTTTATCAATGATCTGGTTGGTAGCCAGTGTGTGTTTCTCCTGCAGCAGCAGAATCTCCATCCAAAACCAAATGTGGGACATAACTCACAGCCTTCAAACAGCTCGTACATCTTTCTCCGGTCAGGTCCAGTCAGATGGGCCACTGATATCCTCTTTTAAAAACACCTGTACTGCTTAATTACACATCAAATATTGCTGCTATTGGAGCTGATCTCCGCAGAGTCGATAAGAAAAAAAGGGATTTTAATTATGCTGCTTCATAATATACAGACTTATAACATACAGAACTTTCAAATGTATCAGGTGGTATTGAAAGGGCTCGAGAATATTGGGATATAAGATTAGCACTGATGTTAAAATCATAGTAATAACTTACTAAAGCAAATTAAAATTGTAAAATGCCATTTTTGGATGTATTCTAAATGTGAGTGAAAGGGTTAACTGGTAACAGTTCAGTAACGTATGATAGGAACATTTCAGAGAAAGATGTTCAACATAAAGTTGTAAAGACTGAATATTCCACCATCTATAGTGTATATGAAAAGATCCAGAGAATCAGGAGGAATCTCTGTGTGCATGGGAAAAGGCTAAAGGTCAAACTGGAAGCTGGTGACCTTCCGCATTAAAACCAGACATGATTCTCTACTGAAAACCCCTGCATGGACTCAGGAAGACTTCCAGAAACCTCTGTCTGTGAACACAGTTCACCCTGAAATCCACAAATGCAGGTTAAAGCTTCGTCATGCAGAGAAGAAGCCAGATGTGAACAGGATCCAGAACCAGCTTCTTCCGTCTTCTCTGGACCAAAGCTCATTTA
>JBAMHW010000020.1:21346590-21357503 GCA_037177495.1 Rhadinocentrus ornatus | reverse complement strand
CTAGGCGCAGCCGAGGTGTTGAGGGGATCCGGTTTGGTGGCCTCAGGATTGGGTCTCTGCTCTTTGCAGATGATGTGTTTCTGTTGGCTTCATCGAGCCGTGATCTTCAGCTCTCACTGGAGTGATTCGCAGCCGAGTGTTAACAACAGGGAAGAGAATCAGCACCTCCAAATCTGAGACCATGGTCCTCACCCTCTTCGGGTCCTACCCTACCCTCACCTATGGTCACGAGCTGTGGGTAGTGACCAAAAGAACAAGATCGGGAATAGATAGAGATAGGGTGAGAAGCTCGGTGATCCAGGAGGGGCTCATCCAGTAGAGTCGTTGCTCCTCCGCATCGAGAGGTGCCAGATGAGGTGGCTCGGGCATCCTCCTTGACGCCTCCCTGGTGAGGTGTTCCGAGTACGTCCCACCGGAAAGAGGCCCTGGGGAAGACCCAGGACACGCTGGACGGACTACATCTCTTGGTTGGCCTGGGAAAGCCTCGGGATCCCTCCAGATGAGCTGGTGAATGTGGCCGGGGAAAGGGAAGTCTGGGTTTCCCTGCTTGGGCAGTTGCCCCCGCGACCGACTCCGGATAAGCGGCAGAAAATGGATGGATAATTGTCAGCTTTTGGTTGGCCAAAATATCTTAAGAGATAGTAACTAATATCACCAAAATTTTGGTTTCGAATGCTCCTCACAGCTTTTCAATAGTATCTACGGTAAGATTTTTTTTTTTATTTTTTTATTTAGTTATTGTTTTGGTTAACAGTGCAATGTGGACATGATATTTTTGGGGGGAAAATAGAAAGGAAAAAGTCTGATTTGCAGAATACGCATGGACATGTAACCTAAAGGGATCAGTTGGCTCTTTATTGCTGTGGGAGGCATTGGCATGACATGGCTCCACTTTTCAGCTAATTTAATTTCTCTTTTTTTTTGTTGTTGTTGTATAAAAAATTACTAAACATTTTAGGATGAAATAAATTAAAAAAAAGTAAATAAAAATATCCTAGTCAGCAGATTTTATGAGAACTGAGTAATAGTAATTTGGACTGCCATACAAAGCCATCATTCAACACCAAAAGGATGATCTTGGAGAAACTAAGTTCCACCTCTCTACTAGTTTTAGAAAACCAATGGAATAACAGAAAAGACACATTTTAGGGGTCATTGCAGAGCATGGCATTACTATGGAGGACAAAAACTGACACAAATAAAAATAAAGAAAAATATAAATGGCTCAACAAATTAATGTTCTGAAAAAATAAAAAATAAAAAAGTTTCATTACACATTACATTAAGTTTCCTAATTTATCTTATGCCTTTATATATTTCGGTATTATTTCCATTTTCTTAAACCCCAAATTATTTATTTTTGTATTTTATTTCCATATAAAAATGTATTTATTCATTTTGATATTTATTTACACTTTTGTTTATTCACAGTCATATTTGCAATGTTAAGTTGGTTCCTGATTCACAGCCTCCAAGATGCATTACATGGCGCTGCATTGCGCCAGTAACTACAATATTATTGGCAGTTGAAAATGACAAATGAAAATAAATATGTCATGTTTTATAGGTTTCGTAATAGAAAAACTATGTTTTAATTTTTTTTTGTGTAATTTATTATGCATGTTTTTGTATGTTTGTTGAGCCATTTTAATAATTCTCCATTTATTTTTAATTTTGGCAGTTTGAGGCATCTATACTTCTTTGCATAATACAAGTTGTTTTTCCTTTATTTTTATTTATTTATTTTTAGCTGTCTGTCAGTGAGATGAATGTGCTGGAAAACAAAAGTATATTATTTATCCCTAAAATGTGATCTAGTAAATATAAAAATCTTAAGTGAAGCAGAAGAACCTTCCGAACTTTACTTCATACCTTATGGTAAGCTGTACTTTAAAAAAAAAAGTAGCCCTTCACACACTAGGAGGGCACGACAATGACTACATGCTTAAAGATCAGTGAGTCTCTTTAATAGCCTGTGGTTAAATGTAACCCACCATGTGTTTGAGCATGTGCAGTGGCGTGCCATCAGAGTCACAGTGTGATGATGACTCATCACATATGGGCTCATTCACTGCCAGATCTCCAGTGAGGCCTTGCCTGCAGGTAGACACACACATACGTACAAACACACACAAAAGGACAACACTGTCTGCAATGCTACTGCCTGGAGACAAATGCCTGTCCAAATAGGCCTCTGACTGCACAGTAAAATAATTTGGAAATAATGCACTGATGCTGAAAATAAACAAGGAACTTTTAAGAATCACTTGTAATTACTGGCTGTTGTCTGTTTACCAATATATTTGTTGCTTTGTAATGACTGCACTGTACACAACCCAGTTGGAGATGGAACCATATGGGAGGAATAATTTATATTAAATTAAAAGTGTGAACCAGTTTACTTTGTTGATGTTAGTGTGTGTTATTTGCATGCCTTTTGTTTAATTTTTTTTTAGCTGCGTGAAAGCACTCCCTCTGTCACTTCTAAGGGATTAAAAGAATTTTTCAATCTATTTAAAGTGTGGTTGTGTTTAGTACTTATAAGTAGATTGTGTTTTATTTGTAGTAGACAGCAGTCAGAGAGCTTTCCATTTGGCGATTACACAGGCAAGCTAAAGCTAAAAGCTACTCAAAACAGAGCTACCAGAAAAGCAGTTTTTCCTTCCTAAACAACTCAAAACTAAAATAATTTGATGGCTGTTAGGGTAAACGATAAATTATATGCAGTTAAAAAAGTTTTTTAAATTAATCTTTAAAGGTACAGTGTTTAGTATTCTGGCTATTTTCTTAGCAAAAATCAAGAATTGCTTTCATAAATACGTATTTTACCAAATTCTAATCACAGTCCCATCCAAATGAAAGCATTCTCGTAGCTTAGAATTAGATGTTTATAAATACATAGGTGGCAGTGCACCCATACACATAATAAAGAATAGACGCCGCATTAGCTTTCGGAGTGTGAGAAATGCTGCCGCCATATTGGACCGGTAGCTAATCAGTACGCAGCAAACAACAAGATGCCAGAGTATTGTGCAGCATATTTCTGTTCGAATTTGCAAACAGTAGAAAACAGGGCTCGTGGGATTACTTTTCACAAGTAAGTTTGAATACTATAATTGGTCATATTGTGTGAATCGAATATTACTGTGCTGTATTCAAGCCCATCAGTAAAATCGTAGCTAGCTTGGTAGTTTAGCTATGCTTAGTGCTGATGTTCACGGGGCAACAACTGAGACCTCATAAATCATAGCAATGCCAGATTACAACTGACACAAGAATGCTATTGTAGAAATCAAACCAACATTACTGGTGTATCATATTGACAAGCAAATACCCTGGCCACAGAATGTGTTATTTACACATATTTCTCCATCAGTAAGCTACTTCTCATGACTCATTTCCACCCCATTTACTTGAAAATGCAGACAACTGAACATCTGAAAAATATAATATAATAAGCTAATAACAATTTTTAACAATAATAGCAAACAGGGTTGGTCCATTATAAATAATTTTGCATCACAATATTAGTTTAGTTTAAAGAATTATTGTAAGAAGTTAACCCATTCATTCACAATTAAAGACTATTTAAACATGTATTCCTGGCACACACACACACACACAGTACTGGCAGTGACTTTTACAGGTGATGACTATAAGAAATAATGTGGGCCTTACACTTGTGGTGTCAACGTGATGTGTGTGGAGTTAAATATCACTCAAACCATGTTCATTCATCTCTGTAGGATCACAGCTATGCTCTGCCTGCTTCTCCCACTGCTCTTAAGAGAAGACTTGATGAAACTCAAGCAGGGGTGGAAAGCCTGGAGAGAGATAAGAAGAACGCCATGGTCAGAGAAAGGCCATGAGTATACAAAGAACTACAGGGAGTTTGCGCTCACGCTCCATTTACATGGTCCAAAGGCTTACAACTACCTCAGAGACTCAGCATTTCCCCCTCCCTCATCCACATACATTACAGAGGTAGTTCAATGCTGCCCAATTGAATTTTTGAATATTACTGATCCAAACATGTTAAAAAGCAAGTTCTCAATCTTTTATTTTTTTCAGGTGGCTGTGTTAGGTGGATGATAAGCCTGGCCTAAACAAGATGATGATGGATATCCTAGAGAGAAGATGCAAAGCAGAATAGACTACATATGGATGTGTTGCACTCATGATGGATGCCATGGCCATCAGAAAACACGTGCAATATCACCCAAAAAGCCAATCGATGTCTGGATTTGTGGACATGGGTGATGGAAGCAGTGAGACTGGTGTTGCTACTGAGGCTCTTGTGTTCTGGGTGGTTGGTCTACGAGAACATTGGAAGGCTCCTATTGCCTATTTTCTCACTCAGTCTCTGTCTCCAGACACACAAATGGTCCTCCTCAGTCATGCTTTGTAGAGAGTTGCATGCACGGGGCAGCCGGGTTGTTTGTGTCACTATGGATGGGCATGCCTCTAATGCAGGGGTGCGCAGCTCCGCTCCTCAGGGGCCACGATCCTGCAGGTGTTTGATGTTTCCCTGCTCCAAAACCACCTGACTCAAATTGATGAGTTATGGTGCAAAACGTAATAGGCTGTAATTTGAAGCAGGTGTGTTGAAGCAGGAAATATTAGAAAATCTGCAGGATAGCAGCCCTCGAGGACCGACTTTGGGCACCCCTGCTCTAATGTGAGCATGTGCAACCAACTTGGATGTGAGCTAAATAGAGACCCACAAAAGCCGCTTCAAACCAGTTAAATGATAATTGTTGCAGACCTATTGTTCAAATTATGATTCTGCTGCTAAAAGTCACATCTAAATATTGTCGGATCATTTGCCCATCTTTTTCTGCAGGCATACAGTCCGATTGCAACAACCACCGTTCAGATCAATTGGAGGTACATCAATCATCTCAATGTTGTTCAATAGAAAGAGGGACTGCATTCTGCTAATAAAATCACAGACAAACATGTCTACTTTGAGAACCACAAGATGAGGGTGTCCCTGGCTGCACAGACACTGAGCTACTCTGTATCAGTGGCTCTCCACGCAATGAGGGATCTTGGGTACTCTCAGTTTAAAGACTGTGAGGCAACAGCCAAATTTGTTGAGGTGATTCTATTAATCATTATGGAACCAAGTACATGTTTCAAAAATGAATTATGATTTGAGTTTCAGGAACAATTCTATGACATTTCTGACTCATCTGATATTCTAAAATGTTAACATGCTAGTGTTGTTATAAACAGTCATTTTCCATTTTTATCATGAATACAAAGGTAACCTCATACTTTCACAGATTTTAGAATGCTAAAGCTGAGATTTGCTGTAGTACAAAACAGACCTTTAGAAATAAGGAAATCAAGCCAATAATACTTGAAAATGAACTTATTTAGCAAATAGTTTAGCAATAAGTACTTCTTTGTATAAGTTGAATACATGAGTATTGATTTTATTTAAGTATGTGATACACAATGAAACCCTGTAATGATAGTTGATATCTATTTATAGATGATCAACAGGCTATTTGACCTAATGAATAGGCGCAATCCTCATGCTAAAGGATTCAAAGCTCCCTTCGGTGCTCTAAATTGGGAGGATTTAGCATTTTCGTCAAGAGCCAGAGAGTACTTGCTCACTTTAGTGACAAGAGATGGAACACCCCTTCACAGATCCAAGAGGTCTCATAGATTAGTGCTTTCTGTTCATGCATGAAAAGTTCATGACATGAGTTCCATGTCACACTGTTCCCTTGTGCATCAAGTTCCTGAGATGCTTCTCTAAATCAGGTTGATATTATGCCACTGTTATGATGTTTTTTCCTCAGGTTTGTCTCTGTTCATATTGTTTTGTAATCAGTCAAACAAGTGTCATAAGGGTATGTATGTTAACATTATACTGGTTTGTTGATGTTTTTCAGTGTTCAGATTTATTTGTCAGAACTGTCTTGTGTTCAGTTTGTTTCAGGTCCTGAATGCTTCTTAATGGTATGTATAACACAAGATCATCGTTATGCAGGTGTCAGAAGGATGGTATGTATGTTCGTATTATTGTTTGTTAAAATGCTTTTCAATATGCAGTTTTGTGTTTGTTAGAATTGTCTTGTACTTAGTGTATTTCAGCCCAGGTGCTTCTAAATGGTATGTATTACACAAAATCAAGTACATTAGATGTCATAATGGTACTCATTGCATGTGCTCTTATTCTCAAGTTCTCCAAGTTCTGCAGTTTCATTGTTGCATGGATGTAACGGGAATTTCACTTCACCGCATTGAATGAACTAAATTTCGTGGTGCTTTTTTCGATGTCTTGTTTTGTCATGTAATGATGCTTTTTTCTTGTGTAGGTACTTGTCAGTCATTGGATTTGTCCTAAATATTTACACTCTGATGCTGATGATTCCTGAATTGCTCCAAGTACAGCGGTATACCTACAGGTTCAGCCAGGATCACTTGAAGCTCCTATTTAATTCAATCAGAGGAGCAAGTTGGCTTGATGTTATTTTGATTACGATGAATTCTAAAAATTTTCTTTATTAATTTCTTTATGTTGTGTCTTGGGAGTAATTATGTATTGTATGTCTGTTTTCTATAAAAGGCGGTTGGTGTGATATCTCACCTAGTGAGACCAGCATCGTGGCTGCTCAATATGCCACTGTGTCCTTATCTGCTGTAGAGATGTCCTCAGCAGAAACTACGGAAGAGCACCCATCTCCATTTGCCAACATTACAGCTGTCATGTGTGACCATCTTCCCACTCGGTTTGGTGGAAAAAGCTCTGGTCTACATAGCAGGATTTGTAGTCCGGCAGATTCTTCAAAAGCTGTCCTGTGATGTGTGCCGTGCAAGCTTGGTCAGAGATGCCGTACCATCATCATTTGATAAGAGCTACCACCTTTTAGCCCTGAAAAACAACGGTGGCTTAGTGATTCCATCACATGGCACAGTAAAGGTTTGTTTGTTGTTTTTTCTTTGCATGTTGAAGTTGCTTTGTTATTTATTTTCTTTATTCTTCAGTGTCTATTAGCGCTGTGTAGAGCACTTTATGAGTATAATTTATTATCAATATTATTATGATTTTAAGGTGCTAAGAGCTGCAGAAAGGGTCATTCGCCAGGCTTCAATAACGCAAGCTCCAAATGTATCAACAATCACACACATAGTCTGGGAAGAGATTGGAACGAATGACATTTTTCTGCTTGGGGAGCACATTGAGGAGACACAGTTTGGTATTGACAACCATCATTCCACCTTGTTGCCATTGATTGTGTCTGTGTTTCTCAACATAAGGCTGCACCACATTGCCAAACTGACCACCCTTGAACTGCAAAAAGGTTGCACGAGGAAAAAAATTAAGAAAAGAGTCCTCTTTCAAGGGTTTTAGCTGTAAAGCCTCTCTGCAATACTTTGTACATTTGTAAATATGGTTTGAGATGAGGATGATGTGTTCATGTGTCAACTTGTGAATACACATTTACATTACATTTTATTCTCTATGTGCTTTGTACAGCCTTAAATGCTTTTCTTTTTCTGTGTAGTATATCAGTTCTCTACACATCTGTATACATTTTCCATTTCTCTGATATAGATCTTCTAGCTACATTTATATGAATGATATTGATACTCTGTACATGATTTGTATGTTTTCCTTTTCTCTAATCATACATCTTACATCCTATGTACATATATGATTGATATTGACACTGATTTATTCATGTTTTCCTTTTATTTAAAATGTATGTATGTGTGTGTATATATATTTATATATATATATATATATATATATAATGGAGAGAGAGAGAGAAATATTAGATAGATATGAATTAAACTGATAATTCCCATTTGAATTGTATATATTGTCATTTTCCCAGAAATATTGTAAAAAATTGTTATATGTATATCTTAAAAGTCTAATCATATGTTGTCTCCTAATCAATTTAAGTGGTTGACTTTTCTGATTTTCTATTATACATTAGTGTGTGAATATATGTGTGTGTGTATATATTTGTGTGTGTGTACACTTGGGTGTGTTGATCAGATTATTACATTAGAGGTAAACAATATTAAATATGCTTAATCCTTTGTTCTGTATCTTAATTACATGTACGAAATTTGGACCAAAACCAAAGTAAAAAAAATGCTTGAACATCTGTTAAGTATTCAGTTACAATTGATTTCATGCGCAGACACTTTATTGTGCCAGTCATTAAGTGGAGTGGGTCCAAGATGGCGGCATAACGGCTCGTCAGGGCTATTAGCAGTAGCGGTCAATGCGGCGTCTATTCTTTATTATGTCTATGGGTGCACCCAACTGAAGGCTGCCATGTTGCATCGCCATCTTTGAATACAGTATCTGAAAGGGGACAAACTTGTTAGCCTTGTGCGTTTTCCCTGCAAGTCCCCGTTGTTTCAGGGGGATGAAGAGGGGGAGGGTGCGGGCTTGGTGTAAACAAGCCAACTTGAGCGTGGATCATTTAGCTTGCCAGCTAACATTGAAATGGAGGACCATCTATACTCCTTGCACGCGAGATGGAGGAAAAAAAATAACTAAAAGGAAATAATAACTGGGAGAAAATAAGAGTGTACATTGGTGGAGTTTTTACCAGATAGAGGCAGTTGATGAGGAGAGGGACTGTATCTTTGTGCTGGATAGGTGAGTTAATGCAATCTAAACGTGAGGTTTATTTTAATGTTATGTTAAAAACAGGGCAGGGTTGTCCAGCAACTACTTTATCCTCCTGTTTAAGTCGGATCATTTACTGTTACTTGCTATATAAAATGGTGGAAACGGCTAATTTGTTAGTTAGAATACAGTAGGAGAGCTATGTTGCAACAGTTTTCAGTTGTTACTCTTCACAGAAGTCATACCAGCAGGCGACCATGCGCTTCTTTCAGACGTATTTTCCGAGAGCTTTCCCTTGTGTTTCATATTTTATTTCAGCTGATTTGTCAATGGGATGGGGGTAGTTGTCCTCCTTCTAGTCAGACAAAATAGATCAAAGTAAAACCAATTTCTCGTCATGATTTAATCACCAGAACCAGTATTCTAACGCAGAAATATCTCTCAGATTATAATTATTTTCTATCAATACGCCGCCCACCTCCCTGGATAAATCAGCTGAAATACATGTTATTAAACACAGAGTAATGTTACAGCAGCGCCGACAATCCACTGCCCCTGCTTTTTCTCCCTGTTTCTCTCCCTTCATTAGATGATCTAAAACCGATTTCATACGATAACATTAGCTATTAGCAGTAGCTTGGTACCAAATACATGGAGGGCACACTTGTAACTTATTGTCATAAAAAAAAATTTAAAATTATGTATTGTTCTGTTCCTCATCACCTGATGGGACACATTTATGAATCTCCGCGGCTTCCGTAGTCATAATAACGCTCTTCAACAGTGAGGCTGCAGTAGAGCACTACTTGGTTGCTTGTAATATATTAGCGCACCACCCATAGTCATAATAACGCTCTTCAACGGTGAGGCTGCAGTAGAGCACTACTCGGTTGCTTGTAATATATTAGCGCACCACTAGATGGTAGTAATTCTTACACACTACGGCCTTAAAGATTTAAGTTTGTTGAACCAGTTGGTGTTTTGAGTACTCAATAATACACTTCTCTAAATTTTAAAATATTAAGTAGAGTCAATCAGAAATTTCCAAGAAATTGAGCAAAGCCGACTTAAAAACTGTTGATATATAAAATAAATCCCTCAAAAAAGTAACATTTACGAAATTTGTTTGAATTCAAGTACTCAATATAATTCATTTTAACCAACTTTTTTTTATGTTTTTGTTTTGACAGTGAAAGCCATTGAGATTAGTTACATTAGCACTTACAAATACACAAAAGTTAATCATTTTATGAAATTTTAGTCTGTTAACAAATGGAAACACTGACAATGAGCTGCTGTGAAAATTACTGTGTATTCAGTGCATTCTAGAACATATTTCAGCTTAACATTTAGCTTAGTAAAACATGCTTAATCTTATAATGCCAGTTTGGCCATCAGCAACATAGTGTATCAGTAAACTAAACCATTATCCAACATTACTGCCTCTGCCCACTGACTTCCAAATACAGCTACACAATAAAGGCATTTTAGTGTATATAAACCTTTTAAATACAAGACCAATTTTACACACCAGACACCATTAGCTGAAAACAATGATAGGGTTAACCAACATTATAGGAAAATCCATTAATCAGGCTCCAAAAGATAGAAAAGTCTTAAACGGGCAAGAAAACAGCTGCTTGGGTCTAGGGCCAGCCTGTACAAGAAGCTTGTTTTTGAGCGTTATAAATCTGGAGCTTGCTTTGGGATGTAGTGTGTCCAATCCCACAAAAAAGTTTTTAAAAGACTTCAAAAGCTTTTGCTGGTTTGGACCGATACTGGGGTCACCCCAATAAATAAGTTGCGTTCTGTGGCCAGATTTCCAACATAAGTCAGCACTGGGGATTCCCTCAGTAATAATGCCTACTGTATCTACACCATGGCAAACATCGATCCTCATAAAGTGCATCACATGCACAATTGTTTGTGCTGTTTCCTTAATGACATAAAAAAAGAAAAATGACTAAAACTTTAAATGGCCACCATGGAAAAACGAGTGGACGATCTGGAGCAGTATTTCTGGAAGAACGACCTGATCATCAGTGGTCTGAGAACAAGGCATTGTCCTATGCCAGTGTGGTGGCAACTACTGAGGAACACACCAACAGGAGAGGAACTGTGGAGTCTGAGGCCGAACAGGAATCACTGGAGCAACATATAACAAATCAGGACTGAACATTTACCAGATTACGAACAATTAAATTTGGAAACCTACAGTTACATCCATCCATCCATCCATCCATTATCTGCCGCTTATCCGGAGTCGGGTCGCGGGGGCAGCTGCCTAAGCAGGGAAACCCAG
>JBAMHW010000020.1:21280689-21292612 GCA_037177495.1 Rhadinocentrus ornatus | reverse complement strand
TTTCCGACGTGCGTGTGTTGAGTACAAAGAAGCCAGAAGGTCCAAAGCTAGTGAGTCAGCCCAGCTGCACCCACAATACTGTTCCCTTTACAAACTTATCAAGAACTTCAACATACACTCCATCTCTTTCAAGTCACTTGATATCCTCAATTAGTGGATTAAAAAATGCATCATACCCAAAAAGTTTGATATCGGCCCTCTTTCCAAGAGCAGCAAGCTGAATTAAGGGTAGTGTAGATCGAAATTTTGATGATAAATTGAGCACAACCCAATAGATGGTGGTAATTTTATGAATTTTTCTGGATGTTCCCAAAGGGTTACATACTTCAAAATCCTCAATGTATAGCCCAATAGAAATACTGGTCTCTTCCACTCCCAAAAGTTTATTTTCTTTAAAGTATCGACCGTCTCGAAAGGACCTGTAATGACCAGGTTTATCTTGTCGATTAAATACTAGATCTGAAAAATCTGCCTGTCTCAGTAAATTCTCCAGAACCCGAATGACAGAGACATAAACGAAGGTGTTTCTGTGGGTTCTTTTATATATGTATTCAGTCGGATCAATTACAGGAAAGTGATCTTTAAAATAAAGATTCCTCCTGTAATCTGTCGACAATACACCTTTTGCTTCAGTCGTCACAATTAATAGATTTGTATTGAATACTGCATCAGTGACTTCTTGAACAACACTATCATCCACTTTAATATTGTGTTTAGTAAGTATTTGTCTTACTCTTTGGTTGGAATGATATTTAGAAATATGCAGAATATCATTCAATTCTTCAATTATTTTCTGTACAGCACTTTTAGAAACATGCAATACGGTTTGCATGCACAGAAAAAGAGATGCAGGTTTATGTTCAATAGTCTCGGCTTCTACAAAGTCTTCCCCACCAGTTTCACTGGAATCTACTCTTGAACCACTTGGTGAGGCCTCTACCTCAGAGTTACTGGACTGGTCAGTAACAAAAGTTTCTTTTTCAGCATTCCTTCTAAAACAATTTCTTATTTCCTTTGTGTTTTTGTGTTTCCTACTTCTATGTGAGCTAAAAGTGTTAAAATTGTTACTTTTAAAATCACAGTGCGGAAAAGGGCAATGAACAGTTTCCTTATTCTTTAAATGATGTCCAAGATGAGTGAAAAAAAGTACGTTGAGTGCAAATTTCTCTAAACTCACATATTTCACAAAAAAAGTTGCTGTCTTCTCTCTCTTTTCACTCCTACAATGTGCTCTGGTTAGGTGAGATTTTAACGCACCTGGTGTTTTGAAGGTACACACACAGTCACTGAAGACACAGGGCCAGAGCGCTTCTTTTTTCTGCCTTAATTGATGATGCCTCAAAAGACCTTCTTGACTTGAGCTGATGGAACCACAGTGTCTACACCTCATTCAGTAACTGCAATCAGAAGACAATTTATATTAGTATCAACACAGAGCAGAATTACAGCTTTGTACAATATCCACAGCAACAGTGCACAACATCAACACAGTATACTGAATTAATTTCAGTGTGAGTAAACTTAAACGTTTTGACAAATTCAAAATTAAAGTTTTACTACAAGCTAATATTACTTTTATGTTTCTAATGATGTACTGACATGTATGTACAAAAATATTTAAGCTTTTTATTTCTCTCACCCTCCTCCCCAGCTCCATATGGCACTAGCCAGGGCAACATTGTAAATAAGATGCTGGTTTTAATGTGTAGCTTGTACAATAAAGGTTATTGATAAATAAAATTAATAAATACTCAAATATATCCTAACTTTCGACTGGTACTGTACAATCAAGTGCATGGCT
The DNA here is from genome assembly GCA_037177495.1 of Rhadinocentrus ornatus. Taxonomy (NCBI): domain Eukaryota; kingdom Metazoa; phylum Chordata; class Actinopteri; order Atheriniformes; family Melanotaeniidae; genus Rhadinocentrus; species Rhadinocentrus ornatus. The sequence goes on along the minus strand of JBAMHW010000020.1, from coordinate 21,290,811 downwards.
GCAAATCTTATTTAATCTTAATGTTAAATCCACTAATTATGCATTTTGCCATAAAACCTCCCTTAAAATTCAGTCAACATGATCTCAATAAGCATGGAGGATTTATTTGTTTATATATCATTGTTACCTTTTATATATTTAGCTTGGTTCATACTTAGTCACTTGCTTATTTAGTTATCTATCCCTCCACCCACCCTTCAGCGCTAGCCTGACCTCAGGAAATACACGTGTCTACAGCAGTTAAAATACATGTGATGCACTCCATGCCATAGTTCGAAGAATATATTAACGCACTGGAAATGTACTGCGTGTAGCTAAACCCTCCCCATGCCTAATACCTTAAGTTTTTTTTGTTTGCTTCGTTTTTCCCACTGCTAACGTTGCTTATATTAGCTAGAATGTAAGCTAGGTTGAATGCGGTCCTCATTGACCGCAGCAGCACAGTGGCATTGGTTACATTCTGTATACATTAAGTTAGTAAAACACAATTTTAAGTTAGATTTTATGCTGCTTAAACAACAAAAATACTCACCGTCAAAGTAAAAATGCTGGTAGTATTCGACGAACACAGGAGGACTGCAACTTCAAACGGTGGTTGGAGAGAAAAAAAAAGAACCTGCAGAACTCTGGTGTAGACCCTGTTGTTTCAGTGCCAGTAGTTGGCCCGACCTCCACTGGGATCTAGTCAGGTCTAACGAAAACTTTTGCGTTTTCTCAAAATTAGTTATTTGTTCAGGTTTTTACACTGAAAACTTGTATTTTGATGTATTTCATTTTTCTTTGTCTGCTTATTACTTTTTTGCACAAAGTATGTGAGGAAATAAATTATCATTAGATCCTACGTTCTGCATCCTAGGTATTCAGATCACAAAAACCTGCAGTCTCTGAAGTTACTCCAGGTGTTGCTTTTTTGTGCTATGCAATTCTGTGGGGCACTGTACCGACCATCTCTAATTGGATTAAATGCATAACTATGGTGTAACATGGAAAGAATTGACAAATAACTGAATGATGGATAGAAAATGGACTGACACATTACTGCCACTCCTGAGCTGTAACATGCTGGTTGTGTATCCAATATATTGTGTGTACAATCATTTTTGAAAAATTGTTTAAGAGGAAAAAGTAAAGTGGGAAGTTGAATATGAATGGTTTTGATCCTAAATGCCTATACTGTTCAACATCTCTCCAATAAAGATGAGGAAAATGCTGACTCTTAACCTGCAACTTTAAAAAAAATTTAAGTAATATCTAAATAAATAAATTGAATACAAATAAATAAATAAATTAAATGTGATGTTCAAGCAAATGTAATTATAAATTTCTTGTGCAATGAAACATCTCAAGTTCACTTCGAAAATCAAATTCAGCGGAACACATGCAAGTTTTTGTTTTTACAGTGGTACAATAAAACTGTAAAACACAATTTTAACAGATTTTACAATGTATAATTAACAAAACTTTTAGTCTTTAAAGTGAAAACGTTGCCTGCACACAATTAAAAGGACACCACCAGAACTGGAACTATGAAACCCCCAGCAACAAGCTCTAGTGGACAGTAGTTGGTGTGACTCCCACTGTGGTACCATTGGGTCTAATGAAAACTTTTGTGTTGTTTAATCATAGATTTATTGTTGCAACCAACTTAACAAAGAAAACTTTAGAAAAACTACAATTATGAGTTATTGATGCAATTAAATACTTTTAGTTCAGCTTGATTAAAAATCATATTAAGCTGAAAAAATGTAAGTTCTCGTTTTTACAGCATGTTGACAGCAATTGGCCTGACTCTAAATGTGGTACCACCCAGTCTAATTAAAACTTTGTCTTGTGCCAACATAGATTTATTGTTGAGTATCGAAGTATAGTATAGTATCAAAGTTAGTTGGAAAAACTACAATTATGAGTTTTTGATGCAATTCAATATTTTAAGTTCTGTTTGATTAATAATCATATTTAACAAAAAAAAAAAAATTAAGTTTTCATTTTTACAGTGTAGCTACCATGGAGGTTTTCCGGGCATTTCCTACTTGGATGAGACTCCAGGGCAGACGAGGGACCTACTAGAGTCAAACTCTGTTCCTCAAGGTTCTATATCCTGCAGGTTTTAGTTGTTTCCCTGCTACAACAAATCTGAATCGAATAAAAAGGGTCCAACAGCCTTCACAATGACTCATTAATTTCAGTCAGGTGTGTTGGAGTAAGGACACATTGAAAACCTGCAGGACACTGGCCCAAAAGGTCTGGATTTGGTGATCCCTGCGTGATACTGACTGGTCTATCTACACTACAACCCTCAACTCTGGCAGATGCCCTCAAGCATCAGCTGATTGACTGGATTCTGTCTGCTGATTGTTATGAAGGACCTCACAAGAGAAAGGTCAGGTTCAAACAAGGTTTTATTTTCTTGACAGATTAGCTTACGACTGGAGTTAACACAGGAATCCTGACGATCTGGAAGGTGAGTCGGAACTGAGAAGGGGAAATGCAGGGAAGTCCGACTGAGTCAGGTGTGTCTGTGGCTTGGGTGGTGAAACGTCTGACAGCGCGTTGCAGGTGTTGATGTGCTTGGCTCCACACCGCCAAGCACATCAACTGTGTTGATCGTCTACTGCCGGCATGTTGGCACTAGCCCCATTCCATGGGAAAAGCGGAGGTTGGTATCCCAGGACACATTCGAAGGGGGTGAGTCTGGTAGAAGCCTGACGGAGGGAGTTCTGAGCATACTTTGCCCACGGCAACTCACTCCATGAGGAAGGACGACCATGACAATAACTCCTCAGAAACCGACTCAGCTCCTGCACCTTCCGTTCTGTCTGTCCGTTTGTCTTGGGGTGATAACCGAATGACTGACTGTAATCCCCAGAAGGCGAAGGAATGCATGCCAGAAGAGGGAGATGAATTGATGTTTGTAGTGTTGATACAATGTTTTCAGGGAGTTTTCAGGGAGTCCATTGTATCTGAATACTTGGTTTAAGATGCCCCTAGCAGTTTCAGTGGCTGTGGGAATACTAGGATAAGGGATTAATTTACATGCTTTGGAGAAGCAATACACAACCACCAATACACAAGTGATACCTTTAGACGGAGGAAGGTCAGTCATATAATCCACTCCCAGGTGAGACCAAGGTCGTTGTGGAGTAGGAAGAGGTCGAAGTTTTCCCTCTGGGAGGTGACGGGGACTCTTAGTCTGGGCACATGTAGTGCACCAAGCCACAAAACAACGGATCTGAGAAGACATCTCAGGCCACCAGTAATGAGGTTGGAGTAAAGCCATGGTGGCCTGAGTACCGGGATGTCCTGTGCCTGGAGTGGAATGAGCTGATTCGATAAGGGAAATCCAGACGTCAGCAGGAACAAACGTACGACCTGCCGGAGTCTCAGGGGGTGCTGAATGTTCTTCAAGGGCCTCTTGGATGCGATCCTCTATGGTCCACTGGATGGCCCTGAAAATAACCTGAGGAGGTAGGATGCTCTCTGGGACCTCATAGGCCTTCTCCTTATCATACAGCCTGATTTGGGCATCTGTCTGGCGTTCTTTTGAGCCTGGAATATATGAGATAATGAAGTCAAATCTGGTGAAAAATAGCACTCACCTGGCTTGATGCGGATTCAGGCGGCGGGCTTCCCGGAGATAGGCTAGACTTTTATGGTCAGTCAGGACTTTAAAAGGATGCTTTGACACCGGCAGCCAATGTCGCCATTCCTCTAGTGCCGATTTTATGGCCAGAAGTTCACGGTTGCTCACGTCGTAGTTCTGTTCAGCAGGGTTTAGCTTCTTTGAAAAGAATGCACAGGCATGAAGGTTATGGGAATGGCTGGATGGACAAAACCGCTCCTACTCCTGTGGTACAAGCCATCCACTTCTACACAGAAGGGGAGGTTTGGATCAGGATGTTGTAGAACTGGTGCAGATACGAAGGTCTGTTAAAGGTGTGTGAAGGCGATATCTGCTTCTGGAGTTCAGGTAAGGGAGCGAGGCTGGTGTTTAAGCAGGGCTGTGGTGCGGCTATCATGCTATAGTTATGGATGAACCGGCGGTAGAAGTTGGAAAACCCCAGAAACCGCTGTAGGGCTTTTACCGAGGTAGTTTTAGGCCAGTCCAGGATTGTCCGTACCTTTCTCTGATCCATCTGTACCCCAGCAGGTCCCACTACATAACCTAGAAATTTGACCTCTGGTTGATGAATAGAGCACTTTTCTGCTTTCAGAATAAGTTGTTGGTTTGGAGGCGTTTCAGCACCTTTTTCACCTGTAGGTCCGGGGAGAAAATCAGGATATCTATATATACGGGCAGGAACTGATTGATCATATCCTGAAAGATCTCATTCATGAAACCCTGGAAGACTGATGGAGTGTTTGGCTAGACCCTATGGCATGACGAGATAGGCGTAGTGTCCCGTGGGAGTGATGAAAGCTGTTTTTCACTCATCACCATGACGAATTTGGATAAGGTAATGTGCACTTCGTAGATCCAGTTTAGTAAATACCTTAGCCCCCCAAAGCATTTCAAGGGCTGGTGGCACCAGCGGAAGGGGATATTTAAACTTGGTTGTGATTTGGTTCAGGGCACAGTAATCAATGCAGGGCCGTAGTCCACCATCCTTTATCCCTACAAAGAAGAAGCTAGAGGCGGCTGGAGACTTGGAAGGGCGGATGTAACCCTGAGTTTGGGCTTCTTTAATATACTCCTCCATGGCTTTGGTTTCAGGGATCGAAAGAGAGTAAATTGATCCTGCAGGAAGCTTGCCTACCGGGATCAGGTTTATGGAACAGTCCCAGGAACGATGTCGGGGTAGCTGAGCTGCTCTTCGAGGGCAAAACACATCCTGGAAATAACCATACTCAAGAGGGATGTTATGGACCAGGGTAATGTCGGGGCTTTCTATAGTGGTGGACCCTAGTGTGATCGGGTTTACCGGTTTGGGTTGTGGAAGCTGTGGAAAACATGTAGGATAACAGGCGAGACCCCATCGTAGGATTTCTCCGGTAGCCCACAAGAGGATGGGAGCATGCTGTCGTAACCATGGTAGACCCAGGATGATATCGGCTGTGGATTACTCCAACACCAGCAGGGAGCTCTGTTCCTTTTGTAAGCACACCACAGTTATGGTTAATGGCGGAGTTTGAAGCTAAAGCTAAGTGAGTTTCTTGCCGGTGATGGATTGGATGCTGAGGGGTGTTGGGCTGCGATGGCACCGAAGCTGTAGTTGGTTTCTTAGTGAGCCGGAGATGAAGTTTCCGGTGGAACCGGAATCTAGATGAGCGATGACGGTCAGGGAACCAACAGATAGCGATAAATCAACAGGTATGGTGAGGGGATTAGATGGAAGAGAAGCTACAGTAGCCAGACTCACCCGGTAAACGTGGAGGACAAGTAGAGCATCTTTCAATTAGGTGCCCAGCCTGGCCACAGTATTGACAAAGTCCATTCTCGATGCGTCGGCGCCGCTCGGTACGTGTAAGGTAAACCGTATCCACTTGCATGGGTTCTGGTGTATTCACGGTAGGTGCTATGGCAACAGGTGTGATGTCCTGAAGACAGCTTTCTCTCTTGTGAGCTACCTGAATGGCGGATTGTATGGATTTTTCCATGCCGTGGCTGTCATCATGGGCAGCGAGTTGGAGTCGAAGGGGCGGCTCCAAACTCATCTGGAAATGGGTAAGTAGGGCTGCTTCGTTCCATCATCTTGCCTAAGGTACGGAATGTTAGGACATGCTCAGTGATGGGGCTGGCGCAGGCGAGACTGCCTCTCCTGGATGGTGAAATCACCGGAGGGAATCCCAAACACTTCTTGAAAGTGACGTATGAATTGTGTGAAGGATTGCGTCACTACGCCATCTTGCTGCTAGACTGCGTCTGCCCACTGGAGAGCCGGTCCTGAAAGCAAGGAGATGATGAATGCAATTTTAGAGCAATCGGTGAGATACCTGCTTGGGTTCACTTCCAGGTGGAGGGAGCATTGTAGTAGGAATCCACTACATAGCTGTGAATCGCCCGAAAACCGGTTGGAGGAAGAATCCATCTGCTGTATTCGGTGTGGTCGGACCTTCTGTTACGAAGGACCTCACACAGACAGGTCAGGTTCAAACAAGGTTTTATTATCTTGACAGATTAGCTTACGACTTGAGTGAACACAGGAGTCCTAAGGATCTGGAAGGTGAGTCGGAACTGGGAAGGGGAAATGCAGGGAAGTCCAACTGAGTGGTAACGAGGTCTGATGGGGAATGAGCGTGGATCTTCAGAATATATTGTCCAAGGGTCTGATTAGCTGCAGGTGTCGGTGATTAGAATTCCGGGGAGTGACTGCGGTGATTGATTGCGATGAGTCAGGTGTGTCTTTGGCAGGGCCTGGTGCAGCACAGATGAAGTGCATTGTTGAGATTCTGGTTCTGCTAGAGGATCATATACTCTGTTGTCAGTTATATACTAGGGATTATTTCAAGGGAGAAGTGACAGAATAAAGACTAATGATAAAGTAGCATGTTCTTAGTTGTACATCAAATAATTTTATTTGAGCTGTTCTAAAACAGGTGTCACATTTTGTTGCATTATACACCAAAGGAATATTCATTTGCTGAAAAATTTGAAACAAAACACACTGAATCAGTTTAATTATTCATTGATCCCTGAGAGCAGATCATCTAATTTTATTCTGGAACAGGACAAGAAGGTTGTTGCGGACCGCCTAACCACACTTGCTCACTGAATGAATATAAATCCATAGTGTGCAGTGATGATGAAGCGCTACTTTGCGTGCTAATGATCCTTTTTCTTCATTTCGAATGGAGTTAAACCAAGACACATCACATTGTCAGCTACGTCTGCTTGCTCTGAAAGAAGCTAAAGAGAATTTAGATTCTTCATGGCTTCTTTTAGTTGCTGCTGGTGCCCTGCTGAAGAGGACTGATTCTGTTTTCTTTGGTAATTACTAGTGAGTAATTACACAAGAGTACGTGAGTGAGTGCGTCTTGTCATCAAATCCTACTCAGTGAAGAGAAACTGGATCAGCCATCCAAGATGAGGCATCTTATTTTTCTAAATGCCAACCTGCACTGAGGACATTAATGCTGCCTTCTTGAGTTTTGTTGTTTTTCTAATGAAAATGAATGAAAAACTTTATTGTCATTGCAACAGGTGCAACAAAATTCTTTTTCCAGTACAAACCTGTCCAAAAAACAAGATCAGGCAGACTGAGGCAGCAGCCATTTTTACGGTGCACCATGTATTTTCTTTCTGTTTTGTGGATTTGTTTGTTGTTTTTTGTTATTTGGGCAATAAAAGACTTGTTTAAATATTAAACAATAGTAACTAGTTTTGTATCATATTAAATGCATGATAAGAGGCAATTATTAGCCTTCTCATAAAAATGCTGAGCACAAAAAGGGGTTTCAAAACACAAATCTTTCATTTTTGAGAAGTTAAGGTAAATTATGGGCTACAAAAGATGTTAAATTAAGAGCCGGTCGGGAGCAAAAAGAGCCGGTTCCCAAAGCCACTCCTTTGGGAGCCGAAGCAAAAGATCCAGCTCTCTCAAAACAGCTGAACATCCCATCACTACTTGTTACTAACTAGCAAAAAGAAAACTTATCTAAACTTATGACTTAATTATGCCAGCTTATTTTTTATTTTTATATCCTACATTTAAATCTTAAGTGGTGGTTAGCGCCGCAGTCACTCTAGATTCTTCCTAGGATTAAATGTGAGCGATTGACCCTGAAATGGATTAAGTGGTCTTCAAAATGGATGGATGTACTCTTCATACAAAAAGTGATTACTTTAAGTTGGGGCTGCTAAATGTGGATTTACAGGTTTTTGAATCACACTACTGCTGGTGGGGGCTATTTTAGTTACTACAATATAGTAAAGACAGACATATAAACACACATTTTGTTTTCGGTTAAAGTATGGACTTTAATGTATGTCCCTGTTTGATAGATTGTCTTGACAGAAATTATGATTCAGTGAGGCCTGCCAGCAGTTCCAAAGATAACATTTTGGTGTATTGAATTGAATTATGTGCCACAATGCTGGAGCACAAAGTGTAACAAAACATTACTCCATTTCTGTAGTGTAAGATTTAGTTCATATGAAGCAAACACAGACGCAAGGTTGTTTGATTCAGGAAGATGGAGCCTGTTAAACTACGAAAAGCAAAATGCACTACCCTTCTGCAGAGTTTAAATAGTTTACCTTTTAATTACCGTGTGATTTCAGGAAAGAAGTCATTCCTTAAAATTACTAAAAGGAAAGGGAAGGGATGAAATTGTTTTTACTGCTGGAAGCTAAGCTGTCAATGTGTCAGCAGCAATTTGACAGTGTGTGACAACTGTTCACATCTCTAATAATCAATCATGACAGTGGTACTGGGAAAATATCCAAAAATTGCTGCTATCACAGTGGGTGGTGATTTAGATTTTTCCAAGCAGCTGCACTGTTGACAACATATGATGCTGACGTGGAAGTTTCATCATCATCAACAGAGATGGCTGAACCACAGCTTAACAGTAATATGAGTCTTTTTCTTTTTGCATTTGCCAACACACATATTCAAGTGATTACGTGTGGATTTTGAGATAATCTGTTTAACACAGTGGTTCCCAAACTTTCTCTGCATGATCCAATTTTCATTGGTTCCCACTCATTGGTTCCCACTCATTTGCAGTATATGGTATGGGCAAAGATCACCGTTCCATAGTGCTCTAGACTAAGGGTATGCGCAAAAGCCTACGGCTATATAAAGAACAGTCCAGTAAATTCCGGTTTACAAACACTAAATCAGGGTCTCCAACTTGCGACTATGGAGCTGCAAGTGTCTCTCTGGACCTTCCACAATTCCACAAAAAACGTGGCTAAAATATTTTTTTTAAATCTATTTCTGTTGTCATTAGGTTGGAAACTACGGACTGTTTCTATTTTTTTTGTTTACTTTACATCATTTCCCACAAATATCTACAGCCTTTAGAAGAAAGTCTGTCTATCCTCTTTTTTTTTTTTAATAAATGTTTTATGTTTTTCTTTATTTTAAAACTACAAAAAGTAAATAAAAATTGTGGTTAAAAAATAACAAATATCCTATGGTGGTTCTTAATAAAAAAAATATATATATATATATATATATATATATATATATATAAGTTGCCTTTTTGAAAAGGTTTCGTAACATTTGCAGCTCAGTTAAATTATTTCTTCATATATATAAAATCAAATCTTTATGACAAAGAAGGATGAAATGTTCAGTATTTACTAACTAAAAGGTAAAAAGTCAGCAGGATGAATATAAATCTTTGAAGCTGCTTCCTTCTAAACACAGAAGGAACAATAACTGATGAAAATCAGCATCAGGTGAACAGACAGAAAGCAGGATTACAATCTCACAGATTCTAGATGGTGAGAAGAGAGAAATATTTACAATTTGCACAATATCTTCCATCCATGCACCATTAGTGCTTCAGTAAAAGTAACTGTAAACATATGTGGTCTCCATGGAAAATCTCCAGAATCTCAGTAAAACCATTTCTATCACCAACAAACACAGTTAAGGCAACAAACAGTTAAAGACCAGGTACACAAAGTCCGAAAAATATGTAAACAGATTATGTCTCCCCGTGTCATGTCAAGAGCATGAAACGACTCCTCTACTGAAAGCTCACATCTCACAGATTCCACAGTTGGAAGTTTCATCTCGCTTTGACCAAGACTCACCAAACCAGAGGCAGAAGGAGGCCCAGTTTATGCTTCACGTTTGTAAGACAGTCAGAAAACATGTCTTACCTTTGCTAAAAAGTTTCTCATTGTCTATTGGGAACAGTTTCCTGTCCAAACATCACGGTGTTCTGCCCATCTGCATGGGTTTTAACAGACAAAAAGTAATGCTGGTTCTTTTTCTTCTTAAGTTCCAGACAGAAAAGGTCTCTTCATTTTAATAAACCCGCTGTCTCCCGATTACATTAGACGCACTGCTGCAGTAGGAAGGGAGACGTGGACTGCAACCATGTGGTTTCTGTGATCAAAGCCAGTGAAAAAAAAAAAAAAACCTTTACGCACCTGCGATGGACTGGTGACCTGTCCAGGGTGTACCCTGCCTTTCACCTGAAACACTGCTGGGATAGGCTCCAGCT
>JBAMHW010000020.1:21235464-21249226 GCA_037177495.1 Rhadinocentrus ornatus | reverse complement strand
AGTTTTTGCCTTGGCGACCGCCAAAGCTGCGCTCCGCTTAGCCCGCCGATACCCATCAGCTGCATCTGGAGTCCCACAGTTTGATTAAATCAATCAAATCAAATCATGTGTGCATCTCAAAATCTAAAAGAGACAGACAGTGTAAAGAATAATTTTCTTTATTTTTCTTCATATAGAAATGTTTTGGATCACTAGGTTTTGTGTGTGTATTTTGCAACATGTGATAAAAATGTTTTTGTATTTTTATATTCAATGCAAGACAGTGTTGGCTGCAGAGTTCCACTGTGGAGTCGGTTCCTGTGCAGGCTCCACTCTCAGGACGCCTCCACCATAGTGCAGTTAAAAACAAATTTTACACACTCCCACCCCTCCCTCACCACCATGCCACCTAGGAGGCGAGTAGAATGCGTAAAGACACCACGACAGTTTTTCCTTTACACACCTACTCCAAACATTTCGTCCGACTCTGCAAAACTCTGCTTATCAGCAAGTATCTGCGGTTGTAGATTGGTTTATATTGAAAGCAGGTAAGGTTGCTAAATATTACAGCGAGCTACAGCCGTGTACAGGTTTGATTGTTTGCAGGTGTTCACACAAGCGCATGAGTTCACGTTCAGTGTGATAAACTGTTTAGCTTGAAATTGCAGCAGAGATAGTAAATTATTTTTATAAATTTTACTTTTTATTTGTTTTCCATTCACCATAGTATCAGATTGTCTCCAGAGTGGCTTTGCTCGTTTTCAGTTTAGTGTTTAAAACGTGAGGTAATTGACCCACAGGGCGCTCAGTCTCCATCAACATGCATCAGCAACAAATGCACTAAAATAAGTTGTTTTCACAGCTAAGCAGTGTGCAGAGATCGTGTTGGGCTGTTCTGTTTTATCTCGGCTGATATGAGGTTTGAAACTATGTGTCGTGACCAGCAGCTTTTCTCTCTTTTATAAATGCATCTGTGTATTTTTTCAAGTGCTGCTCTTATTTATATTTTGACAGGACGTTATGCTGTATTACAGTAGAATGAACGGGTGTATCTGTTAAGAGGATTGTGAGTGTGTAAATAATACAGACAAACTTTAGCTTATTTCACAGGGAAAGAGGATCTATGTGGTCGATCTGTATGTTGTTCCAACATGGCGACACCCAACTGCATGTGACCCCCTGTTAGGTTAACCTGTAAGTGTACTATGCTATGTTGCGTTCAGAAAGGTTTCTGATGCATTTTGGCCATTTACTTAACTTTTCCCACATCAGAGAAGCTATTGTTTTACCAGTGTGGAAACCTGACCATCACATGTCTGTAAGAGACAGAAACTGATGAATCTATAAATGTTCCTGAAAATTATTAGTCACACTGTACTATAAATGTTGTTCTCTCCACATTTTGAGTTTAAATGTCAATAACTGCAATTATAGGTTAGGAAACAGCCCTAACAGTTTTTCTTTCTGGATTCCAAATCAGCAAATTCACAATTTGGATTTGGTGATCAGGAAATCAGAACTGTTGAGGTCACTAACAGGTCAATTGTTCAGGTTCCAATGTTGTTAAATGCTGTTCCAAAAAGCTTTTGTTTACTTTCTTTTTTGTTTGTTTTTCACCCCACATATTATGTTATTTATTCTGTAAAATAACCTTTTTTATGGTGCAAGCTAATACATCTTTGTACAACAAATATTTTTTGTCCCATTACAGTTTATTGTAAGAAAAAAAAACACGTTACAGCTATTAAACCTGAAACTGTGTACAGAAACTAGCACCACTAAAAAGGCTACAGAAATGGTGTAGCCTTCGAGCTGCTGACTGTAAACGTATTCATATTAAATTGTTTTTCCTTTACAATTTATCCATACACTGTACTGGACGCACCATATGATTTCTCCATTGTAAGTAGATCTACTTATTGATATAAAGCTGAAAATCCCTAAATTGTATTTAATCATATCGTGTTAATAATTACTCTCCTAGACACTCCAGCATTGAGAACATGGTGTGTTAATGGAGAGCTTGGACCTTGGCAGGTTAAAACATCAGCTTTGACATGATTAGGCAATACAGTCTCTTCTATACAATTATCTCCCTTTAACACCAAAACAGAAGTTTATAATGGCCTACAGTATATTCTATTCAGTGGCGACATTAAAATGTCTTTTTGCTAAACCTAATAAAGGTCTATTTTACTTAATATTTTCTGAGATTTTATGAAATGAAGGGATCTGTTGGCATATTTGCTTCACATCAATATTGTCAACAGCCCAGTGCAAATTACTTTCATAAACTGAAATGTTCTTTAATCTCTCAGTACAAGAAATTCAGTTTATTTTATTAAACTAAATGAAAACTTGGTGACAAAGTGGGTGAGTCCACACCATTTGCCACGATCTCATAGTATCAACCTGTTCACATAATGTCAACCATAACTGTTTGATTGTAACAATGTTAGCTTCATCATCACTCAGAGGTCAGCAGACACCAACTATCCTGGGTTTGTTTGTATTTTGCTTTCTATTTGAGTTCAGCTAAAATACATAAACATCTGTTAAAGTAAGACTCAGACCAGTGCTAAAATATTTAGTTCTGTTTATTTGGTTAAGATTGTTTTGTTTGTTAAATATTTCATTTGTATGTTACTCACCATACTTACCATGAGTTCGAGAAAAAGCACATCACTTCCTGTATTTATAGGGTTTGCCCTGATTTAAGGAGGTCACTGGAAGGGTTCAAGTATGGGGGGAGATTGATTATGTTACATATGTTATATGTTTGATTTCTCTATTGCCTAGTTCTGTAGGTGGTACCAGGTTATTTATTACAGATTGTGTTAGTGTTTATTTAGGTTGACTGGGGATGAGCCACATAAATTGTGTTGAATTTATGTTTAGGATAGACTCACCTGTTGAGTGCAAGAAGCCTAGGGAAGCCATTTTGTTACAGGAACTCAACCTTATATCAGGCTCGCCTTTTGTCTGTGTTAGGGGGGCCATGATGATGTAGCAGGGTGCATGTGTAATTTAAGTTTTATTTTTTTGGTTTTCAGTTATGTTTAGTTGATTAAGTTCACTGTTAAGTTGCATTATGTTCTTTGCATTTTTCCATGTATAGTTTTGTTGAAACATGCACCTTGATTAATACATTCTTGCCATTTTGGAAGTCCTCTGCCTACTGCCATCTTTCTGCCACTGGTCACACAACCTACAACAAACTTGAAGGCAAATGTGACCATTAACAGAAAGAATTTTAAAGTTAAAAACATTGTTACACAGCACATCATCATCCTTACAGCTCCAATGATTTTGAATAAGAAATAATAAGAATCTTTATATGATCACTTAGACTAACTGCGACTGCATAGAGTTTGTGATGTTAAAGGAATTAATAATTATTTAAATTTTTTCTCATTTAAATTGACTTACTTAGACTTAGACAATTTTATTAATCCCACCAGGGGCAATTAGCTTGAGCAGCACAACATGCAACATACAGCCGTACAGTATAGTGTGAAGGACAATAGAAAGAAAAAGAAGAGCTTGGCGATCCATAAAATAAATAAATATATTTAAAAATATTAAAAATACAATAAAAGAATATAAATAAAAGAATTTACATAGAATTTAAAAGACGAATAGCAGTTGGGATAAAAGATTTTGCATAACGGTTTGTTTTACCATGTGGCAAAGCATAGCGACGGCCTGAGGGCAACAAGGAAAACTCATATTGTAAAACGTGACCAGATGAAGACATGATCACATTAGCTTTCTGGACAGTCTGACTATTGCAGAACGAAGCCAGGCCCCTCTGCTGCACTCCTATGATTTTAGAACAAATTTTCACAATACCATTGAGACTGTTCTTGTCTTTGATAGAGAGGCAGTTATACCAGCAGACAAATGAGAAACACAAAAGGTTCTCAAGGAAAGCCTGATAGAACCTACACATGATGGTGGGACTGACTGAAAACGAGCTCAGTTTCCTCAAGAGGTAGATTCTTAGGTAGAGGTAGATAGTTGTCAAAAAAAGTGCCAAGATACTTATAGGAGGAAGCAATTTCCACGCCCTCGTTATGAATAGTACTTTGAGTGGAAAGAACTTTCCTTCGTCTAAAATCAAAAATGAGTTCCTTTGTTTTTGTGACGTTCATCTCCAAGAAATTAGAGTCACACCAAGAAATAAAATCAGATAACGCAGTCCCATGTTCTGATTCCAGACCGCTGAGAAGAGACAGCAGTGCAGTGTCATCTGAAGATTTGACCAAGTAGCTGTGCTCAGAAGTGCTTTTACATTCATTAGTATATAAAATAAAAGAAGAGGTGATAAAACACAGCCTTGCGGCGAACCTGTTGACACAGTCTGACAGGCGGTTATTAATATTACTCTTTGTTTCCCTCATAGTCAAGAAATCTAAAATCCAGAGGACCAGTTGGTGAGGCAATCTAAATTCATTTAAGAGCCTCTCAATCTAAAGATGTGGCTGCATTGTATTAAAAGCAGATGAAAAATCTGCAAATAAAAGTCTAGCATGAGCTTGGGGCTTAAGTCCAGTATAAAAAGTTTAGCATCCTCAACTTCTTTCCCTGCCTGGTAAGCAAATTGCATGGGGCCAATTTTCCCTTCAACATACCCCAGGATCATACTTTTCACAGTTTTCTCAAAAAGTTTCATACACAAGGAGGTTGATGCGACAGGTCTAAAGTCATTTAGTTGTTTTGGCACATTGATCTTGTTCACAGGAATTACCATAGAGGTCTTCCAGCCAGCAGGGACATGATGATGATGTTAAAAATTATTATGGTCCCTTTTTACAGTTTTTTTTTTTTACTTTTTTTTTTGCGGGGATCTGAATCAAACAGTCAAGCAAACTTCTCTTTTTTTCTGTACAATTTTGTGTGAAAGTCAGATAAACACTGTATGTAGAATTGTGACTTTGATTAGGTTTGAATCAAGTATGTAGATCAAGAACTATCTGCAGCTTTTATTCTGTTGCCTGACAAAACAACACATTTATTCATGATAAGGAAACAAGTTTCTGGCTTAGTGGCTGCAAATATTACCATTATTCATGGCACAATGGCAGTTGGAAAACCATTTATTTGTAACTTTTGCATTGACTTCCTCTAAAATAACTCTTGATGTCCTCCTTTCTTTTCTTCAATCCTGAAGGTCTGGCTGAACAAAACCACTGTTAGCAACCCTGACACTAGCTAGTAGCCAGAAGTCAGTGACCGACAGCGGTGACAGCCAATCACGTAGCAAGAAACACAAGCGCAGAGCCAATCAACAGTTTAAATTCTTAATAAGAACTTAAAGCAGTGACTGAGGCTGCTAAAAAAGGCACAAGAACTCTCGTCTAAGCTGTCCACAGAAAATGGTAGGGACAAAGGAGTTGCTGGAGGGATATGTCCCTACTGTCCCTACCCAATTCTCTGCCCCTACCTCATCACCTCTTTTTCTGTTTTATGTTTTACGTTTACGGAGGTGTGTGGTCGTTCCCACAAACACATTGTTGCTTTTTGTGGAGCTGAAATATAACCACTCATCACTGCAGGTCAGTGCAAACCGTGCTGTGCAACGCGGCGCAATAGACTATTTCAAAGTTTGCAAACATTGTGACGTTTTTGGTGGGCGGAGCTTAGCCTGGAGGCAAAAACAGAGACTAGAAACTATGTTATCAAAAGGCAGCTAACAATTTTCAGTGGCATTTTAGTAAATGTAGAGTTTTCAAGCAAGTCGTTCAATCTCGGAACTGTTGGAATATGTACAGATACTCACTTTACAGGACTGTGACAGCTGTTTTAGAAAATTAGATGGAAGCAGGCTGGCTGATCCAGACACCTTACGGGAAGATGAAGATCTTTTGGGACTGGCGACGGTGGAGTGGCCAGACATCTACATGTACTTAATCGAGACACCATGTGTTTACTATACTTCGCCAATTACTCTTTGCACTGGAAAATAGAGATATTGTTTTTTCAAGAAGGAAAAAGATGGATAATAAATCAACCTTTTATTACAAAGAACAGTGTTTGTGGGCTTTTATTTACCAAATGTGTGTAAAGGGCGAGTCAAGCTCCTTCACACCGGAGTAGAGCATCTCAGTGGCTTCAGGGATTGGCCTAAATTCTGGACTCTGGTACCCGCTACATCTACCTCATCTGAACGGCCTATCTTCATTTCTGGTTAGATATGCAGGTCTATGTTCTAAACATTGTCACTAACATGTTAACTAACAGGATGGCTGGAGCTCAAGAGGAAGAGCAGCTGTCTTCCAGCCAGAAGGATTGATTCCAGGTTTTCCTTGACTACATGTTGCAGTGTCCTATTATTACCTAACCCTAGGTTGCCTCCCAATGTGCCTATCAGAGTGTGAATGGGTGAATGTGACAAGTTGTGTAAAATGCTTTGAGTTGTCAAGCTGACTGGAAAACTTCATTTATTGAGTTTTTCACCCAAAGCTTTTTTGTCAGTGTTTTAAACTTTCAAATCTCTCTTTAGACTGATGTATCACCATGAGCAAGACCCAAAGAAAACTAAGGCCCAGGTGGGAGAGTCATTTTGAAGTGATGATAATACAGATTATTACTTTTATATATGTGTCTTTATTTATCCTTTGTTGTATAATCTTTGACAAATACTTTCTTTGTCCTGGATTATTTTTAGGTGGACCTACTGTGTCACACTCTGCCCCAACAATGAGTGAAACTGAACACAGAAGCAACGGAGGCAGGAATCCAAGACAACTTCCAAAAACTTCCTGCAAGAGCTTGAAGGTAAACGATTATAAACCTAAGCAGAATTGAAATTATCTTTACAGAGGCATGCAGAATAATTTGGAGGAAGACCTTTCAGTGAAATAGACACTTCCTGGACTTAGAGGGATGTCGGTGTGCTGTCGCAAAACATTCCTATGTTATCTTTTATAGATTTTAGTATTTTTCATGTTGCACAGCTTCTGGTTAAAGAATGTTGATTTGATCTAAATGTTCTACCAGGCTTTGAAGCATACTAATACCCATGATGTATTACTAAGACAAGTTTATTTTATCCCATATTTCATGTACAAGACAACTCACTGTGCCTTACATTAAACATTAAAAACATTACAACGTACAAAAGAGACGTTAAATATAGGATAGTTGCAGAGAGACATTCAGTAAAAACAAAAAAAGATTGTGTTTGTTTTTTTACAGTCTTTCAGTCTTTATACACCATCACATGTTGATTTTCTGTCGATGGAGCAACGGAAAATGTCCCAGATGTGATACAGGAGTCAACTGGACAGTTACAGACACCTGCTTCTGTCAGAGAAAAACTTTAAATTTTTGTTGTTGTTGTTGTTGTTTTTTAAGATTTTAGACAGCACCTGAAAGATGCAGCAGCCTTCTGTGGGTCTCTCTGGCACTGCACTACACTGGTTTAAATCTTACTTAGAGAACAGGAGGTACTTTGTGTCAATAGGTAATTTTACATCTGAGCAGGCAAGAATTACATGTGGAGTTCCCCACGGTTCTATCCTGGGGCCTCTTCTGTTTAACATCTACATGCTCCCACTGGCACAGATCATAAAGAACAACAAAATTAGTTACCATGGCTATGCAGATGACAAACAGAAATATATTACAATGTCACCAGGAGACCGAGGCCTGTAGAGGCTCTTGGTAAATGCATTGTAGAGATTAACGTGCGTGGATGTGCCTGAACTTTCTTCCGTTAAACAAAAATAAAACTGAGGTTATGGTCTTTGGAGCCAAAGAGAAACAATAAAAGGTCACCACAGGGCTTCATACCATACAACTAAAAACCACCAACCAGGCCAGAAATCTGGGTGTAGTAATGGACTTTAACTTTGAGAAACGCATTATGGGAATTACAAAATCAGCCTACTATCACTTTAAGAATATATCAAGGGTAATAGATCTGATGTCTCAGCAAGACTTGGAAAAACTAGTCCATGCTTTCATCTTTAGTCGGCTTCATTATTGTAACAGTGTTTTTACAGGTTCTACCTAAAAAAATCAGTTAGACACCTGCAGCGGACCACATCAGTCCAGCTCTAAGGTCTTTACACTGGGTGCCGGTCCATCAGAGGATAGACTTAAAAGTTCTGCTGCTGGTTTATAAAGCTCTAAATGGTTTAGGACCAAAATACATCAGTGACCTCTTGACCCAGTATGAACCTACCAGAACCCTCAGGTTATCTGGATCCGGTTTCTGATCAGTTCCCAGAGTCAGAACCAGACATGGAGAAGCTGCATTCAGCGTCTATGCTGCACATGTCTGGAACAAACTCCCCTCAGATAAGCTGAAACACTCAGTTCATTTAAATCAAGGTTGAAGACCCACCTGTTCTCTGCTGCATTTCAACAGGTTTTATTTAGAGTCCAGATCTGCATCTTGTTCTTATAAGATGGAATCTTAACTTTATTTCTTACATTTTATCTACTTTATTTGAGCTTTTACTTTGTTTTTATTCCAACAAGTCCTCCAAGTCAAACAACTTATGTGGTCGCTTCAGCATACTCCTAATTACAACATTTTAGACTGTAATTTGCGACTGCTCCCCCAACGGCGACATGAGGAATACAGCATATTTTAACTGCATTGTGTCATCATGTGAGTTATTGGATGCATTTTAGATGAGTAGGAAAAGCTAAGTAGTGACTAAAATGTATTAAATTTGTGCCCCATAGAATATTTTGTACAGTGTATGTAAATTCTGTTTTTTTAATTTTCACCATGGAGTATTGGGATATGGCACTGTGCTAAAAAGTTTTTGCTAGCTTTTTTTTTGCTAGTATGTTAGCACCTGTAAGATTAAGGCCTAAGACTCCAGTTAAAATCTTTGTTTACCTTACCCTGCCTGTTTTATAAGTGCTTCATTCAGAGGAAAAACACTCCCTTTTCACTAGATAGTAAAATGTTTATCTAAGCTGGGTTTTCTCCCTTTACCTCATTCTGTGTAAAAGAGGAACATTTGATTTGTAAGTAAGTTGTGGACAAAGACCCACTTCAGAAGTTTAGACTTCTTATCTTTAGAAACATTGAGAAGCTATCTCAAGCTGATTAAGTCTAAAGGAAATTCCTTGTCTGTCTGTGTATGGTCTTTCCCTTCTTCCAGGACACAAGCGGATGGGGGTCGCAGGACCTGTGACTGCAGCAGGCACGACTCCTAAAACTCCAGTTTAGTCACACAATTTATGTATAGATAGGGGAGGAGCTATGAGATTTAAGGGTCCAGTGGAGAGTGAGAAGAGAGTCTTGGCTGTTGGAGGAAACAGATTCGTATTTAGTCTAGGGATAGGTAAATCAGGACCCAGAGCTCTGTATGCGCATTTCTAATATCCTGTAATTGAATAAATAATTGAAATAGGAGAGAAGTAGTTTGTCTTCACTGGCCAGTCCACTCAGAAAGGAGAAGAGAAAACCCACGGGGTCAGAAAGTAGTAAATTAGTACCCACTCGAAGTGTGTGGGAAGTTAGTACCCGCTTAATTAGGGTGTGTGGGAAATTAGTATACATTCTTAATGTGGGGAAGTAGTACTTTTGGAGGGTTTTCATTCTTCACACCGCAAATTTAGTGTTTATACCCTGCATATTAGACAAAATGGTTTTCCATAAAGATGTGAATTTTACATGACACCAAGACGTCATTTAGTTGCCCAAACAGGAAAGAATAGGGAACAGACAAAATAAGTGCTTTAAATTCCATGAACCACGATGTTGTCATTTTGCAAATTATCGCCTTAATATAACATGATAGATCGAGAAAATGTTGATCATAGAGCTGTACAGAATTAGATAAGTATTCATATTATTTAACCTCATATTCCCTTATAAAATGTATGAAAATCTTGTTTATTTAATGTTTGGCACGGTGCATCGGTATATGACATTGTGCTAAAATATTTTTCGTGCTAATACAGCTTTTCTGTATCATGGGTATATGGTAAGAAAATGTGACACGTTTCCTTTTCCAGATGCCTACTCAAATAAATGTTGGCAGTGCCAGAAGATGATTGGGGTGGCTTCTAAAACATGCCAACACTGTAGTAGCAAACAGCCCCACAAAGAGAGGCTGCATAAACAAAAAGAAAATCTTTTCCAAGGAATGAAAAGAGCGTCAAAAGAAGAACAGCAGTATCAATAAAGTCTACGATTCAACAAGTTTACTGGTACGTTTTTCTCTACCAAATGGTTATCATGAAATAGCATCTAATAATCCCTGCAGAAGTACAGATTGTTTATGATGAATGAACAGACAAGAGAGAATTGCCTCATTGCAAAAATAGATATTTTTAACTTCATTGCTGCAGAAGTGATGCCGCATTTATCATAGATAAAAAACAACGTTATGCTCTCAATTTAATATATTGAATTGTATATTGATCTGAATTACGGCAACAGTGCAGAAAAACATGATTATTGCCTTTTTTTAAAAAAAGTATTTTCAAGATTTTTTAAAAATATCTAAAAACAAAAACAATTAAAACCAAATCACAACAAAAGGGAACAGTAACAACAAAGATGGACAGGGTGTAGGTAGAAGTCTACTCTCTTATATTCCCATTTTTTCTCAATGTTTTTATGCAATGTCAGCAGACTGCCTCAACTACTGGTTAGAGATTAAACAGATGGAATAAATGGCAGATAAATTAGTGATAATTTTTTTGATAGTTTTTACAGTATATAAATTTAATAATACTGTGGTATTAACAATAACTAGAAACAAATCTACTAATAACAGAATTATATTTTTGCATTATTCCTACTTGCAATAGTTAAGACCTTTGCTAAATAAGTGATAGTATAAAGGTTACTATTAAGCAAAGGTGACAAGCACATTGCAGTCCATAAACTGCTAAAAATACCAGACTTTCACAACTAAACTTTAACTTATTTATTTTTTGTGTTAACTTCTTTTTCAGCTTCATAAATGGCAGCTTTTGGAGAGGCATCCCATCTCTTCCTGGCCAGGAGAACAGAAGGAGGATTTATGGCAGAGTGCATGTGTCCATGGTTAATTAACACTGAGGACATGAAGGATGCTCTTGATACCATGAAAAAAGTCTTCTCAACGGTAATGAAAGAAACATGTATGTAATTTTTACCTAATCCATAATGAATCTAGGTATAACTCAGATTTAACAAGTATAACATACTTTAGGATAAAAATGCATACACAAAGACCTGAGAGGTTTTAATATATTGATGATGTTTAGTCTTAATTCATTACATTGTAGTAAAATGTCTGACTGTTTTGTTGAATTTTTGTACAACACCCAAGTTTGTTCTCTAATCACATGGTATGCATTGATTAATGGTATCTGTCCAGAGACAAACCCATGGTCCAAAGCATGACTGGATTTTAGTTTGTAATGCTGATTTAAAAAACACTTGCTTTTGTTCTATTTATATTATATACGGTTGTATACTCATATATATAGGTAAGAGGTCTTATGTGTGAGGATTTCTGTAAAAAGATCTTAGTGTTTTGCCGTATTGTGGACAGTGTTCTGCATGAGCTTCCCAGCAGGTGTGTGTAGACTCCAGCCAGTTGCACTGTGTAGGGCAGGAGCGTTGGTATTATTAGAATTAATCATTTTTCACACACCACTTGCACGTTATCTGGACACTAACTCTACCATGTATTTACTGTTTACTGGTTTGTCAACTGTGAATTTCTTCTTCCAAAAAGTAACAACAGCAGTCGAAACACGAACTGTGATGGGGGAGAGGCCAGGACCGAGTACTGAGGATCCACTGCTTAATGAGGATAGGTGGACCCAGCCCTAGAGTCCACGCCCACCCCTGTTGTCACCTCCATCACTCCGTCCTCCTCCCCGACTCCTCTCATGTCTTCCTGTCCCCAGTCCTCCTCCCCGACTCCTCTTGTGTCCTTCTGTCCCCGGTCCTACTCCCCTACTCATCTAGTGTCCTCCTGTCCCCGGTCCTACTCCCTGACTCCTCTCGTGTCCTCGTGTCCCCGGTCCTCCCCCCCGACTCCATGTACATTACCATGTATTATACATGGTAATGTAATTGTTGGACCATTCTTTTACATTTTCTGTTTCTGTAAATGTTCCAATGCTTTTTTTGGTAAGATGTAACAGAAGAAGAGACATTAACGAGTATTCTCTTGTAGCATTCAGCTATGAAGTATGGCTTTTCCTCAGTCCAAATGATTAGTAAGTTGCCAGGTATGAGGTGCCACAAAAATCACAATAGTGGATGAATAAGCTTTTTTGTCTTTCTGCTCTTCACGTCACTGACCCTCAGGTTTAGTTACCACAAAACTCCAGGTGTCCATCACATACAATTACTTTAACAGATGACCCATTTATGTGTTTTTGTAACAGCCATATTGGCTATGTGGCTATAGTTACTCCAGGTCTTTGTAATTACCATGGAGTCATGTTACAAGCAGACACATGTCCATATGCAATGGTTAATTTCTGTTCTGTGCAACTGCTTAGGTGCATTTGTCACTGCTTTGGTAAGTAAACTAAAGTTTCTTATTTTGTATGCAACTGCCTGAAATAAATAAATAAAGTATGTATTACCATCATGAGGTTTTTAATGTTGATTGGGGTGCCCATGTAATAAGATTTGGTCGTTATCACGCCATTAAATGGACATTATCAGTGGTTATCAGCCCATTCGTAAGGAACCACAAGGCCACACTCCTTGTGTATGATCCAAGAAAGGATTCCCAATGGATCTTAAACAAGTAAAGATAACTGAAAGATAAACTAAACATATGTCTTTTAGCCATTTCAACCTGTCTTACATTCTCTCAGGTCTCGTGAGATCGTTGCTCTAGTGGTTGCTATGGACGCTGACCAATACTTTTATTTCCTGTCTGCCGTTAATTGGCCGTCGGGCAGCAGTTTGGATATATATATTTTTTTAAATCATTTATGTATCTATATCCACTGACATGTTGCAGAGCATGTGTAACCTAATCTCTAAATAAAAAATAGGAGTTTTTCAAATGTGCAATTATATCCAGTAAAGCACTTTTAAATGCTTTTATAGTATGTTGACTTGAAATTCAGAAACACACTAACTTACAGGGGTGGTGTAAAAATCGTGTTTGTATTGCATATAATTTATCATTTTCATCTTTTAATTGGATGGAAAATGCTTTTATCCATCAATCTATTTTCTACCACTTATTTCGAGGATACCGCAAGGGAGTCCTCGGAAGGATTGCTCTCCAACTCAAACACCCCATCCACGGATTCCAAAAAGGCTGGGTCCCCATCTTTGGCCCCCACCCAGCTTACACTGCACTATACTTTTATGGCCCCTCCTGCAGGTTGTCAGCCCACAGAAGGAGGGGGACAATGTCCCCCGTTCAGACTGAGCACAAACGGCCCGATAGGCGAAGAACTGGGCCACCGGGCGCCCGCCTTTGTGCCCTACCTCCGAGCCTGCATTCATCTTTTTTATTCCCCATTGGGGTCTATTGAAATATTGTAATTCTTTAGATTTTCAGAACCAGCTAGAAAATAGGGTTACTAACATATATTACATTAATCAAATCCATAATAAAGATGAACTGGTAATTACACTTCTACTACTAGATAATATTTGTTGATATAATGTAAAAATGCTAATTTATTTTCAATATTTTTATTAATTAAATTAAGTATTAAATAAAGTTGGTAAAGGTTGGTAGTTAATCTGGCTTTAGTTAGAATAGAATAGAATAGAATAGAATGCCTTTATTGTCATTATACACCGGTACAACGAGATTAAGCCGTCACCAAA
>JBAMHW010000020.1:21196753-21215721 GCA_037177495.1 Rhadinocentrus ornatus | reverse complement strand
CGCTTCCTTCATGGCCTCTCTCTGCAGTCCAACCAGAGACTCTTAGCAGGCCTGTTGGGTCAGACAGAGAACAGTCCGGAAACCATGGAAACAGTAACTAACAACCTGAAGAAGATGAACACGTATAACATCTCTCCTGACAGAAGCATCAACATCTTCTACTGTCTGATGGAGATGAACGACCTCTCAGTTTTTCAGGAAATTCAAGAGTTCCTGAAGTCAGAGAACAGATCAGAGAAGAAGCTGTCTGAGATCCACTGCTCAGCTCTGGCCTACATGCTGCAGATGTCAGAGGAGGTTCTGGAGGAGTTGGACCTGAAGCAGTACAACACTACAGAGGAGGGACGACAGAGGCTGATACCAGCTGTGAGGAACTGCAGGAAGGCTCTGTAAGTCCAGATGTGATTTTAATTTTAAGTCAGTGTATCTTAAAGAAACATTACACTTAAAATATTCGCACAATAATATTTTCTTTACACTAAAAAACGTGCTACATCTGTTAATGTCAGACATATTTCTTTAGATAAAATTCATAAAGTTTTAGGTGTTTCTAGTTACTTTAATAGTTTACTTAATTAGCATAATTAGGGGGAAAGGGAATCTTTTAAATCTGTGATTTTGACCCAAAAATATCTGCGTTACTTGTTCCGAAGATTGAACAGAATTTATTTCTTGTATTTTTTGTTTTAAATTTATGTATCGAGGAAATTGTTCTTTAATGTCACAATTTGACTTGACAACCAATGCTGGACCTAATTTATTGAACTAATTTCAGCCAACATTAGTATAACTAGAAACCAGAAGATCTTGCAGTCTGTGGTGTGTTTATTCACTAATAATTAACATGGCTCTTTATTTAAAACTCACTTTCTTTGACAGTACAGATCAGAATCCTTTATTGTCATTGCGTAATTAAACACAGCTAAATTTAAGATGTTTCTCATAGTTGTGCTACAAATATATGAAAAAAACTTTAAAACATTGCTCATCCGATTTAGAAGATAAAGTAATACCAGTTATAATACATCCAACAGTTCTTACTGATCACAATGCTGTAACCATCAGAATAAATATGAAGGTAAAGATAATTATAACTAGAAACTAGACACTGTGACAGAATAAAGAATTTAAGAAAGAAACTAAAAATCATAAATAAACACTGGAAACAAGCAAAATTACTTCATAGTTTTAGAAAATACTGGATGTTAATGAAATTTTATGGCCAGAATCTGGGTAAGAAATTGGTAAAAAGATCTATATTCTCAAAACAAAAAGAGAGAATCTTAGATGAACCATCTATGAAATTAAATTTGTCTGAAGAAAAATGGAAAATCTGACGACACGCTGAACTGAATTTTAAGGTAAAGGCCTGATAAGGATCTAGGACCTGATGGCTAAAGCTAGGTGAAAAAATGCAGCAAGTTTTATTTACTTATAAAAAAAGAAATCAGGAACAGTCATCTCTGGGAAAACATAGAATTAATGATGTAATATGTGATAACGAAAAAGAAATCTCTCAATATGTAGCCAAGTTCTATGAAACCCTGTACAGTGCCGACTGAAGTCCAAGATAATAACACGGTGTTTCTCAAAGGCTTAGAATCAGGTATTAAAAAATGCTGAAAACCTTAAGATGATATGTTTAATGGTGAGTTTAAAGGATGTCCTGACCTGGAAATGACAGATTAATCTACAAAGATTACAGTAAGATATTGGCCCATTTTTAACAGCAATGTTTGAAGAAGCTTTAGATAAAGAGGAGTTGCCTCCAACTCTGAACAAGGTCTAATTCAACTAATTACTAAGCCAAATAAGGACCAACTTAGCATTGAGAACTGGAGGATCAGTCTGCTGAATAATGATGCCAAAATATTTGCTTCAGTTTTTGCCAAAAGGCTAAAACTTGGTTTAAATGACAATGTGGAGCCATCAGGATTTATGCCTGGAATGAACATTGTTAAAAACACAAGATTAATATTGGACATGATTAATTATAATTACTACATTCCTCATAAAAACTTTATTCTGCTTCTCAATTTCTATAAAGCATTTGAAACAATCAGTCACCAGCTTAACTAAACTGCAATAAATTTAATTAACTACTTAACTAATTAGACTGAGTTAAACCTTTTTAGTTTAATTTTGGGAAAGAGATGGAGGAAATTCATCCCGTGGTCTTGTTGGCATCATTGTTGGTCCTCAGTGGTTTATGGCTAGATCCTGTTTATTAAACCTGTATGTAAGTTACACATATAACACTAACAGTGAGCGGTCAAAACAGATGAATTATTATATAGGAAACAAAATTTTACTGTGCACTGCAGCGCAATATGGCTAAGTGTTGGTGTTGCCATTAAAATATTTCATATGTGCACTACAAAGACCAAATAAGGTAATCATTCTCATCTGTAACTATATGTGGTAAAATAAAACAAACAAACTGTAAAGTCTGCAGTTATGAGAGATACTGATAACCTATTTATTTGAAAGACAGATAAAGTGAGTAGCACATGTCAGACATCAGACATGCTCTATGAAGGAAACGAAACATGTATACTCATAAGTTTGTATTTGTTATACATGTCCTGGCAGGCTCTCTGGCTGTGGGCTCTCCGACATTCACTGTGAAGTCGTCG
This sequence comes from Rhadinocentrus ornatus, assembly GCA_037177495.1. NCBI lineage: Eukaryota > Metazoa > Chordata > Actinopteri > Atheriniformes > Melanotaeniidae > Rhadinocentrus > Rhadinocentrus ornatus. Next base: position 21,213,085 of record JBAMHW010000020.1, on the reverse strand, counting down.
CTTCAGCTTTGAAGTGCAACCCCTCCCATCTTACGGAGCTGGAGCTGAGTCACAATGAGCTGCTGGATTCAGGAGTGGAGCTTCTTTCGGCTGGACTGGAGAGTCCAAACTGTAAACTGGAGTCTCTCAGGTCATTACACTGATGTTTTTCTTTGTGTGTATGTGTGTTATTATTTTTCTTTTTTTAAGTTTTCCTTTATTTTACCTCTAATTCTGTGTATGAGTGACATTTGAAGTCTAAGGTTATGTTGAAACTGACTATATTAACACCTAGCTGAGAGAAATTCAGGGTTTTCCATTCCAGAGAGAGGTGAGTCTTACCTTAAGTCTGTTACCATGGCAACTGACTGTATTGCAAACCTCCTTCCTGGTAGGTTTACTAGAAGAAACTGAGTTTCTACCTGTCTCCTACCATCTAACATGGGTTTTCCATTCCAATGAAATCTAATAGATTTAGAAGCTGTCCTTATGTAATGCTTTACATTGGGAGGGGATTTCAGATATTGAATAGCTGTGCTATCTTTTCCTGATCAATATTTAATCAAATGAGACCATTTTGTGATACTTGGGACCTTTTCTTTATAACACTGGCAACGCAGAACATGTTGGAAAGACAATAGTGTGTCGAGCCATGAGGGAAGTCCTCATACACGGTCTCCTCACCATCCTCTTCCTTCTATATTTTAAATTATTGTTAATTATATGTTGCAAAATCTATCTGTCTTGTCATGTCAGTGGACACATATACTTTATTAAAACAAATTACTAGATGTAGAAACAGCTGAGTATTTACTTTGAATATCAGCCAGGGGGAAAAGAAGTAAAAGGTGTACAGTCATGGTCTAGAACAATTATTTTACCTTATTTTGTATTCCATGTGCACTTGTATTAGAACCAGTTGCTCCAATGGGGTGAAATATCTGGTGCATATTTTGTCAGCAGTTGCCATGGTGAATCCAGGTATAAGTGCTCCATTAATTATGGCTTTTTATTGTGGTTCCTAACTCTATGTAAAGATTGATTGAGCCAACTCCGAACAGCTGTTCTGAAACCAAAAACTCAAAGTTGCTCCAGAGTAAATTAACCCAGAGTTTCTTTTTAGACTCAGAGTTACTTAAACTGTCTTTCTGGCCCCAAGTCTGTAAGGGGGAACCAGTTTTTCCAGTTAAATGCAGTATAAGAAATTTTGTTCTTGTAGTCTGTAACTTTAATAGACTCCTACTTAGTTTAATTCATTCATACTGTTAAAACTTGGTATTAGTGACAGAGAAACTCATGAAGTTTTTTCCTGCATTTTTATTATTACGAAGAAGCAAAAATCAAAATTGAAGGAATGTAAAATTCCTATGGTTTAAATGAACACAACATTTTACATGTGAAGATACACTAAAAACCAACAGATTTTTGCCTTTAACATTAACGAAACAAATCCAATATATGAATGGATGAAATCCAAGGGCAGCTAGTGGGGCGGCCTGGGGGAGCCAAGTATGCAGGATGTTATGCAGGATCATCATAAGAAAAGAAATGTTGTTGGTTTTTTTTACAAATTTCACTATACTTTTTACATCAGATGGCCAGTTTAGCTGTAATAGTTTTTCATATTTGTTCTATACAGCTTATTCCATTTCAGGGTTGCAGGGAAGCTGAAGCCGATCCCAGCTAATAGCAGAAGAGAAGCAGGGTACACCCAGGGCCGGTCGTCAGTCCAACGCAGGGCTTAGTTGTATAATTTCTTATTTTTTCCCTAAAACCTAGATATGCTTCTTCTTTCTCATTTACATCTGCTACCCTTTTCTCAGTCTGTGCCACTGTGACAGTCTAGTCAGGTCAGAGAAAAGCTCATTGATGAGGATAAAGAAATGTTGGGCGGCACTTTAAAACCTGAATGCATTTTATAAACTTGTTTTATTCTTTACTTAGATTGACATGGTGCAGTTTGTCAAAGAGAGGTTGTGCTTCTTTGAGCTCCGCTTTAAAGTCCAACCCCTCCCACCTGAAACACCTGGACCTGAGTTACAACAAACCAGAGGATTCAGGAGTGAAGCAGCTGTGCGGTTATTTGGCGTGTCCAGACTGTATACTGGAGACTTTGGGGTCAGTTATCTTCCCGGTTTCTTTCTCTTAACATTTTGTTGTTTTCCTTTCTTTTCTTCAGTTTGTTGCAACAACAAGCAAATGTTAAAACAAACTATTTATGCTGTTAGTTGTTAAAATAAATTAATATTTGCCATTTCTGTCAAAAATCTGTAGCAGAATATTCTCTTTTATAGCATATTACTTATATACCTTATGACTTGGGTTAAAGGTAATTTCAGCAGAATTTACTAATATTGTGTGATTGGTTATATTGAGAGTAAGAACACATCCATTAGAGCATATAAAGACACGTTTTGTTCTTTTTCAGACTGTGCCGAGGCAGTTTGTCATGGATCAGCTGTGCTACTCTCAGCACAGCTCTGAAGTCCAACCCCTCCCACCTGAGGCATCTGGACCTGAGTAGAAACTGGCTACAGGATTCAGGGGTCCAGGAGCTATGTGGGTTTTTGGAGAGTCCAGACTGTAGACTGGAGTCCCTGAGGTCAGACACCATGTTTAGTTTTTTTTAATGTAATCAGCATTTAATGAAGATTGTATTTACTAAAACTCATGACCAGTGCTGGGTAGTAACGGGTTACTAGTACTAGTTACTTTTGTTACTCCAATGCATTACTGTTTAAATAAAGTTACTACCGTTGCCCTATGGTGCGTTACTCCATTACTAGTTAAATTAATACTAAATATTGATACAAAAGAACAAAAGCAGCCCTGGGATTATGCTATTTTACAAAGAAACAACATGGTGAATTAGATGGCAGGCCTCAAGGCTGATCCAGATAACTGCATCTCAGTAATCTTTAAGTGAAGTATGGGAAAGTCAGACACAACTAAAAGGATTTATTCCTCCATGTTAAAAGTGTTTGCAGACTGCGCTGTCTAGCCTGCTCTCTGCCCATTGGTCAGTCAATGAAGCCCTCGCAGGTTGGTTGTAGTTCTGGTTTTTCAACTTGTGTCACGCTGCAAGCCCCCTGTGTGCCCGTCTGTCTGAACGAGCGCACGCATGAATGTCGCCTGTCGCTTGTCTGGAGGAGGGAAGCATGCGATGTCGCCTCCTTTGTGTCAAGCCCATTAATCCTTGACAAATGCTTGGCGAGAATAATCTCCAGTGCTGTTTTTGGCAGGCATCCCAGTTTTAGTCTTGGTTTTAGTCTTCAGGATGAAAATGCTTATTAGTTTTATTCACATTTTAGTCATTTCTAATTTTAATAGTTTGTCTAGTTTTAATCAAATAAAATAAAATTTGTCTTTCAAAAAATTAATTTTGGTCAATAATATGTATTAAAAGTGGAATAAAGGTTGACATGTTATCAAAAGTATTGCAACTAATAAAACAAGTTAACCTTAATGCCTTTGCATAATAACCAGATCCTTTACCAGACTGATAGCTTTAGCCGAACTGATGTATTATAGTTAAAATATGAGTGAAGGGAATTATGCATTGGGAGTGAAGAGAGCGGAGGTGTGGTGTAAAAAGTATGGACGAGGAGTCAGGTGGGACAGTAAATGACAGTGCAGTCTTGTAATAAAGCCGTTTCTCAGACAACTGCTGCCTTCCTTTTCTCGTATTTAACCCCGTTAACAAGTGTAGAGAGGAGCTTAGGGAGTAAACCCCGAAGCGAATGCTACTTCGGCCCTGGAGAAGACGGATCTCCCCCGTGTCTTACAACCACGTCGGAAGAGGAAAACGGGAAACATATGAATAAATAAACTGCTTGTCTGTGTGCGCGCTGCACGTCAGGTGGTGGGCGTGGCCAAGGTGCAGCAGCATTGCTGACAGACAGATTGAGCTCAAAATAGGCAGAAATGTCGTGGATTTTTAATGTCGGACAATCAGCCCTTGAACATTTTCGTCTCGTCAACGAAATCTCACAAACGTCTTGTCATGTTTTCGTCATCAGAGAGCCGTTTTTAGCTCGTTACTGTCTCGTTATCGTCATGAAGAAAAGGTTTGTCAACTAAATAAATTTGTCATTGTCATCGTTGACGAAAACAACACTTTTAATCTCCATTAAATATTTCTCTCATATCGTAGGTTGCTGCATCCAGATCTTTGTGTTTCAGGTTCTTAAAATAAACTATCATGTTATAATATGATAGGCTCAGTATTTCTTTTACAGATTAATTAAATTTGCCAAAGAACTGGATAAACACATTGTTGTATTGTGATCTTTAACTGGTTGCATGAATCAATGTGTCACATAGTTGGATTCTGTGGCTCCACTTTTAAAAAGTCTTATTTCAAGGTACAAACAAAATTAACAGGAGTACTAAGGCAATGAATCCCAGCCACTGAGGCTGATTCAATACATGTTTATGTGCTGCCAGCGATGTGATATATTAATAAATCCAAAGTTGCAATTTCTTGGTACAGAAAGAGAATATTTTATTTCTAATAAATAATAAACCATAAACAAATCTTTTTACATTTGTTTTTAGTTTTATTCTCTACTTATACAATATATTTATTTAGGTGAGTAATTTTTGGCCTTAATAAAAGAAAATAAATAAATAACATGGACCGTTCACGAACAGTCCTTATCTTAGGTCCTTTTACTAATAATGTTCTTTGTAATTTTACAGTGTTTTACAATCCACAAAACTTACATGCTGAATATCTTCCCTTCACCTGTTGCCTCGCTTCCCTCCATGTTTGATGCTTACTGACTGCAGGCGTGCCACCCGGCTTCCGTATGTTTTAATGGCAAAACTCCAATAGATGGTGATGATGCGTTCATGGGACCTCTAAAACATGGGTACAGAGGAGATAAACTATGCACTAATCTATGGAACCAACCATGAGTTTTAGCGATGCACACAAGCTAAGGAAGATACATACGCATCTGTATCCGATGCACTGAAACTACCGGTGCAGTCGCATCGCAAACGTCTCGGACCACTGATTCGAGTCTGTGAACGTCTCCATCCCGAAGTAGTACTAGTTTTAGTTTACTCTTATGAGTCATATTCATCTGTATGAGCAAACATACTTGTTACTTGTTTGAGGTTAATCTTCCCTAAAACCTTTGAACATTTTCCATCTCTGATCAGATCATGTAGCCCTCTCTGATATCAAGCAAGAATGTTGTCTACTAACACTGTATCATTCATTTTGTACAGAATGAACAACTGCAACTTATCAGAAACGGGCTGTGATTTTCTGGGTGCAGCTCTGAAGTCCAATCCCTCCAATCTTAAACATCTGGACCTTGGTGGAAACAAGGAGCCGGGCTTAGGCAGGCTTAAAGAACTGTGTGGTTTTCTTGCGAGTCCACAATGTCAGCTGGAGACTCTGAGGTCAGTTTAATGTCACTATTAATTTAATTTAAAGGTTTAATTCCATCTTTATTCGTAAGGTACTAATTCACAGCAAAGTAATCTCAAGACAGAAATATGAAAAGAAAAAAAAATACTGATTACATTGTTCAAATGCACATGCAAATATTGTCCTGATCCTTTTCTAAAAGGTTTAAATGTGATTAGCTCTATGATATTACTCTATGTTTACATTAATATATATGAGGCTGTTTTTCTGACATTTTTACATCTTCAGTCTATGATTTTAATTGAATATTTTATTCTGTTCTCAGCTTGTGGGGCTGCAAGTTGTCAGAGATCAGCTGTGCTTCTCTGGTATCAGCTTTGTGGTCCAATCACTTCCATCTTAGAGAACTTAACCTGTCGGGAAATAAGTTACGGGATTTAGATACACAAATGCTGTGTGATTTTGTGAGGAGTCCTTACTTTCAACTGGAGACTCTAGGGTGGGTAACATTTTACAAAGCCAAGCACATATCAGGCAAGAGAGTTTGGTTTATGCTGCCATGAACTAAATTCATTGTAAATTATCACAATACCTAGTTGTCATATATAACAATTAAATTAATCTTTGTACTTTTATTTAATCATAATACTTCTTCTAAAGCCTTAAGATATAAAAATGATTGGTGGAAGTGTGAAGTAAAACGATTTCTCATCTCAGTTCTGAATTTATGGATGTTTATTCATACAGGCTCAATGGTAGGACAATTCAAGCTTCCAGTGACAAAATTGGTGAGTACTACAATTGTGCCTTATATTTATTGATCTATTGTCAGTAACATCTCACCTGAAAGGAATATGCTGATTACATAACAGATCCTTATTTGTGAGAATTGAAAATACTTTTCAGAGCTGTTACTTGACACAAGGTTAGAAAAATTACGACATGTTAGATTAAGATAAAGTGGGTTAAAAATGTACCTTTTCCAAAATGATCACTTACCTTGATGGAAAACATCGGGGAGAATTTATTAGGACTTTGATACTATTTTAAATGGAAATGCACCAGTTTGTTATTAAACACAAAATAAGAGTAGTTAAATGTTACATACATGTTTGAAGGTGATTTGAAAGGTCAGAGTTCCAAGTGGTGCCATCTGTCAAGCCAATAATTTTATTTATTTATTTATTTTGTTTTGCCAATAGTTATGGGTGTTATTTTTGAGTTTGAGACTCTGGTAAAGCTTTTTCCCATAGTAAAGAATTAAAAAAATTTCTGGATCCAGTGAGAGATCTACATCACCCCCAAAATCTAATCACTTGTTCCTCATCCTATTTCTGAGATTTCCTATAACTTTTGAGTTATGTTGCTAACAGACATACAGACAAACCAAAGTTGCTGAGTACAATATATAGGAAAAAGAGAAAGCTACAAACAAATTAATGAAAACATTTTTTTTTATTTATGTCATGATCTGTGTGTTTTGCCTTAGTTTTATGTTCCTGTGGGTTTGTTGTTTCCTGTTTTGTTCATTACCCTTGTGTGTTTTCTGTTCTGCTTCCGTTTCGTACATCTAGTTTGACTTGCTCATCCGCTTCACCTGCTCCTCGTTATGCTCCTCGTTAGTTGTTTTCAATATATAAACCGCTTAGTTTCTGTTACTCTTTGTCAGATCATCCATCGTGTTTCATCCATGTGAGTTGTTCAGTAATTCTTCATTAAAAGCTTTTTGTACCCGGCTTCTCTCTTGCTAATTGCCAGGAAAGGCTGTAGCTTCCCCAGGAATCCCAGGGTGCCACTACCTATTTTCTGAGGGGTATGCAGACAAATCAATGCAAAAGCAGTGGGAAACTCAGCTTGTGGGACTGCAAGTTGTCAGAGATCAGCTATGCTTCTCTGGTATCAGCTTTGTGGTCCAACCCCTTCCATCTTAGAGAACTTAACATGTCGGGAAATAAGTTACGGGATTTTGATACACAAATGTTTTGCATATCTCTCAGAAAAAAAACTATATTCTGAGGGGTATGCAGACAAATAAATGCAGATGCAGTGTGAATAAGCTAATCCCATAGGTTTCCTTTTCACCATGACCCTTCCAAGTAGGGCTGACATGCATTTGTAGCGCATCTTAGTCTAATGCAGGCGATGATGCTGGAGGGGGCCATCGGAGTCGATGAGGTGATAGTAAAGGTGTCACCCCGGCTCTAATCAGGGAAGGACTGGCCATCTGGCATACTGGGCATTTTTCTGGTAGGCCGATGTGTTTTTGTACTGATAAAGTTTATTTATTGGTCTGACTGATCAATAAACTCAGTAGGTCGGCAAACCAACTAACGCTAGGCCGGCCCGCTCAAATCTTGAAAGAGCATCCCCTTTTACTGTGGTGCCTGCACCTGAGTCTTTCATTCAGCCATTACAGACCGTTCTTTCCTTACCACCAGCCCATGAAACACGTTGATCTGCAGCTCGTTGGTTCTTTACCTACTGACACCAGGATGAGTCAATCAGATACTTCAAACCCCTTCAGGCTCTGAGCCAGTGGCTGCAGCTACCTGTCAGAACCAAGGAGAATAACGGCGGCGCAGATAAACTGTACGATAAAAAAGAAAAAATCTAGCAGTAGAACAGCTAGTTAACTGCATGTGTTCACTGGTTAAAACAGCACATCTTAAATTAGTTTTTTAATGTTTTCCTAAACTTAATTGTCTAATTGAAAGAGAGGATGTGGTTTTTAACAGTCATCCATTAACATTAACAGTGAGTCAGCAAATTTCAGATTTTTCTTCATTAGCCTGTTTGTTATTAATTCTAAGCTAATAATTGGATACTTTTGGGTCAAAATGTGTTACAGGCAGCTTCTGTGTAGGTGTTTATGGACAATATACAGAAATATATTTTTGAGATAGTTTGTTTATTCAGCCTACACTTAAGTCCAGATGTTAATACTGATAGAGCTGTCTTGTAGTGAAATTGTTCAGCCCTTGTGTTACAATTCGTACTGACCTAAACAACTCCACTTTTGTTACTGGAGTTGTGTACTTATTTGGCTAACACGTGACATGTTTTGCTTGATTTAAGGTGTGGATACTTGAGATGAATCACCGAGTGATCAGAACTAAGGCTGTGTGTGCCTTGTTTATACTACTGGACCACTACAAGCTAGAACAGTGGTGAGAAACCCTGGTCTTTTAAAGCCTTCCAGCAAGTTTTCAATATTTCCCTGCTCCAACATATCTGATTCAAATCAGATGGATCCAACAGTGACTCATTCATTTGAATCAGGTGTTTAAGCAGGGAAACAGTGAAAACTTCCAGGACGAGGGCCATGGTTCCCCGCCGCTGAGCTAGTTATCTCAGAGTCAAAGAGCCAATTCAAAGTTAATAACCAACGCTGATTTAATCTCACTAAGTTCTGTAACTTCTGTTTATACCAAGAGTCATGTCACGTTTCTGAGTCACAGTGGTTTGTTAGCATGAATGTCATCTGTACCTAATGTTCACATTAACTAGACTATTCACCGTGTCTGTACAGTGTGATGCGTTAAGATCCTGAAACTATTTCTAGTGTTTCCCACAGGAAAGAGATTGAAACTGCTTTATCAAGCTGAGACGGGAGAGGTTTATTATTAGCCACCCTCAATCATCCTACATGTTGCCATGTCTGTCACACAGTTTCTGTACAGCCTGTTTACCGGGCACTGTATGACTATGAGGCTGAGGAAGACGATGAAGTCTCATTCACTAAGGGTGACATCATCATCATCAACTCTAAGCCCTGCAGTGATGGTTGGATGACCGGGACTGTGCAGAGAACCGGCAAATCCGGCTTCCTGCCATCAAACTATGTTGAACGTAAGTAGCGTCATGCTGTCTGACCCAGAGTTGTGAAGCTCAACTTAAAAACGGCAGAGATATCCAGCAACCGTTAAAGCATCATGGTAGCTTGTGATCGGTGGAAAAATACATCATCATTAATGTACAGAAAACTGCCACTCGCAGAAATAAACCTGAGTACGATACAAAGATTTACTTTTTTTGTTGTTGTTGTTGGTGTGAGAATATTATTCAGATAAATAACGAACTGCAGGGTGAATCTAAAGAGCTCAAACAGAAAATCATCAGGATTTAGATTTAGAAAAATCTAAAACACTCGCTCTCCACTCCACACTCCCTCGAGAGCGAGTCAGCGCACGCCCCCTAGACCTCACTGGAGCATCTAGCGTATAGAGTGTAAGAGAACGAGGGGCGGGGGTTCCTAATTAGTAACGTGCCTCTGTCATTGATGATGATCTTATCATTTACACATGCCCAGGAGCTGTTATAAGCAGAAAATGCATATTTCAAATAATTTTCCCCCATCGCTTTGACGCCCCCCCCCAGGTGCAGCACCCCTATATAATCAACAAAGTCTCGTTATGTGACTTGAAGTTGTGACCTCTGCTTTGATAAAAACTGACGCTCTGATCATCTGAGTTTTCTCCGTGACTCTAGACTTATATTTAAGTTTCATATGTGATGAACTGTGATTGTTTAATAAAGTATTTTGTGTTTGGAAACCAATTGTTTGACCAAAACATGATGTAACATTTGGTATGAGGAGTAATATTTGTGTTCTGTGTTGTTTCTGGAAAATAGCATTGGTTTAATCAGGCCGAGAACAATGAAGGTGCCTGTTTTAACCACAACAAAATCGGCACTCTCAATCACCCTACATGTTTCCATGTCTGTCACACAGTTTCTGTACAGTCTGTTTACCGGGCACTGTATGACTATGAGGCTGAGGAAGACGATGAAGTCTCATTCACTAAGGGTGACATCATCATCATCAACTCTAAGCCCTGCAGTGATGGTTGGATGACCGGGACTGTGCAGAGAACCGGCAAATCCGGCTTCCTGCCATCAAACTATGTTGAACGTAAGTAGCGTCATGCTGTCTGACCCAGAGTTGTGAAGCTCAACTTAAAAACGGCAGAGATATCCAGCCACCGTTAAAGCATCATCGTAGCTTGTGATTGGTGGAAAAATATGATCAATGAACTCAGATGATGCCATCTGTAGAGAGATCATTTACCTGTTCTAAAGGTGGCACACACACTCACACACCCCCAAAGAGATGACAATTTAATAGCAGAGTCTCTTAGAGGAACGTTGTTCTGACTCAGCTCTGATGAAGAGAGTTCTGGTGAACTGGCTTGTCTTCTCCCATCAGGGGTGTCTGGTGTGGAACGGGATTCAAACACAGAGTCTGATTCTTCTGAGGATGAAATGGAGATGAAGGTGAGAAAAAAAATTATGTGACCTTCCAAACAAATTTAGAGCTCAGCACTCAGCAGGTCATGGAAAAGATTTTACCCAACGTCTGTGGCTGCTGATGCTTGTTCAGACTAAAACAAAGGGACAAACATCAATGCTGTTAGTTTAAAAACTGGTTTATAGATCAGATCTTTAGTTTACTGCAGCGCAGACAGGTGAGTTTTACCTTTACCTTGATCTCATTCCGCACCACAGCTTTTTATTCTTTTATTCTGTCACAGAAATGTGTTTTTCTTTTTCTTTTCAACATCATTTCTCTCTGATTTGAAGCTGTCGTCATAAACTGTAGAATTCATGATCTGCACAAAATGCTTGTTTCGTTCAGACTGTAAGAATATTTTTCTGAACAGAAATTGGTTCATTTGTCATAAAACACGTTTCTTTTACATTTCAGGCTCCTTCAGACTTCACTCCAGAATGTGAAACTGAATCTGCACAAGTCTTGTACAGGTGATCCTCAAACTCATCTCATGACCCTGTTTTACCAGCAGGAAGCTGTTATTATTCAGATTAAAGTACTGTAGCGACTATCTAGTTCAGGTGCAATTGATAAAATTACCCTCCCTGTCGGCCTCCTTTATTTCCTCCTTTACTGTTCTTGGCTGGATCCTGAGAGGAGTTCTTTAATTACTTGAACAACATGAACAGGAAAATTAGTGGAAAATCGGAGGATATGTGCAGGTTAAATGTTGACCTATAAGCTGGAAACAATTGAATGAGCTCAACTGAACAGTTTAATAGTTGATGTAAACTCCAGGGCCTTATTTATGAAGCTGGCGTAGGAACAAAACCAGCGTACGCCAAATATATTCAACTTTTGATATTTATAAAAACCAAACTTGAGGGTCAAATGTTCCTACCTCCACACAACTCTGACCCAGGCGTACGGCCGTAATCTAGAGAAACCGGAAACGGCGACACCAACGGTCCAGAATAAAATCAAGGAAATGCTGTGAAATGTGAGATATTCGTTCACAATCCACTATTACCTTTCACACCACATGTTAGATATTTATTTGATATTCGATATTCGATTCGATATTATTCAATATTAATTGTCCTAAGAGTGCACGCTCAGGGGAGAGGGGGAACCTCGACCACTAAGAAATCTGTCAAACAAAACTTCATGTTATAAAATCCATCCAGCTACATAAGGTGGACAGTCTGCTGCCAGCATGTAGCAGTCAGTAAAAGTAGCTTTGGTCATTCATTCCAGCAGAGCGGGACGCAGACTGGAGGTCTAGAAGTGATGCAACGTTAATGAAACACACAAGAGGAGGATTTCCTTTTATTTGTTTATTCTTACACAATGATTGTCCCAATTTCTGTCCAGACGGTCTTTATTTTCCACAACTTCTTGTCCACCTGGTCAATAGCAACAATTGTGTCCCTCTGCATCGCCCACCCAGCTGGAGCACCCAGCAACTAGAAAGAAATATTATTTAACACTAAATAAACTGCTACCAATCTCAGATGTATTTGTACATATTTATTTTATTTACCATTTATTTTATACATTAAAACAAATTACCGCCATCAGTATTGTCATTTAGCAGATGCTTTTCTCCAAAGCGATTCACCCCCGTGGGATTCGTACTTCAGTCTCCTATATGGCAGGCACATGTTCCACCGACTGAGATGTTCCGATGCCTCTGGCGTGTCTTGTGTTCTGACACTGCGATGACAGCATCTGCCACCTGCTGCCGCTATTCTGCCTTTCTGACACCAGTAATGCCCACGCCGTGCCCACCAACTAAACATTTTTACATGTGTCAACGTGGTCCATCAGGATCTCTGTCTCACACCCCTCCACTTCTTCCCACTTTTTCCCTTCCGAGCCATCATGGAAATGATGTGATATGTATTACAGGTGTCCTCCTGACCATTTATAACCACCATGTGGGCGTGAAAAGGTGTTCCCTCACATGCGCCGGCTTTAGAGTTGATTCTGATTTATGAACGGAAACAGGTGTAGGACGTGTGTGGACACGCTTTGATAAATCTGAAAGTAGAAGTGCGCAGAATTTCCTTTTTGCGCCGGAGATGCCACCTGTAGTTTGCTTTGCTATGCACAGTTTGGTAAATAATGCCCCAGATGTTAAACCACCAAAACCAGAGTATAGGGTCTTTTGGAGGAAGAACAACTAGTACGTCAAAACTCAAAGCTGAGATTTCTGTTAAAGTCCAGAGGAAAGATGAAGGATCACGCTTTCTCTCTTCTCTAGTATTGGTGGTGGCCTCTTGTTGGCTGAGCTTTGGATGGTTTGTTGTTTTGGGTGAAAAACAGGGACCTGTTTCAAAAAGCAGGTTATAGTATCTGAGTATATTAACCCTTAATGTTCAGTTACCATGGTAACTGACTCTGAAGTGAACCTTACTTGCTGGCAGGTTCATTATAAAGAAACTACCACCACACTAGGCCTCTTATCAAGTGGAGTCTGATAATGTTTTTTAATGTTTAAAAAGACTGTTTGTCATGCAGCCTCTCTGTGTCCTGCAGGTTCAAGTGTCCTGGTCCAGGTTCGTTCCAGTGTGCTCTGACTGGACTGGTGTTTGTTACAGCTCATGAGGTGGAGATACAGTACAAGACCGACCAGTGGGATGAGAAGCTCCTCCAATCAGCTGGAAAGACCCCGGCTGGACCGCTGTTCAACATCAAGTGCTCTGAGGATGCCATCCATCAGCTTCACCTCCCCCACTGCGAAACAAAGGAAGGTGAGCCAGACTCTGTTAGTGAAAAGCAGTGATGAAGCCATGGTCCTGTTAGTGACCCCTGCAGGCTGCAGATGGCAATTACAGCCACAGTCTGATCAAACACTGTGTTTATTCTGCATCACATTTTTCATTTCAGTATCCAAAATTTTAAAATTAGGCTTAATTCTTCACAGTAAACTGATAAATGTGTTTATCATATATTTAATCACAATATTACTTTACAGCTGCTTTAGAATAAACACATTTTTCTCATCTGTCTTCTTTAGTGGACTGTGTGTATTTCTGACCTTTAAACTTAAAAGGTCAGAATACTTAAAACTAAAAAATACTTAATTCTTAAAAAGTGAAGAATAGTGCAAGATAAAAATTTCTCATCTGGGATTTAGAAATAAAAATATATATATTCTCTTAATTCCTCTTATTCTATTTTTTTTACTTTTCTGTTATCTCATTCTACTTTTTTTCCCCTCTCCATTAAATCTTTAAAAACCAATATAACCTTTACATCTACAGGCATCAGCTTTCTTCTCAAAGAGGTCCTGAAACTCATCTGACAGTGATGACTTCTACGGTTTCATTATTCTTTATAAAGAATGATCACTGATGATGTAATGAAGATTTATTCACTATATTTATCTACTCTGTTTTCACAGCTCTGCTTTCTGGAGGCGTCCTGTCTGTCATCCACACCTCTGATGATGGGATGAACATTCTTGAGCCACTGGAGATCACAGAAACTCATGTGATTTTGAAAGTTCCTCATCTATCTGCCTTCGGCCTTGTCTGGGATCTCATAACAGGGTTTCTGAACAACACAAAACTGATTAAGGGACAGGTCCTGTTGTTTCTCAGACTGCCATACACTGAAACACAGAGGCAGAACCTTGATGTGTTTCTGCTGCCAAGCAACATCCCTGTGAAGGAGGTAAAGAGTTATTAAAACTTCACTTTTCCTTTTCTTCCTCCTGATGCTTGATCCTGGTGAGTTTCAGGTCAGGTTAGCTAGTAAATCTTATCAGAGCTGATAACAGTAGCACATTTATCATCAACTACATTATGAAAATATTTACACAGTGTTGGAAAAGGTTTTTATGACACCCCACGTATTTGTGAAATATTACATTAAGATTCATTCATTCATTTATTCATTCAAGTGCAGTTTCTTTTAATACTGTCACAGCCAAAATACTAAACAAATCCTAAAAAAATTACAATTGATTGGTTCCATAAAAACAGGAAAATTTTGAGAATTGGGTGATTTTGGTACCAGTGATCCACCAATGAAGCTCTCGCTTTTTTTTAAAGACACAATTTCTGTTGCTGTGCTTAGTGTTTATTTAAAATGAGACAAAATGGGTGAAACAAGGAACTTAACACATGCCCGAGAACCAGATTCTGATTCAGGAAGGGAAAAGCTGCTGCCCAACATCCGGAAAGTGCAGATGCGGTCCTTCAGCAGATGGATAATAACTCCAATACAGACCAGCCGACAGTTAGGAAGACGAACCAAGATCTGGGCGTCCAAGGGGTTCTTCAGCAAGAAATGATCCCATCCTGATCTGCATGAGCAGGAAAACCCTCCATCACAGCAGCAGCAGTTTCACCCACACTGTACGTGCCGACTGTTAAATCACGGCCTAAGGTCCTTCAGGCTGTCAAAAAGCTTCCGATCTATGACAGAGGTTAGCCCGGCATCATTGGGCCCAAACACACAAGAAGTGACATATTAAAACTCTCATGAATTTAGTTTACTTAGTCTTTCTTGTAAAACAGTAAATGAAAAAATATTATTGTATTGGTGTATGTCTCAGTGTAAAAAAGATCAATGGAAGTAAAACTGAAGCTGCTGCTGTGGAGTATTTTTAGGTCAATGTGTTATCTTTGCTGGAATATGCTAGCTTGTCACTGCATTGACATCAACTAACCACAGATGCATCATTCAGTGTGAAGGGAGGCACTTAAAACAGAATAAAGCTGTGTGTAAAGGTGAGCGATTGATAAGTCCTCTAATTTAAAAGTTGTGGTGTCTTGCAAGGTCTGTGCACAGCATGAAGACTCTGAATACGTCAAGGTTCCCGCCACCTGTAAACTCATCAGAGATCAGAGTTACTCTGTTCACTGTCCCGTCGCCTTCAAGATTCAGCCACCGGTGAGTTTTTCTGGAAACTTTGTGAAAACTAACTTTAATCCAACTGCTGCTTCGTTCAATTTAGAAAGAATTAAAGATACTGACACCGCACTCCCGATTTCTAGAGGGAAGATTTTGAGCCAGACTTTGGACCAAACTACCACCCAACCTTTGAGATCCGCCTGCCTACAAACATAAAAGAATTGATGATTGCAGTCAGAGACCACACAGACACAGAAGTCTGGGAGCGTGAGGTTGATCTGTCAGGTAAATTCCAAATACATCTCAATGAAATCAATCAATCCAATTTTATGTGTTTAGCCCTTTACAATAACTAAAGTTCTTTATAACAGAGTCATAAAAAGTGCGTACAAACAAAAACATGAAATAATTAAAACACATAGAAACGCATTTGCAAAATGCTACAGTGCTGCAGGGTATTTAGGGCCCTCCAGAAGTGCAGAGAAAGGACAAATAAGAATAATAAACTACACCTTATAAAAAAACAAGACTGCTCTAGTCAGAATTGAAAGCCAAACTTCAACAATGAATTAAAAACGTCACCCACCTGGTAGAGATTCAGTAAAGGACATAGTTGCACTTGCAGATGGATCCATCATGCCTTCATTCTTTATTTTATTTATTTAAGCTTGATTTTTACCAGTCAAAACATTGAAAACAGATTCCTATTTATAATGTTGGCTTGGCAAATGCCGGAGAACAGTTGTGGGGCAGTTGAGGATGGAGGGTCTAAGGACAGGGGATGTGCTGGGACAGTCCTTTTACTTGTGTGTTCTTTAATTGTACATTCATGTTG
>JBAMHW010000020.1:21167178-21178409 GCA_037177495.1 Rhadinocentrus ornatus | reverse complement strand
CAAGCCATGCGTCGAGGTGAGTCCAACTATATCTAGCTGGAACCGCTCAACCTCGCGCACCAGCTCAGGCTCCTTCCTCGCCAGAGAGGTGACATTCCACGTACCTAGAGCTAGCTTTTGCAGCCGAGGCTCAGACCGCAAAGGTCCCCGCCTTTGGCAGCCGCCCAGCTCACACTGCACCCGACCCCTATGGCCCCTCCTGCAGGTGGTGAACCCACTTGAGGGAAGGCCCATGTCATCCTTTCGGGCTGAGCCCGACCGGGCCCCATGGGGAGAGGCCCGGCCCCACTTCCAGGCCTGACTCCAGAGGGGGGCCCCAGTGACCCACGTCCGGGCAAGGGAAACTCTAGTCCTTGCTTTTTTATCATCATAGGGGTGATTTGACTAAAGAAACAAATAACCGAAAATAGAAAAAAGGTGCCTAAAAGACAGAAATTATCAAAAAAGACTAAAGACACTGAGAATCTTTACAAAAACACAAACATCAAAGTATTTTATATATTGTGTTCGTTGTTGCTGCTTTTAAAGTGCTTTATAAATAAATAGTCTTGGGTTGGCAAAGTGACATTACAGGACTATAAACAGACAAAACCACCAGCAAAAACTCTCAAATGGGACACAAAACAAGCTTTAAAATAGCACAAACAACTATGAAGACACACAAATAATCACAAAGAAACAAAGTTAAAGTGACATAAAACGACTAAAATTACCCTGATTTAAATAGAAGAGACAAAATGACCAAAAACTAAAAAAGAAATGTTTTTAATCAATTACAAATATTTTAGGAAGTCCACAGATGCCCTCAAGTAGCACATGACCACCAGCGAGGCATGAATAAGTGAACAGGTTGGAGTGTATGATTGTTGAACAGTGTGTATCTGCATGTGTGAAGCACGGAGGAGGAGCTGTGATGATGTGGGCTTCACAGGGACATTTCTGCAGAGTCAACAGCAACATTTAACCAGCTGAAAATCTTAACCAACTTTATCCTGTTCAGGGTTAAAGTGGGACTGGATCCTCACTCAGCTGTCGTGTTGGTGGAAGGTGGAGACGACCGTCCATCACAGGTCCCAGCTGAAGGATTGACACTGAAATGTTCACGTCTCTGTCTGTCGAGATTAATGTTCTTTGTTTCTTTTTGGTGTCTGGAGGTTTGTAACTGAAGATTCACGAGAAAAATGAAAAAGTTTCTGCACAAACTGTCGAGGAGTCAATCACTTCAGCTCCCTGAAGGGACCAATCATCAATCAGCTGCAGACATCAGCCTGATGATGTGCCATCTGTCAGAAAGAGGGGGGTAAAGAAAAACTTTTTAGTTTTCCATCATTTCTTGGTTGTCCTTTTTAACTTCTGTTCCCAGGAAACAAAGTTTTATTATTCAAGAACTGAATTCAGATTCCAGTGAAGGAAAATGAACAAATGAAGTGAAATAATGAGAACAGAAACCTTAAAATCAAGACGCCTCAGGACTCACCATCACCAACACTGTTTATTTTTGGAATCTGGAAACATCATGTTAACACTTTGATGTATGGTGTCCGCTGCAGTGTGCACGTATTTTAAGGCTGTTTTCTAGTATATGCATGGGTCAGGATGGTCTGTTTACAGTAGACATATATAATATATATATATTCATTGTAATAACCAAGTTTGCGTCAGTAATAAACATGACAAGAAAATATATATTTTTTATAGAACAGTCATATAATATATATATATATATATCAACATATTTTATAAATGTGTTGTATAGAATAGATAAGGACAAATAAGCCAAATAAAAAGTAAAAGAAATTAGAAATAAAGAAAAACATGTCTGTAGAAGTAAAGTATTCTATGTGAAAATGCTTCATGAATCAGATGGCTATGTTTTCCCACCATGATTACCTCAAGATCAAACAAATAAACTGATCAGCTTCTTTTGTTGTGTTTGCTGATTTCAGATCAGCTCAGTGGAAATGTGTGTGTGTGTTAAAGTTTATGATGATTTAAGGAGACTTCCTCCAGTTGTCTGTCCTGGTCTGACTCAGAATCCGTCCTCGGGGCATCTGCAGAGAACGGAGATGTTTTTCTCCGAGTCTGCAGGATGAGTATCGAGGTCTCTCACTCACTGAACCAATCAGATTGATGCATCTCCGGCCTGAGGTCCTCAGAAGTTGAATGGAGCCAAAAGGTAAAAACTTTACAGAGAAAGAATGAAAACAGAGTTGGATTCACCTGAACTAACCTCTAAATACCAAACCAGGACAACAAAGAGTAGGAGGAGCTTATAGAAGACTCAGTGAAGAAGAAGAGGCAAAGGCCTAGAAGTGACCGGCAGGTGATAAAGCAGAGCAGGGGTTCTTAATGCAGGGGCCAACCCTTTCCAGTAAAAACTGGTCCAGGGCCCATTCAAATAATAACACTGTATGAATGAATGAACAAACAAAACAAATAAAAATTGTCAAAAGAAAACAAATAGAGTAACAACAATAATAAATAATATAAATAATAATAAAAAATAAAAATAAAAATGAACCAAACATGCCCGAAAAGCAGCAGGATGAAGCATAAGCTTATTTAAACCTTCCTCACCTCCACGACTCAATTAACAATCAGTCTTCCCAAACATACATAATACTTATTTACGTATTATGTAAATATGTTTGTTTACATAAGTAGAAAATAAACAAATACATAACTCATTTATGAGATTGTTTAAGCTCTTCTTTCTCTTTGTAACTCATGAAAACCTTGTTTCTACTAATTTGTATGAGTTTAATTGATCTTGTATTAGTATATGACTAAACCACATCCACTTGCAGTTCAACAGCTAAAAACGTGTTGAATATGACAGTAGAGTGAGAGCTGCATATATCAGGTGTATAAATTCTTGGAATAAAATCAGGCTCCAACGAGAACAAATTATAAAGCTCATGCTCAATAACACAAAATCAACTACATATCAGATTTTACTACAGAAAAAAATGGAAAACTGACCAATTAAATGATGCTGTGATAAAATACATTCAAAACAATAAAACGTTCAAATTAAATAACCTGCAACTAAATGTGTATTTAGATTTTTAAATACAAAATATTTAATTACACTCTTTTTTTCCCCAATACATTTCTTAGAAATGTTTTACGTGTCACCAGATATTATAGCAGTTTTCTGCATCTGTAGCTCATTTTCTTTCTTTTATTTAGTTAAAAATTCCACCACTTTTACAACGAGTGTTGTATGTTTGGCTAGATGCTGCTGTGGATAGCATTAGCTAACAGCTAACACGCCATACAAACCTCTCAGCTCTAACTTCCGTACTTAACCGGATTGTTCTTGCACTAATTTTGCCTTTAGGGGGGTTTGGGGCCATTTTTGTTTTCAATTAAAAAATATTTCTAGAACTTTTGCAACAAGCTAGCAGCTAGCTGAGTGTCTTCTTCTCCTTATTGGAGTTTGCTGAACAAGTAACTGACATATTACTACCACCAAGTGGTGGGAAGCTGCATTTGCAACTGAGCCCCTTTTGGATAATAGTGCTATTTTTTGTGTGTTTGATTGATAAGTTACGGCCTTTACAGCCCACAGGTGCAAAACTGAAAGTTTTTTGAAGCCCTCTAGATGGTGCTCGAGGCCCAACCATGGTTAAAAATCACTGATACAGAGAACACAACAGAACGTAGACAATATATTGTTTATAGCAGCTCGTGTGAATGCGTTTAGCAGCTTTTAAACAAACATCTCAGGCAAGGACTCGTCATTGAAATTCACTGGACGGAGGCTGGAGTCACCCTGATGTGACTCTAACATCAGCCTCCCATCACACGGCTCAGACAATCGATCCCCCTTTTCCTCTCAGGCGTACAGAGGCAGTAATGACTCAGCTGAGGTCCCTACCAGCGGCTGCTTGCTCTCTCAGTGGTGGCTCTGAAGAGCTTCTGCTTCAGTGAGTTTATTACAGTATGTCTTGCTTCTGAGAGCAGCATCAGAGTAGGATCTGTTAGCCAGAAAGTGGAGGAGTTGCATCTGCTTTCCATTAATGCACAGTTTAAACTGAGATTTCACTTGTTAAATAAATTAAAAATCAATTAAATACTCCTAACTCATCACCCATAATGCCTCTTTCTAATGCTTGGCTCAGTCAAATGAGTTTAACCTGGTGGTTTGACTGGATCTCTGGTTTTGTGTCAGTATACATGCACAGGAGGGTCATAGAGATGTTCATTAAACTATGTCCAAGGCTACAATTCTGAAGACTGTGTGTAAAAATGTTGCCTTCATTGTAGAGCTTTGAACTTCCTCTGTGGGAGATCACGGTTTGCGAACATGAAGCTGACTTCTTTGCACATTTAGTTTTGAAGTTACTTAAATATTGATTTTGTCAGATTGCTGCTGTTATAAAATTGTCAAGAGGCTGTGTATGTGAGGACCCAAATCCCGTTTACTAGCGGATGCTATTTTGACAAATGAACTTTTAAGTTTAAAAAATAGACAAATTTGTGATCAGGAATTACAAGCCAGGTGCGCCAAGACCGAGAAAAATACCTCATTATAATAATACTTCATATAATTATACTTCATATAATACTTCATTTGGACACGCCCCCTTTCCCGATGCAGGCTTTCAGGCTTTTGTCTCAGTTATGTGCCATGCGCGTAAGAGAGAGCCGATGCTTGGTAGTGAATTAGAAGAGCCGGCTCCCATCGATTAAGTTTGTTGTCTTTTTACTGTGTGCTTAGCTCTCAGTGCTCAGTCCCAGCTCTGCCCACGGCACTGCTTTATTTGGATTGGCCCGCATGGACAGGCGAGGCACAGGTGAGGATATAGGCTCATACCATTATGTGAAAACAGAAAGGTGGTGAGGGGGTTGGGTAGATAGCACTACATTGTGTGAGACAGCAGACAGCCGTGAGGAGAGTACGTGAGTGAGTGCGTCATATCATCAAACCCTTGTCACACAGAGGAGAAACCGGATCAGCCCGTCCAAGATGAGGCATCTTATTCTTCTGAATGCCAACCTGCATTGAGAACATTAATCCTGCTTTCTTCAGTTTGGTTCTCGCTCTGTTTTGTGGATTTGTTTGCGGTTTTTTGTCCATTTGTGCAATATAAGATTTTAATTGAAATAGTAAACAAAAGTGGTTTTGTATCAGAATAAATGCTTAAAAGGAGGCAAATATTGTGCTTCTCATAAAAATGCTGAACACAAACGGGTTTTCAAAACACAATTCATTAATTTTTGCGAAGTTAAGGTACATTATGGGGCTAAAAAAGATGCTAAATTAAGAGCTGTTTAGGATCCAAAAGAGCTGGCTCTTCTTTGGGAGCCGAGCCAAAAGAGCCGGCTCTCTGAAAAGAGCCGAACAACCCATCACTATTTTGTGTCAGATGTAACATCGTTAGGCACAGGTGAGGTGAATGAGCTAATCTGACCAGGTGAACTAATGAGCAGTAACCAAAAAGCAACACAGAACAAAACATGACCCTAAATACAAAAGAACAAGAACATAAACCAGACACAATAAAAACCAAACACATGAAACAAGAACGAAAACCGTGAATCATGACAGTAACAGTCTGGAAATGATTAAAGTGACATGAGTTAATGTGCATTCGTCAGTTTCCGACCAAACAGAAAAATATGTGAATGAGAGCAGCTTCACTGGGAACTGGGAACAGCTTTGGAGGTTTGACTCTAGTTGATCATTAACAAGAGTTCCTCAGCCTCCAACCACATAATCTGGATGTATCAGTCGGGTTTAAGAGCTGCAGTTTAACATGTAACGTATAAAATAAAAAAAGGACATTAAACTGTTAGAAGTGAGTTACCATCTATATTATCTTTCACAAATCAAGATTAAGGCCAGTTTGGTGATGGAGACTGACCTGGAGCCTCTGGAGCTACTTTTCCAGAATCATGCTGCCGAACATTATGAACAATTCTTCACACATAAGTACTTCAAATGAAAGTTCCTGGATGATCTTTCTTACATCAACTTGATATTTTTTGAGAGCTCTGTAGGTGTGGACACCTGCCAGCTCATCACTCAATCTCACCGCTTCTTAAAGTTTGAACATTTATTCTCTCTGTTCTGTCAAACTTCTCATGGTCACCTGTTTTGACACCTGTGCCGAGGCGTACCTGAGTGACCCTCTTAGAAGTGACCCTTCCTGCACATCCGGCCGCCCCCGCACTCTCCCATTAAAAGCAGTGAAGCATTTCAGCGAGTTCACGTGGAGTCTGCAGGCAGCTGCAGCCTCCACGGGGTCACGCTGGGACTCAGACGTTTGAAGTGGCTGGAGGTGTTTCATTTCATTCCTCATTCAGTCACAGTTTTACCCAGAGAGGCCTGCTCTGATATGCATGAGGGACATTTACACTCAACACAGCTTTTTGACCCACATACAGGATAACTGAGCGAGAAGGAAAAATATTAAAACAAAGAGGAAAGAAACAGAGAATAAAACAGAGGACTGTGATGGAGATGGAGGCTCTGACTGATTTGGTGTGGGCTGAACGTGAAAGCAACATACGAGACCTGAAATAAACTTCAGGGGAGAAGAAACGCATCCTTCCCTGTCTCGTTTGATGTGTGAAATGGACCAGAAATATTTTCACAGGTTTTCTGGGACTAAAGGTTTGAATTTTGCAAAAATATCTTCACTTGGGTTTCCCACAAATCTCAATATAATGCAGCCAGAAACTCATTTAGGCAGGAGGGAGTCCACAAAAAGCCGGACCACTGAGATTCTGAGATCCACTGAGATTTGTCTACATGTGGACATTTCAGACCTCCACAACAAGATTGCAGACCTGTAAAATCAACCCGTTACTTTTTTTTAACCAAACTGCTTATATGACTTTTCTGTTAAACTGCAGTGTTTTAAGAGAAAAGGATGTTACTACAGCTCGAGGTTGGTGATATTGTTGGTAGGTGGGGATAAACTGAATATTGTGATTTAATGTTTTAGCTGAATGACCACCAGCAGGTCGTCAGCTGTTTTCTACACAACCTCACTGTGCATGTGCCACGTATGCTGATCATACTGCTGTGTGTAAAAGTGGCTGCATATGTGACTATGTTGGAAGGACTTTAGACTTTCTTTTTCTCCACAGACCGAACCCCTGGACTCCCATCACCAAGTAGGCAATGCTGCACAGAATACAACATAATAAAACCAATCCATGGCCTGTTGTTCAGGGCCGCTTTACAAAATGAGTCTTCCTGCATGGCAATGTCCTATATCTACACCCTGAGGGAAATGGGGTGAGGCATTCATATAGTGGATCTGTAGAGTCCTGTGCTATTGAGATTGCATTGCATTCAGTGGCCTTATTATTGAGTTCGGTCAGGCTGGAGGTGGGTAGACCAATGATTTTTGCAGCAGTGCTGGTTATGCATGTAAGTTTAGTCTGAGAACATGTAGTAGAGCATGTTATAAAAACAGGTGGAGCAGTACAATGACAAAAGGAGATGTGGAGCAACATAGAGTTCTGCACCATATCAGAAAGCTGAGATCCTTGTGAACAGGTTGGTGCAAAGTATTTTAGACCATGGAGATCACAGCCAGTGTACAATCCTCCAGTCTTAAAAACTCTTATTCATCTTTATCACTTTTATTAGTGACTGATTTGCTACAGAAATCTGTATTTGCATATTCAGTTTGTCACTTTGTCTGACACGTTGGTTAAAATTCCAACGGGTTCCTTTGGATGCAAAGGGTGAGAGAAAGATTCCTGGTTTGTGGAATGATATCTTGTGTCTCATCAGGCTCTCATTCTCAGATAGTTTTTCATTTTCCTTCCATCTCCTCCGACTTTTGCCAGATGCTTCTGCAAAAACCTGCATATCTAACCTTCTGCTGCAGGATTTTATTAGATCTCATATACAGCAAAAGAGCTGACCAACATGGAAACATATAACTCAGGCCTAAACCTGAAAACCAGAACAAACCCTGCCCGCAGTTAAACGCAGTCAAGTGTGCTTCCTGTGCAGATGAGGGCTCGTGGTGATCTCGTCACGAAGACACCAAAACTTTGAGCTCCTCCGCCGAGCATGAAATGGAGACCAACTTTCTGGACTAATAAAATGTTTGAGGTCTTAAATCTAATTTGTGTGTGTCCGTTGTGGCAGCGCTCGCTGTTATGAAGCAGAAAATGTGCTCACATCCCCGGAAATCCCTGCTGCGCTGTATTCAGCCGCTCACTCTCTGTTAACCTTTATTAATCCACGGAGCGCAGACACGGCTCCACACTTTAACACAGTCTCGCCTGAGCAGGAAGACACAGCAGTCCTGCAGACTGTTAGCAGAAAAAATCTCACAGGGACAATATGAAATGGCAAAAGGAAAAAAAAACCTACATAATTGATGGATCCACTGTCCTGGCTTTTACATTGTCTTCAGGGTAAAGGAATACAAGAATGTCCAGCCATGCAGCACAAAGAAACAGAACTTTCATCACCATGATATATTCCAGTGAGAAAGAAAATGAAGGTTAAAGTGTCCATTCTCAGCTTAAAGTGGTTCCCTTTGCTCAGTGGGGTTGGACCTGAAGGGTGGAGTCATTTTTAACTTCCTGGGTGAGTCTATGAAGTGAAAGGTGGTGTGATGCAGAAGTGGCTGGGGTAAGTCCCACTTCTTGTAATTTAACACCAGCTGAATATGTGGTGCCTTGTTTGGGTTATATTATTAACTGTGTTTAGCTTCAGCTTTTCGCTTATTTTGCTTTGCTTCAGTTCATAACAAATTCATCTCACTGAACTCTACACGTTGTGACTTCCAAAAACAAACCAATTAGCCAATGACAGTGTGAGGTCGGTTCCTCGGGTTCGCAGCTTGGTGCAGGAGGCAACAGATACGCTGAGATCCAAAGATGCATTTTGGTGCATTTATTACAAACAAACAGCATCGAGCCATCGTATCGCAGCGAGGAGGAATAAAAGGAAAAATAAAAACCAGCGAATTAAACAGATAACGGAAAATGATGAATAAATGAGTGAGTAGGAGTCAACAAAACTATGGCTAGTACCCCGCCACGACTCTCTCATCTGTGTCACAGGTGAGTGCGCACCTTTACGCGCACTTCCGTATGTGCGCACACACACACACACACACACACACACACACACACACACACACGCACACACACACACACACACACACACACACACTCAAGCGCACCGAGCACCTCATGTCTACCTGTATGTCTCCTACATTACAGATACAGTCCTCTTCTATAAAACTGTACCTCAGACCAGCTTTGTAAACCGGACTTTTAGTCACTCCGTTCTCGCTGTTAAACGAACCCTCGTGTTGGATAGAAGAATGAAAGGTTCCTTAAAAGCTGGTGTAAGATCTCATGAGGTTTACATCCTCACTCTAACTCAGCTCTCAGGTAAAAAATGCTTTCTAAATGACTTCTCAAAGCAAACAAGTTTCCATGAGTAAGATACTGAACCCATGTTAACCAAGTGCTTCTCACTTTGCTTAAATGTGATGAAATTAAAAGAGACCAATGGAAAACCTGGTAAGCTGCAGACCGCGGTGGGTCATCGTTAAACTGATTCTGATAGTAAAACAGAGCAGGTTTCTGTTTCCTGAAGGGACTTTCCAAGAGGTACGAATGCAGATGCAACTCAGCAGGTAAACACTCCCTCATGTTTCTGCAGTGTGTGTGTGCATGTGTTTGGTTCGGGTGTGGTTTTGGGAATACATCTTGATTGTGTGGGTTCTGGTTTGGGATGGCTGATTAGCTTCATTAGTTTCCTGCTCACGCTCTCCCCATATGTTGTGGTTTCAGTCTGGCTGCATCTTGCTGCAGGACTGCAGCTTCAACCCATCCAATCATCCAGCTTTACTAGACCTAGAAACATTCACTGTCAGCTTAATTCATATGAAAAACATTGTGACTTTGAGTAAAATATTAGTTCTGTGTCATTAGTGGAGGTTTGGAGCGTGGGCTGGACTCCTTAATATTCTGGGCTTGGCCCTGTTGACAGACAGGCTCTATGAGTGTTGATGTTTGTCAGTGTACAGAAATGTCTGTTAATATGGTCCACTTGAACCATTTTCAACACTAATCCCATCTCATGGTCTTTCAGTAAATCTCTGGATGATGTACAATGTTCTAGAAGTGCTTTTTGGTGGTTTGTTTAGCACCTGTTCAGAAGGTTCAACATGCCTTTTGATGAGTGAAGTGAAGTAGAAATCTGGTGAGTCTAATGGCGTTTGTGTGAATAATAGGGTTTTAGTGGTCTATAAGGAAGTTGTAATACTCAGTGAGTTTAGTGAGCCATTCTATGAGGTTATATCAGTCATTAAGAGGACTGCGCATCTTTTAATGTTCAAATGTGCCAGATTTATGGTAGTCAATTGACAGAAATGTGGCAAAACACTAACATTATCTTAAATTAAAAGTGAGAATGAAAATAATTGTGTTTTCATTCCCTTTATTTCAACTTGTGCCTCTAGATGTCACCACATCCTGCACACTGAACCTTTTGACCAAGAATTTAATTTTAATGAAATGTCAGATTGGTTTGCTGTACAGATTAATCTGGAAAGTTAAATGTTTAATAGAATGTACTCATATAGCACTTTTCTAGTCTTTTTGGCTACTCAAAGTACTTTATACTGCAAATTACATTCACCTGCACTTTCTAGGAATTATCTGTGAAATGTCTTTTCCACCATCTGCCACAGTACAATGAGCATGTTGGAGACAATGTGGGGTTCAGGATCTCCACAAGGATACTTCAACTCTGACTGAACCACATACCTTCCAATTGACAAACAATCCCATCGCACAAAAAAGTCCAAAGGACTCTCGTTTAAGAATATAACTAAAACACTTTATTTCTATGGCGCAATGGTGACCTTTAAAAAACACCACTGGCCTTCAGAGAGTGCCTTGGAGTTTTTTTGTGCTATCTAGTCTATGCTACCCTAACCAAAGAAGACCTGGTACAAGCGCAGATGAATCTTTTTAAGTTGACAGATGACCCCACAACCCCTGAGCCCTAAAGATGTCCTTAGTAGTTGTTTAGGAAAGGAAATGCCCTTTTGTTTAATAATATATTGCCAGAGGACTTGATTAGTGTTGCTTAGACAAATAATTAAAATTTGTTAAATCCAACAAGCTAGCTTCAGATTTCTTGTCTGGTGGTTTGGAAATGGAAATGGACTTGTACTTATATAGCGCTTTTCCAGTCAGCTTGACCGCTCAAAGCGCTTTACACTACT
>JBAMHW010000020.1:21096560-21134975 GCA_037177495.1 Rhadinocentrus ornatus | reverse complement strand
TGTTCTTTAACTGTACATTCATGTTGTTTACTACTGATTCTGTTTGTTTATTTACACCTCTTTCTGTAAAGTCCTCTAAGACAACTTTGTTGTGATATAGGGCTATACAAATAAACTTGATTTGATTTGATATTGCAATAAAAAACTGGTAATGCACCAAACACCATTCAGCGGAAACATCTGCACTTTGTCGAAGTTATAGAAATATTGATTTTATTTTGAGAATAATTGCAATGAAAATGTAGTTGTTGATGCAGAGGTGAATGTTGATGCTACTATCAAGGGGATGTCTTTTCCCTGGAGGTCCGAGGTTATTTCAGCAGGACGACGGCAGACTATGCAGTCGTAGTCTGTTTGACTGACATGTCCTCTGTCCATATCTGTCTTATACTGAAAGGAGAATCAGACAGAAACTACTACAGACTGTTCAGCAGCTGAAGTTTTGGACTCCGCAGGAATAGATTCAGATTTTCTGAGATAAACTAAATGAATCAGCATCATTAGTTCAGAATTCATTCACAAGAAGTTGAAAGAACAAAATAAAACATGACTGTCTGACTTTTACTGACTGTGTTGCTGCGCCAGAACCTAACTAAATAAAATTAAATAAACACCAAAATGAACCTTGACGGTTCTATGATCTACAAAATTAGCGAATCATCTCATGAAGTTTGTAAGAGAACATGTTCAGGTCCATGGACTCCCATCTGCTGAGGAGCATCGTGATAAATTATGAAAAATGTTCCAATGAGTAACAATGGAACGATGGAAGGTCCAGCAAGTCAGCAGCAGAATCATAAAATAGCCTGAGTGATACGCCCACCTGAAGTCCCAGATGTTTTTATGGTTCCAGATATTCAGCCTGACACAGTGAGGATGCCAGGAACCACGGGGGATCCACAGACTCTGAGAAGCACAGATACGTTGGGGGTCCTGATTCAGAATTTATTCTACATGCAGAGTCTTTAATGAGTGTGTGAATCAACTCGAAGCCTTTGAAGTGTCAGAAGTCTGAGTCTGGAAAATGTCTGTAAACGCAAAAACACACACGAAGCCTAAAAGATGAAGTGTCGCCTGTGTGTGCAGGAAACTGCAGACCTTGTGAGGACCTGTTTTTATCAAATGCTGGACGATCAATCAGCAAATATCTGCAGTCAAAGCCAAACATCATCTCAGGTTGAAATGTTAGCGTAGGGACGAAAACATGCTAACTCATGTCAAACTCAGCTGAGCCGACAGAAAACCTCATCAAAGAGTAAAAACACAGACTGATACAAGTCAGTTGTGTTAAAACGTTCCCATTTCCTCTGCTGGCTTCATTGTAAGGACCCACCTGCAGACAGCGCTCCGGCCTCATCCCAAACTCAACATTTATATCAAACAGTGTTTCAAAAGGATATATTCAAAACCCCAAAGTATTAGGTGTCAAACTCTGACCCTGGAGGTTCGCTCTCCTGCAGATCTTTGTTGTTTCCCTGCTCCAACACATCTGACAGACTATTGGGTCACTGTAAAGAAGTTGACAAGAAGCTGTTGGATCCATCTGATTTAAATCAGGTGTTTTGCAGCAGGGAAACAACAAAAACCTGCAGGATAGTGGCCCTTGAAGACCCCTGCCCTAAAAGGTAAGGCTAGAGTGGTCATAACGTTTCCATAAACATTCGCCCAGTTCGCAACCATCATCCGACCTTTGACCTCTTCTTTTGTGATTGGTGTGTGAGTGTCATCCTTGCAACAGGATGGCCACATCAGTGGAAGTGGAAGGACTTTGTTAACATAAACTCATGCAACAGATACATATTCACATGTACATGTCACACACACACATGCCTATTAAAAAAAAAAAAACGTGGGGGAGAAGCTGGAATACAGCCTGCAAATAAACTGTCTCATTCAGATGTTTTCATAATTCAAAGGCCAATTCATAAAACTGAAACCCCCATCATCAGTTAGCATGTTAGCATGTTAACACCTCAACAACAGATTGTGAACGTGGTGAACATTATATATGATATATATATAATTATATATGATAATATCAACCATGATACCAACCACCTTCATATCTTCCAGCACACACTGGTTTAAAACCCTTAAAGCTCACTCAGAAAGTGCTGACTTCAGCACTTCTTAGAGCCTATTAAATCATCTGAAAATGCTGAGCGTATCTGTGTTCACCAACATCTTGTGTAGGGCAACCCTGAAAACATTTTAAACATATTTAACCTTCCTACACTAATCTATAATCCTTAGGATCCACCTGTAGTTCCACATGGATAGTCTTTCAACCCCTTCGAGCACATGTAGCCATCACTGACCACTACAGACCTTTAAGAACCAGGCCTGGACCTGTTTAAAAATATGGAGTAGGCTAGTTCAAAAACAGCCTCATACAAGAGAGATAAAAATTCATAAACTTAAAGTACAGTGTGTAAAAACTACTGACACGTAGTGGTAAAAAAAGGCAAAAAAATGATTTTAAATGCTGAGCACAGGTGTGACTGGATGGTGGCCATCAGCAGCCAAAATTCTTCCAGACACGAACATGTTTTAATCTGCGAATGGGTCCGATAAACTCTGGTGCAGCAAGGATTGCACAAAGCTAACTTTTTTAGTGACTTTTAAGATGTTCCTTAACTTAAACGGTGTTCTATCACCAAGCAAACACACACCATTGTTTTTCAATTCAGACGCACCATTGAACAAAAAGAGAAGTCAAAAGAGAAAAGCAGCAGAGCGTTCTTCCTCCCTCCCCCTTGGAGAGTTTCGCACAGGTTGCGGGTTTGTAACAGGACGGCTCTTTTATATACAGTCCATAAAGGACGGAGAACATAGCACCAGCAAACATGATGACGAGTGAAGATGATTCACACACAGTAAGTTGCAATGCTAGCGCTAATTTCACGCGCTAATTTACGCTAGCATAGAGTGTAAACAAACGCTACATTAGTCAACAAATGCCACGCAGCGGCTGTTTTCCCTTAGTCTCACTTAATAAACTAATTTGATAGTAAGTTCATAAGTTTATAAGGACAAACACACTATTCACTCGGACAAAACATCATTACATTTGTTGTTGTAAACTACTAGGCCACTAAGTTACTCAACTAATATTTCCATACAGTCACACACATTATTTATTGAGTGCCGAGAAATAAATTAGACTAACATCTTTGTAAATCAAGATAAACTTTTTGATTAATTTAAGCTAAATTGCGGCGCTTACCTGTCGAGGATAAACTTTGCCAGCTCTGCATCTGTCTTGTAATTAATTTAGTCTCTCAGACTTCTCCACCTTTCTAAAGATTCTCGAACATTGATCCTTGTTTTATTATTTTTATTTATTATATTTTTAGTTGTTTGCATTTTTAGCAAGATGCCGAGGCTTTTTAGGTTTTTCTGAAACGATTTCTGGTTTCGCTTCTTTTACTAGCTTCCATACCTGCAGGCTCTGTTGCCGACATAAAATACCGAATGCTGCACTGTTGCTTGGCAACCTTGGGGAGTCGCATATGATTGGTTAAAGAACCAGGAAGTAGGAAAGAGCTACACAGTGAACCGAGGTTATTCCGTCACGTAACTCTTATTTTGAAAGGAGAAAAGCTTGACAAAGACATTGTTGATGTAGAGGACAGATTGTTTATAGGGAAGCTTCCTTTTATCCCTCGCAACAAATGAGAACATTTTAAATTATTTTTATAGAAAAAATCCTAATTATTTAGCCTTTAACTGGACAACAAAATCACAAACAAGCTCTGTCCTACAAGTACTAACATCCATTTATCCCCTGTGAAGGTTATTTAAATCCTCTTGTCTTAAAAGAAATTGGGATCGACTTATTCTTGTTTTGACCTTTAAAGTAACATTTTACATTTCTCTAAGAATTTAAACCTGCCTTAAATTAACCTTTATGAGTTCCAATATCCCCTTTGGGACCCTTAAAAATACTTGAAACCACACCAAATCCTTTGTGTTTTGCTTGGTAAAACCTGCAACCCCCCCTGGTGAACAGAAAATCGCATGTTTTTCCACAATTATAACTCCCCACTTTTTAGCTTAAACATTAAATCTTGTTCAAAATGTGAAGCACAACATTTGGACACTCGTGTAAAACTCCTTCAAATAATAACAGACCATGAATTTCACTTCCCATAAGCCATAAAAAAAAACGCTAAAATCTCCTTGACAGCCTTTTAAATATTGTTTAAACCTGCATCAACAGCTGGAAACTCTTTAAAACTAAACTATGTGTCATCCCAAACATTAAAAATATTTAGGAGTTCTGAAAAAGACCTTAAAACTCTACATACAGCGAATCCAATTATTTCCACTGTAGTCCACCGAAAAACTCTCTGGCACATTTTTCCTTGAAACAATTCATCACATTTTTCTAGTAAACCCCAAAATCCCACAACATTTAATAACTTGTTCTAAAAAAAAATGTCCAAAAAGAAGACCACATTCACCCCCACATGTGGGTGGTTGCCCTCCAATCAACTGCAAGTCCTCCATCAGGCCCCTGGGAGCTTGAGGGTTCTGTGTCTCAGCTCTTCCTTGGACTATGCTCTTCTGGACAAAGATCACCTGGCCTAGATGCTATAAGGGGGCATTTACACCAGGAGGGTCCACTAGACTCGATACAATTGGGGACTCAGTTCAGTTTGCGTTTACGCTGCAGCACTCAGACGAAGCAAACCTTCTAAGTAACAAACGCTGCATCAAAAATGACCCAATGAAGAAGAAAACTTGTTAATGGATCAACTTTCTGGTCCTGGTATTAGTGGCTTACATCTCCTCCTTTGGTCAGGCCATTACTGGAGGAGTACACATCATTCCTACACAATCTTTGTTTCACCTAAAATCTAGCTGAAGTCGCCTCTTAAACTTCCTGAACAATGAAATCTTGTAAGAGTTTATTAGATCAAATGTAGAAATCTATCAAACTTTCTAAGGAGCCATTAAATTCCTGAAATATTTTGCATAACTCCTCTTTTTGCCTTTGAAAAATGTGCTGAATGTTGGCATGATTTCTTTGAGAACAACCTCTGGGTTCTGCTGGCACCACTGCAGACTCTCAGTCTGCTTTTTAAACTGTTGCTGTCAGACTTATTTATTTTTCTTCTTCTGTCCTACACCCTTGCTTCCTCTGCCTCCCCCTCCTCCCTTCCTCTGGTCAGCTCTGCTTTCCTCACCCTCTCCCCTCGTCTTTACTGATAGCGTCACCTCTCTATTTACTTTCCTGAACTTTTATTCTCTCTCGCCATGTCTTCTCTCAGGTGAAATTTTACTGTGTCCCTGCTGCTCTCCTTTAACTCCTCTTCCTCACCTCAACACACAGGAGAAAGGTGCCTCACGGCCAAATGTCTCCTTTGTGATGAAACACTACATATCATCCACACCTGGAGGACTGGTGTTGACATCATGACAAATAAGAGGGCAATGGAGTGTATGTGTGTGTGTATTTTCCATCCCTTAATCTGTTAATACATTCAACATCTTTGGAATTGGAACAAAACAAATAAATGCTGCATGTAAATATCTGTAAATGTTAATATAAGAAGTACAGTAAAAGATTCAAAAGAAAAAATAAAGACAAAGAAACAAAAATAAAGAAAGAAAAGAAAAAATAGAAGAAAAGGTGGTTTGAGGTCACTGAGAGGATGTTACAGGGGATGTCCACTAGATGGAGGTGTTCAGCGAGTCTCCGGCAATGTGACGGACCACCAGCCTCTACTGTTTACCACTTATTTACAGCTGAGCGTCCAGATACAAACACACTCATGAAGCACACGCCATGAACAAGTTTACTGAAGTTGTCACAGAGGAAAGTGGAGGAAACAGAGGAGCAGCTCTAACGAGTGATCCTCTGCCAATAAAACAAACACACACGCACACACAGAGTTTAAACAGGAGGTGTGTTTGATCACCTCAGTCCTTCACTTCAGCCTCCTGCACTCACATTTCCTCTAAAATATTAAAGGGAATGTTCTCATATTTTCAGACAGTAGCACAATTACATGAACTCTGGGTAATAGATCCAGCTGTGGACTGTATTTAATTAGTAGAATTTGCATAAAGTTCAACCATGAAATTCAAATTTGGCCACTAAGTCAACACAGCGTGCTTGAGGCAGATTCGCCCCATGACTCCTGCTTCATTTCAAACCATTCTCCCCAAATTCAACTTGACATGTTTGGTATCTTTGGAAACTTTAGGATCTCTATTAGAACTTTAAATAAAGTTCTGTGGTTTTGAAGGCTTCCTTTCCAGCTGTTCTGAGTGTATCGTGGATGTGGTTTTTCAGGCCTGGAGGCAGCTTTGAAAACAACGTGCATCAGCGCTCTGCCGGCAGAAGAAAAGAGCAATGACTCAAAGGTGGGGAGTTATTTAAAGAAGCCACCAGTGCAGACACGTTAATGCAAATAATACACACTGCAGAGCCTTTATAAGGCAACTGGCTGAGCCGTGAGCTCACGCAGGCATGAGCTGAAGTGTTTTCACAAAAAGTGTGTAGACAACTGATGTGTCACACACACTCATGGGTTTACACACTTTCCCCGCAGTGGTGATGTCAGAGCAGAAAAGGGAGAATCCCAGACGTGTGATTAAAACAGAAGACTTCAGTGTGTAACTGCGTCTTTTCGGCTTCCTCTACAGTCACTTCTGACTCTCTTATATGGTTAGTAAATCAGAACTTATGACTCTAAGTGAAAACCAGGAAACTAGACTAATGATTCATTCTTATAGTGCCCAATAATTAAAAAATTTCACTTGTGTTGTTTCTATTTCATCTCCTCTGAGCCTTAAAAAGGCTCAGTGCAGCCCAGTAACCCTGTCTTTTATTTTATTTTTTATTAAGAATTTTATTAAAATGATACCCAGACACCTTTCTCCTGTTAACAGTCCCATTTTTGACACCTTCAAGAATCCTCAAAAAGCCAATCAAATTGGTTAGATTAAAGAAAACTCCTATAGTAAAAATCTTTGTCTCTCAGGGTAACTTAAACCAGTATAAACATTCCCATTTAAACCTAGGCTTGGTGATCTTTAAATTGCCTTTAAATCCCCGGAAAAACCTTCTTACCAAGCCTTTACAGCCTCGTTACACGGGTTTAAAATTCAATGTCTGACCATTGAAACTTCTCTGTTAAGCCTTCTTGAAATTAAAATAAACACCCACAAACGTACATTTTAAGACCATTAAACCATCCCAGAAAACAGAAATGTTGTTTAATCTCCACTGAATCCTGTTAGAAATACTGTATTTTGTAATCTGGATGAACTTAATCCGAATGTTTTCCTCATCCTTTTAGGAGGAATTATGAGTAGCACTGCTGTAGTGGTGCTCATCCTGTTTGTGGCGTATGGAGCAGGAAAGAGTGGGTTGGTGGAGGGTGAAGCAGGTAACGGCGGGGGGGGTTTTGGGGATGATGATAGCATGACTGTTGGTGATGGTGAAAAAGAAAACAAAGGCTTTACAAAGTATTAAGATAATTCAGGAAATGTTTTTCCAAAGCTTTTGTACCTCCGTGTAACCGTCTGGGATGAGCTGTGAGCCACGAAGTAAGCAAACACAAAGACAAATGAGTTATTTTGGATTCAAAAGAACATTATGGATCAATAACCATGTTAAGTTCATCTATCCTTATTCCGCTTGGTTTTGTGTCACTGTGGCTGATTTAATGATTGCTGCATTTGTAGTAGAAAAGTGGAGCAGTGTTCTGTTTGCTCTGAGGCAACTGGACCATGAATTTTTGTGGATATCAGATTTTAGCACAATACAGGCTTGCTAGCAGCGAAGGCTAATCTTTTACCTCCTAACTTGACTTTATCTCTAAACTTAGGCTGTTTTTAATAAAACAAAGCTAACCAGGTAGCAATGGCATCAGGAGGAAGTACTACAGCAGTACATTAATGAAACTGCCTGAAAATATAGTTGCAAACCTGCTTTTTAATCTATTTTATTTCCTGT
This sequence comes from Rhadinocentrus ornatus, assembly GCA_037177495.1. NCBI lineage: Eukaryota > Metazoa > Chordata > Actinopteri > Atheriniformes > Melanotaeniidae > Rhadinocentrus > Rhadinocentrus ornatus. The sequence goes on along the minus strand of JBAMHW010000020.1, from coordinate 21,127,003 downwards.
TTAGAACAGTGTGTAGCCCCTACAACCCAGTCAAATGATGTCTCTAAAGCCTTCTCCCAATCCACTAGAACCCTCTAATCTTACACTGAACAACTTTGTAGTGTCTTTAAACTCTTCATAGTACTTTCTATATACCATAAACCCTTTATAACATTATTCCTCTTGATAATGTTTCAGTAAGGGAGTGAAAGACTAGAACTCATGGGAACAGTCTTAGAACAGGATTTAACAACCTTTCTATCATCCATCTGACCCCTTACAATCCCACATTGAAGAATATTTGCTCGAACTAGAAACACTCTCACAACTTACTTGGAAACTGGTAAATCCCAAAACAATTCTTGCTTTGAAATTAGGCCTGATAAAATAACCTAGAAAACAATCAGACTTTTAGATCCTTCTAGATCCCATTGGGTAATTTTATGGTATTCCAAGGGATTTTCCTTTGGAAAGCCTTTGGGATGGCACAAAACCATAGATCCACATCCATTAGACATGTGGTACAACTTGCTTGGACACCAGTGTCTAGCTTTCTTTATTAAAGTTAAGCCCTTATTTAAGATCCCTTTCAAAAACATTGACCATAAAAACATTGAATTATGGTGATATTGCCTTTCTTTCATCACTTCCTGTTTAGCCTTTGCTCCACATTTGTACTTTATTGTGCCTTTGACAGTTTTTTTTAAAAAGATCAGCGGCGTCCTTTAAGTCGTGTTTTCACTCTCCATCACATATCCAAACACAACACTGCACACGGTGGATCTATCCCACCATGATGTCAACCATCAGTCTTAAAGCCTGTTCTTGCTTAATTTTTTAGCACGTGGATTAAACCAACTACGACCACTCAACTCTGGTCTTGTTTGGCGTTTAGACCCCAAACCTCTACTACTCGCGGTAGATGGGGTTGCTAAAGGACAGCCATGTGAACAAGGTATGTAAAAGTTTCCATGAACTCCAGCACTTGGACCAGCCTCAAGGTTCTCTTCGGCGAGGGGAGTGTTTGTCTTGTGATTGGTCGCCGTTAAACGTGAACACGTTGTCTCAGGATGGTTTTGGAGCCTTTAATAAAAGAGTAATAATAGAATCGAGTGTAGATCAGAGGATCAATCTGACTCTCAGACTTTTTCGGTTGTAGGAACCGTGTTCGGCCTGTAGGGAAGACATCAGGAATCCTCACCACACGACAAGGTGAGAGGACGAAGCCGATGACACAGCGTTGATTGGAGCAACCAGACAAAACACATGCAGGGTGTCAGACAGAATGACTGAATGATAGACAGTTAAACAGATACCAGATGGAAAGTCACAGTTCATCTTAGATTTTTCCCCTTAATACGTAACTCATTCACAGCCGACCGTAGGAGGAGGGCAGAGGAGGAGGGATAAAGGATTCCCAGCTTTGCTCCATTAACAGCCAAACAGAGGGAGAGAGAAGGTAAAAGTGCTATGAGTCACTGTAAAAGATGGGAGGAGACTCCAGTGATGGAGGGAGGAGGGAGGTATAATTATGGTAGGAGGCTACCAGGGCGAGAGAGAGGAAAGCAGCAGAGGGAGGGAAAGAAAGACGAGAGCGAGAAGGAGAGAGGGAGTCCAGCCCACTTCGCTAAAACCATTCAACTGGTGAACGAGAGGACGCATTCAACTCTCACAGAGGGAGAAAGGGAGGGAGCAACAGAGGTAAAAGAGGGAGAGAGGAACTCCCTTCGTCTGGGATAACTTAGTCCAACTGCCTCTCTGACACACACACTCAGAACACACACTGCAGCAACTTCACCCTGGGAACAAGGGTCCTCCTGCACCAGTTTTTCCTTCATCCATTCATCACATCTGAGGGTTTTTCCTCTTCTTATTTCGTTGGTTTTTCTTGTCCTTTCTTTCTTTCTTTCTTTCTTGTGACGCCTCCACATTTTGCAGCCATCTGTCCCTGACAAAAAAGATAAGGATTACTCATTTTCTCTCGCCGTTGTGTTTTTTTCTTCTTTCTTTTTTTTTTTGTCTTCTTCTCTCTCGATTCTTTACAGCTTTTTTTCCCTCGGTTTCGCAGGTGGATTGCGAGCTGTGCTGAACTTTGCAGCTTCCAAACTTCTGAGGAGAGGACGAGAGAGAAAGACAAAGACAGTAAGATAGAGAGTTGGCTGAAGAAGGAGGGACTTAGTTTTTTTCATTCACTTTTGTCAGAAATTACACTTTTTTTCATCTTTTCTGGCTCCGTCTGTGCATCTGCATCAGACAGCATCTTTAAAGCCAGAGCAGCAGCCAATCAGGTGTCTCCTACCATCATGTCTGTGTTACCTCTGCTGAGCTGGACCCTCCTGCTCCTGGTCCAGGTCCAGAGCTGCCACTCATCTTCGGACCCAGTGTCAAAGCTCCAGCCCAGTTCCCTGACCATCGATCCAGACGCCGCCTCCAACTCCCACTGCCCTTCCTGTGCCCTGGCCAGGATGCGGAGAAATGATGGGCTGATGGTGGCGGACGGCGGGAAGACGAGACACGAGCAGGAGGAGGAAGGGGAGGCGGCGGCTCAGCAGGACGTGGTGGAGGCGGTGAAGAGGCACATCCTTACCATGCTGCACCTGCAGGCCCGGCCCAACATCACCCGGCCGGTGCCGCGTGCCGCACTCCTCAACGCCCTGCGCAAGCTTCACGTGGGGCGGGTGGCGGACGACGGCAGCGTGCAGATCGAGGGAGAGGAGGAGGTGCGAGGGAGGGGAGGCCGGGGAGGAGGAGGAGTGGCGGTGGCAGCAGCTCGGGATGGCGATGGCGGCGATGCACAAGAGACAACGGAAATCATCACCTTCGCTGAGGCTGGTGAGTCCACAATGCTCTAATGTTAAAGATAAAAATGCTTCTGTGTTGGAAATCAGTCACTTAAAAACCCTCCATCTTCATCTGTTTATGTGTGTTCACCTGCTTAATTCCACCTGCACACACACACCTACACACACACACTAACTGCTGTAATTGCCTCCTGCTGTTTTCAGAGAATACCTCATTATCTACTTATACTCAGAGGGGATTTGTGTGTCACCGCCTGTTTGTGTGTGTGCGTGTTTGTGTGTGTGTGTGTTTGCTGAAGAGTGCTGCAACAGTCTTCTAACAGGCGGTAGCGACACAGCGAGTCAGACATTTGAGGGAAGAGGCTGCAGTTCTGGTGTTAACTGTCACCTTTGACCTGCTTCACCCATTTTTAACGCCTTTTAATCGCCGTTAAACCAGACTCATGTCGCTGTGCAAGCACGCGGCAGGTTTCCTAATGGTGAGGTGCTTCATCAAAGCATCCTGCTGTCCTGGGGAATTAGTGTATATCCATTTTTTTCTCCTCCTGACCTTTTAATTTGTATAAAAATACCTAATTTTAAACAATCATTTTAATTTCTAATGCTCCGATTTGCCTACTTTCTCAGAAAGTTTGAGTCTAGATTCATAATGTGAAGCATGAAGAAGCTGAATTGTCCATTTTTCTTACAATTATTTGTCCTGAACCTTAACTCACAGCAGAAACTCTCATTCTGAGGATCAGTCTTAGCAGCACAAACATAAAACTACAAGTTCAGAAAGAACCCCAGTCTCCCAGAGGATTAAAAAACCTGAATGTTTATAGCTAAACATGTAAAATAACCTATGATGAATCATGTAAAAACAAAGAAAAAATCTTGACTCTGACCACGTTAAACTGGATCAGCATCATCCTCTCTGCTGAATTCCTACCTCCAGCATCTCACCTGTCAATCAGGCGGTGTGGGCGGGACTCTGACGTCTGCGTCCTCCTCTGGATTTTCTGCTGCTGCAGTTTGGCTTTCTGTAGGCGAGAGTCTGGAACAGCAGATGGAAAAGATTTTTATGGACTGGATCTGTGCAAACAGGCTGAACAGAGCAGCTTTACCGAAAAGAAAACACAGAATCCAAAGCTGCCTGAAGAGCTCCTCTCTGTGGAGAAAGCTGGCGTGAGAGGCAGCTGATCTGATGTCCTGTAGCTGTGTAACACCGGTATTAGAATGAAATGTGTCACATCAGTGATATGATACTAATATGATAAATCGGGCAGCTTAAAACACTGCCGGGTCGCCTTCTTTGAACAATTTCTCCTCAGAAATCAACAAATAGCTTCATTATAACCCTTTTAGAAGTTTTTCTTTTGAGCTCAATCCCAGCTGACATCAGAAAGTTAGAAGAACGGAAACAAAGTCAGGATATAAGGTGCATTTTTAATGTACTTTAAACATTTTAATACTGCTTTATAGCTCCAGTGCTTCTCAGAAACTCTTTTAACATGAAAATATTTACGACCCAGAGTTTTGTCTCACAGGTAGCATTATGATCCTCTAGCACACACTCCAAGAACAATGGCCAACTTCGATTAAGACGAGCAGCTCCAGAGAGAAAATATTCTTACTTAAACACAAATAAAATTATCCAGATGAGCGAACGATTCATTAAACCAGGCAGCAAGCAGTCGACCAGGTATCCTGATTTAAAAAAGAAATCAGAAAACTGTAAAATTCCTTCTTATAGACTTTATTAAATCTAAACTTAAGGCTCCATTAATAGATTTTTCAGCTACTAATGAGCCTAAAAAACTACAAATGTTCCTTGTGGTGATGTTTGAGTCTATCAGGCGAACCCAGTTCTGCTGCTTCAGAGCCGTATTATTCGCCACCAGCTCCTCTTTAGCAGCTAAGTGCTCACTTTGTTCAGCAGATTGTTTCCAACCATGTCGGGCTGCTGCTTGCTGCTCTGCAGAGGCTGTTTACAGCTGCTGCTGTAAACTCCCAGACTAAACCAGGCAGTAAAAACCCGCAAAAAGCTCCTTTCTGTCAGCACAATCAGGCGACTGCATCCAACACATTTACTGACTTTCTGAAAGCAACGTGGCCTTAATGCCTTCACTTTACACGGTGACTGGAGAGATGTTGAAGAAAAAAAGCCTTCTGTCATTCTTTAGAGCTGGTGACGGTGGGATGCAGTCAGGAGGCTGAAACAAACAGGATTTTTAACTCTTCCAACATCTTCGAGTGTTTTCTCAGTGATGAAACATTTGCTGATTAACTTTTTAATCTTGAGTTCACCAGAATTTACTAAAGTTGAGCAAAAATGATCTGGTGACTCCACTTTCTTTCCAAAGGAATCTGAGTAGGAAAAAGTAGACAGGTCCACAGAGGTAAAATACAGAAGGTGAAATTTAAACTTGGGGATATAAATGTTCTGTATTTGGGATAAATTAGCTTTAAATCCTTTGACTGTCTTCGTCTTCTTCAACTTTATAAAGAAAGAAGCTGAAGTTCAGATGCAGGTTTAAATCTCAAAGATGTAGTTTCTGCATCATAGAACACTTTGAATTGATAACCTGGACTTGATTTTGAACTATTCCTTTATGCTTCTATCATGATTCCAAAAAAAAATAAATACTGGCAGCTACATCCTGTGGTCACACTTTTACTGTGGCTACATGCACAGAAATATTCTCACATTAAACTTTTCTCTGTATAAGGTGCCATGAAAACGTCCTCTTCTGACACTCTGACCCAAATAAAGTCCAATTTACAGTCAGTAAATAATAAGAAACATTAAAAATATTAACCAAATTAAACTATGCGGATAACGTAGACATATTACAAAATTATAATAAAATGTCTTCACTGGTTCTTCAGAATGAATGCTTTCATTTAGACACGTTTTATAGATTGAGTAGCTTGTTTTCATCACAGGATCTGGCAACCCCTCCTCCAGCAGCAGAATCAGTGCGGAACGGGGAGGACTGGGAGTGAAAATGAGCTTTTTTTGGGTGAAAGTGGGAACGTTCAATGTTGTGAGAGATGTTAATGAAAGCTGTAGATGAAGCAAACATCACAGTGGTGAGGAGACGCAACATCGGTGTGACTCACTGATCAGAAAACGCCTCATGAAATCTAAACAGGGATGTGTGTCGGAATCTTTTTAAAATAATTAACTTATTCTAGCTGGTTCTGGCAGCTTGGTCCAGGAATGGTGTCTCTCCAACCTCTCTGCTAGGATCAGGTCATTTCGCTCATAAACACTTCAGAATGATGCTTGCTGCATCCAACACAAAATCTCTCAGCGATGGCAGCAACTTTGCATATGTGGTGGCAATCAGAACAAGCTAGCACCGAATGTGGCCCACAACCTGCCCACTGGGAGTTTTCACTTCAATTTCCCCCAAAATAAATACGTGACTTAAGCTGATTTACTCTGAAGGACAAAGAAAAATATAAACATGATGCAAAAATAACTATGAAAAATGCATCTTTCCAGACTTACTAATTCTATTTACAGTAATTCAATTCAACTTTATGTGTAAAGTTCTAATTCACAAGAAAATACTGTTGAATTACCTTTACAGATACGGTCCAATTCAATCCAATTCATTTAACTAAAGTAAGTCTATTGTATGATTGTTCATTAGCGCCTTTGCCCTTGGTTTAGAGCCAAATGTACCTTTCATCCACTTTAACTGGACCCACTTACAGTGCCAGTCAAAGTTTGGACACACTTTCCCATTAAATCCAGTGGGTAAATGTGTCCAAACCTTTGACTTGTAGTGTAAGTCCAGTCCTGATTCCTCTTCTCGACCTTTCTACTCTACTATAGGGGTCATCTTGCCATCCGAAGGGCTAGGTGACCCTGAGAATAAAAGAAGGCCCCTTCCCCCTGCAAATGGAGGGGGAGAACTGGGTTTGGGAAGTCTGAACCACTCCATTAGGCTGTATGTAATTCATCATCATGTTATTGAAGTGATTCTTGATCCTTGGCTTCTGATCTCGCTGAAATCTCTCCATGACACTATTCATCAACTAGTACTGACAATGTTTTAAACTTTGAATGTAAGACAATTCCCACGGTTTTTCAAACTCAGAAACAAGTTGTCCTACATTCAGATCGATGCAGTAGCTTATTTTAGGCCAAGTATGAGCTCGCTGTTTTCCATATGAGCTGGATTTAACATGACCCGCCGTGAGAATGCTTTGCACCCTGCCTGTCCTGCGCTTTGTTGGGAATAACTGGCGCATTCAGGGAGCTCAGTAATTATTTTGGGCGATGGTGAGGGCAAATAAAGCAGCGGAGGGATGACTGGATTCTTGGCGAAGACGAAGTGTCAACCTCTGTTTAGCAGCTCTGACACAATATCTATCTGTCTGCCATTTTCTTTCCATCAGCCCGTTCTGTTTAAAAATCTTCTCCTCCGTTCCTGTTTATCTTTCCCCCTCTCCTCCCTGTCTCTCACCACACACAGAGGACAATTAAGCTAATTGAACTTAATTGAACACATCATTAGCGACATTCCACAATCCACTTTCATCTGCCTCCTCTCCCTCTATGCTGCTCTTTCTAACCTCGATATACCCTTCGCTGCTCTGGCAGACAGAATAAACCGGTCATTGTTGGGTCTATTCTGGCAACACAGTGACGAGCTCGGGGTCGATTATCTGACCTCCGACAAGCCAGAGGAAACTGAATCAAAGCAGCTGATAGGAAGACAAAAACATCTGTCTCATATGAAAATAAACCACAATTAGCATGTTCCCCCTCTGTTTCTCTTGCCCTTCCTCCTGTTATTCACCACGCTCTCTTTTCTTTTGACCCTGGTTCTTCTCGTCTTTTTCTTGGCAATAACTTCATCTCCTCTTCTGTTTATTTCTGTCGTCCATCGTCTGTACTTTCCTCTTGCCGCTCAGTCCATGATGATCTGCAATGCGGTTGATGACATGTTCACGGTCGTGTCCACGCAGCAGAACGCTGCTGGTTTGAATCCCAGGGTGGCTCGTATTAGTCGTCATCCCACCGCATCGTTTGGCTCTGCTTTGATGTGTGACCAACCACCAGAGGAGCTCTACGCTTACAAAGATGAATCACTCGATAGTAAACAACTACAGATTGTGTGCAGACCTGCTGCACACACAAACCGCCTGAGAAGAATCTGTACATTCAGAAGATCCTGAAGGGGACTGAAGTCATTGTGTATTAAAAGCTACTCATAACATTATATTGTGGATTAATAAATCACTGAATCTAATCCCCAACAGATGCACTGTTTCATACAGTTTTAGAGAAGCACACAGTCCTTGATATCCGGTTGTCTTCAGGAACAGTCCTACACGCTTTGAAAGGGACTTTCCAAAGCAATTTTTGGGATCTTGGCTTCCTTTTTGTTCCATTCTCCGTCCAGATGATCACACACTGCTTTAATAATGTTGAGGTCTGTGTTCAGGGGAGGATCCTTCCCTCCATCAGATCTGTTTCCACTGATATTCAGTCCAGTTCTTGTGTCATGCGACATCCCTCAGCCTTTTCTCCCTGTTTCCCTTCCTTACAAATGGCTTCTTGACAGCGACGTTTCCATGGAGACCATTTCTGATGAGGCTTCAGCCAACAGGAGATGGATCAACTGAAGGTCCAGATGCATCTCTTAGGTCCTGGTTCAGGTCTTTGCTGGATTTGTTCCTATTTCTTTAGGACATCACTTCATCTGCTGCAGATAGTTTTTTAGTCTTGACTTTAGTGCAGACACAGTGCAAGCCAGCGGAGATATGGCAACTTCTCAGCAGCTCTTTGGGAATCACTAAAATCTGATTTTCTGTCTGTTGAACGTTCTCATCCTGGCTGTTTTTCCGACATGCAACTAAAGAAATCGGTAAAAATGATGTGTCTGTGACAGAAGAGCCTAAAGGTCCAAATTAAAACTGTTTCTTTGCTAAGTTGTTGTGTTAAAACCACACTGGTTCATCCCTTGAGTTAGAAGCCTTTTTATGCTTCAGTAATTCTGCATGCAGAGCAGGAAGTAAGTTGTAAAATGTGACACAATTGTGCTCTCCATTAAAATGCCTGAGCATCTCTCCAGCTTTAATTTTCAAACTATTTTCAAAATGTTTTTGCTAAATTTAATTTGTATAATTATCCCCAACAATTGCTGGTTTTCACAGCCACGGTTTCTGAATCAGATCTGCAAATAGTTTGCAGCCTCTGAAGCCTCAGCTCCTCGCAGGGCAACTGACAAGGTCTGACCTGATTATGCATGCTGTTTGTCTGGACAAAGTTTAACCAGAAAATGAAACTAAACCCTTAAAATTTATGTGTACACTCCTCTCCCTTGATGCTACTAAATTATAGATGAAAGTACTTGATAAAAAAAACAAAATGTTGGTAAAAAATGGAAGGTATCAGTAATTAGTTGACATATAGGCATCACTTTCCCACTACTTGGTCATAAGTCACTGATCCTTAATGCATTATTTAATTGAAAGATCATTTTAAGATACCAGCTATTTCTCCAGTAAACCAAATTGAGCTGAAGATTTCTCTTTCTTGTACCACCAGTTTAATTTCATGAAACTACGAACAGAGTTAGAACGATGGCAAAGGAAGCATTGTTTATAAAAAACTCTTCAAGGCAGCATTGATAAATAGATCAATGTTCACCATTTAAGATGTTAATATCTGCTGTTTCTGATTAATAAGAACAAATCTGTGGAACTATACTGAATCAATTACTTTCAGAGTTCATCATAAAGATGAGATCTACTATAAACTTACATCGGTTTATCAGAAAATAAGCTCAAGTTGTTGCTTAAGCTACTTTGTTAAAAGTTGTTTAAAAGCTGGAGATCTGCCATAATCCAGAGTTTATAATCCCACGTGTAATCTGAATCGTTAAACAAAGCGAGCTGTGTTCATGGTTGGAGCTCGTCGTCCCTTTGGGAGGAATCGGGGAGGACAGGAAGGCAGCGGCCACTTCAAACAGAGGGAGAGGACGGTGTGAGAGCGGGGGAGGGATCGTCGGGAATTATAGAGCGGAATAAACCATCTCAGCCTCAGTGACGACTCCTCCTGCTTTTTTTAAACACAAACTGGAGTCCCAGCGGGAAACTGGTAGCACTGGAAGTTTTTACCTGCAGTCCTGATAAGACTTTTCCGCAAAGATAAAGATAAACAAAGTTATTCCTGACCTGGTTTCACTTGCTTATTTCTTACCAGCCTTCCTAAAGCAGGAACAGATCTATGAAATGTGGACGCAGTATTCGAGGTGCCTCTGGCAGTGGGAATTATGGGCTGAATGTTCAGCTCCTCTCAACTTTATTGAGCTTTATACTGAGTTTCAGCTTACTGTTTAACTTTACTGTTCTGCTTTACTCTCATTGTGTTTTCTGCCACAGCAGGCAGCTGTAAAAAAATGCTGCTAGATGCCCTGCTCAACAGCAAACAGCAGCCAGACATCATTAGAGACCAGCTGGTGAGCACAAGCCCCGTTTCCAAAGCAGTTCCAGCTGGTTATGAAAGGACTGGTATCAGAAGCTTTAAGAAAAACTGATGCAAACTCTTTGCTGGTCCAGAAGAACCATTTACATCAAAGGCTAGGGCAGGGTTATGGGGACCGGCTAAAACACTGACATTAGATTTGTTTAATCCAAAAGAAAAAAAATGTGTAAAAAGATGGCAGTGCAATAACATATGTTTGGTGTTCCTTTAATTTTTTTGCTGTTTAATATTTTAATACTGCCGATGTGGCACGCAGAGCAGCATTACCAGTCGCTGTTTGTTTTATTATAACCAGATGGTGTTTGTAGATCCGGCTCCAAACAGTGTGTGTGGAAATGCTGGGCAGTGTTGCACATAACATTCTCTAACACTCTGTTTATACCTGCTTTTATTAACTAGAGTGGGGATGTTAAAACATCTGTGGCTCTCTGAATGTTGAAACACTGAAACTCTGAACTGGCTGCAGCACCAGAACCTGGTCAAACATGATTAACTGTTTAGCACGTAGCAGCTAAAGAGGCTAATATTTCACCAGGGCGGTGGGGACCAAAACCCGAGCAAAAAGATTCATTCTGGACATGGAGGCTTCCGCTGGACACAAACCTCCAGTTTGCATCCATGAACTTCAGAAAGTTTCAACCTATGAATTTCAACATCAGTTAAAGATAAAAGAGAAAGTAGATCTCCAAGATGCTTTAATAGAAATTTCTAGAAGGACCCAGAATAGCCTCAAAGATGGTTTTTCAAGGAAGAGAGATCCTAATGTGATCTTGGTTTTTGCTGGTTTAACTTCTTTGTTGGCTTCAGCCTCGAACTGTGGAGGTGCGGATAAATTACGAGACCTTCCAGTTTCCAATAAGATTTCTTCTCTGTCCAGTTTAGCTAAAACTGTCCTGAAGATGAGAAAGTTTGGACTTCCAGCAACAAACTTTAGCAGAAATGTTCCAAACTAATCAAATAACTGCTTGCTATTAAAAATGAAATAAACAGATTTTGTGCTTAAATGAGCTTTTTAATGACTTTTTGCCAGTGGGGTTTCCGTCAGCCATGTTACACCGGTGCCAAACCTACAGAGATTTCTTATTTAATTCTTGGTTGAAGAATTCATCTGATGCACGTTTGGATGCTTATTTTGAGCAGTCTCTTTGTTCAGAGGCTGGAACGGCATTTGCATATTTAAATATGAGAGCGTTTGTCAGATTGGAGTCATCTTATCTCTCTGCAAATAAACCAGCCTGAGAATACCAGCAGACCCAGCTGCATGTTGGCACTGCAGCTCTAATTTGGTTAAAGTTTTTACAGTCCCCAGAGAGGGATCTGGTTTCTAGACGTGGTTTGAAAATGAAAAACATGCCACTCTATTAAACCCACAACAAACGTGACAGATAAGCTTTCTAAGAAGACGGAGCAGCTGAGGTCAGTTTGATGTTGGAACGGCTGGCGTGTTTGTTATTGTCCTCGTGTTTCAAGCTGAATTTGAAGTCAACTTATACTGCTGGAATCACTTTACAGTCCCCTTATATTTGGTACCAGCATCTGATGCATATGACTGGATGGTTGGCAGCACAAGCTGATACTGTTACAGCTCAGACTGGAAATCAGAAAAGCCAGTCGTGGCAAAAGTACCACAAACGGATCATAAATACACTCTTGAATCAATGTGAAAATGAAGAGTAACCAACACCAGAACTAGCTGATCAAACATGAATTCATACCCTCCTCACCCTGCTGCAGATGCAGGACACGAGCATCTCCGGCTCATATTCCAAACCTCATCTTGGTTTTCTGGATGCCGGTTCGTTTCCTCATGTGGCTTCATGCATCTGTTCAGATATGCAAATCATCAGGTGACACAAAACTATTACCTTTGTTCACAGCTAAACAAGGCTCCCGTTGGTGCAAAGAGCTCCGTAAAACTTCATGCTCTCTCTGAGGTGTTTTTGTCTTTTGAAGAAGGCTTGATGCACATCAAAAGGAGTGGAAACTCATGCCTGACAAAGATTAAAATGAGTCACCAGCTGTTTCTGGTCTGAGCCGACAACAAACTCAGCGACTGACCAGCGTCTTCCCAGAAATGATAGTCCAGACGTTCCCAGAGTCATTCCTGAGGAAGAGCTCTTCATTTTTGTTCCACCTCTAGGCTTGTTTCCTGTTTGGACAACTTCATCACCGTATGGCCTGGGCTGGTGTTTTATTTAGAAACGTTGTCAGATTCTCGGTGGGGTGTTATGGGGCGTGGCCTCCTGTCCAACACATCTAGTACAGACTGACTGGCACAATACCGATGACACAGCCAACAGTGTTTACAATCTTTAAAGAAGGAGCAGCTGCGTATTGTTAGCGGAGCGTCTGAAACGTGGCGTCTGGTGGAAACTGGGATTGGTCACATCTATCAACTCTAACACAGGCTCTGATGAGACAAGTAGAAACCAGTGGAAACTCGTGCTTAGACCAAAACTTGTGTTCAGCTTCAGGGCTGCTGCATTTCTGCCAAGTGGTGAAGTTTAGAGGAACCAGTTTTCTTTTCTACAGACCAGAGAGCCACAGCAGAGCCTCGTCATTGCATTACTCTGCACGTCTGTTATTTCATTTGAAGCTCTGGAGTTTATTATACTACAGCATTCAGGACCGCAGTTCAAGGAAACAGTTTGTCACCTCTGTTGAAAGCCAGCTTACCTCATTCTGCATTATCTCTAATATCACCAGCACGTCGCTATTGCTAACAAGGTTTATAAATGCCAGGTCCGTCGAGTTTATAGTGCCAAATACGGTTGTTCAGTTAAAGTCCCTGTAGTTTCTGAAAGCCGATCAAGGTGTACTTTGATATCAAAAGCAAAAAAGGAAAAAGATGCCAAAAGGAGCTCTAAAATCCTTCAGGTATCTGCAGAGCTCTAAATATTGTCTTCTTTGGCAATTTATCTGGAGACCTGACTCGAGTCTTGCCATCCGAAGGCCTACCGTGCCCTGAAAGATAGAAGTATGTCGATCTGATTAACATCACGACTTGTGACTGAAGGACATTGAACTGTCATTTAGTTTGATATTTTCCTGGCTGTCACTGCAAATCTACAACACTTAAAAACCACCCTCGACAACAACTAAAGACACCACATCAGTTTTTTTTGTTGTGTGGTGTCTGATTGTCTATTAGTAGGTGATCCGAAAGATTATCTCACTAATCCCAGTCAGTCAGATTTTCTGTACATGAAATGGAAAAGCATTTATATGATTAGTTCAATAGCTGTTTAGTAATAACTCTCTTATGGATGTAAAATGGTAAAAAGATAAATGTCTTATTTAGTTTTATAGATGCCAAGGAAGCAACTTACTGACAAATATTAATATAATGTTAAATAGGTAAATATTAAGCTTCGCCAAGGTAGCTGTAGTAAAGTTATGGCTACCAAGATTCAACTAATGCTGCCAATTAAACTTGATAGACAGTTGGAGCAAAGACTCATAATGAACCTTTTTGCATTTTCAGGATAAACGCTTTCAGCTATCTGTCTATGTTTTGGGCTTCTTCTTGAAAAGTGCCTAGCCATGATGAAATAAAAGTATCTCTTTAGTTGAATAGTTAACCCAAGAAAAAAATGGAAGAATGGTCAAATGTTTGTATATTTACTATATATTACGTGTGATATGTCAGAATAATTGTAGAATCAGATTGTGTACTTTTTACCATGAAGTGATGTAAAAGGTCTCAGAAACTGTATGTTTCATATAGGATACATACAGTATTTTAGGGTTAATAGTTAGAGGTGATTTCTTAAACTGTGCTTTAAAGGATAATTAAAAATGGCACAAAGCACAAATAAAAAAAGTTTCAGGCTCGCCTAAAAACACTTTCAGGTTGAATATAAATAAACTAAACTTTATCAAATCATAGAATAACATACGAACATTTTCTCCCAACTCAGTAAACGTACATTTTAGTTTTTAAATGTGAACAGATTAAAACACTGAATGCTGGTTTTGGATTTGATGATCTTCTCCCTGCGCTTCTCTTCTCTGAGCTTTGATCCACCCATTTACAGAAGCTTTTTATTATAAGTGCGTCTCAGACAGAGGAAGCTGCTTTCTTTTTGCATTCAGGACATTCCTCTGGTAAGACAGCATTGCTGCCTTAATGTCTTCTCACAATTTTTCTTATAAGCATTTTACTGATTTAAATGCCCATTTAGGGCAACTTCCAGCCTGCTTTGTGATGAAGCCCGGCCAACTCACCTTCTCCTTATGTCTGATAGCAGCTGCTGCTTACGTTATTATTAAAACTCATCATGTGGTCTTCAAGGAACAGAGTAGGATTCATAACATTTTCACTACAAACCAAAATGTTTTAATCTGTCAGAAGAGCCTTAATGTCATAACATCCAGATAAATTCAGGCATACATTATTTTCAGGCAGGATTTTGTATTTTTTATATTTATCCAAAGTTTAATACATAAAGCTATTCTGTCATTGTGAAACAAGTTATAACTTTACATAAATATTTGGACTTTCTTAGAGCTTTTAAATGTCTCCTGAAGTAGCTGGAAAGTTATAAGAACAACATGTGAATCATGTTTGAGTCACAGCAGGGACTCTGTCGATGTCCCTCTGAGCATATTTAAACTGCTGCTGATAAACACGAGGATGAACTGATTCTTACTGACCCGGCCCGCTGAGCCCTCGAATGTAAACTGTAAGGACAGAAGAAAGGCTGGACTGGGATGCTTCTCATGTAAAACAAGCCAACCATGTTCATCTTAGGAAAAAAAAAAAAAAAACATACCTAGGAGACGCATTAAAAGCTCTGTCGTCTTACACAAACACTGTTTTCAGGGGTGGATTCATCGTTGTGGCTTCAGCTGGTGGAAACACGCCACTCAGAGTTCAGAGAAAAAAATAAATCTTATTTAGTTGGGTTCATCTCAATATTTAGTTTTTTTTCCTCTGGAATATCTCGTGATCTCCTGTTTCTTTTTCTTTTTTTTTTGCTATACTACTGCTGTTGTTGCCAGGTTGGATTATTACCCTCCTTTCTGTTTGCATGATTGTTTGGTGGATTTCTCAAATGAGCTTTGTAGTCAGTAAATTGGCTAAATTACCATGGGTGGATTCAGACTCATAACAGTGTTAAATATGTCATCTGTGATGTCCAGAGGAGAGTTGAAAGAGGTTTATGCTCTCCTAAGGATCAACCCAAATGTCTTTAGTTGGGATGATTTTGATGCCTGTTCTGAGACAGTGACAGAGTGAGAAGATCTTCCGTTGTTTGTGCTGGAACCAGTTGGCCATCAGATCTGTACCGAAGGCCTGAGATGAAATGTTTTTACAGTGTGGAGACACAGCAGCAGTGCTGAGAGATGAAGAGACCTCATCCCTTTAATATAAACCTGGCAGGCAGAGAGGAGACACAGCTTCAGATTAAAGTTGTCATCAGGCAGGACAGGATGTTTGGATGGAAAGTCTTTGCTCGCTGATCAGGTTCTGGACCTGCAGCCGCCTCATTCTCACTCTCCCATCATTTGGCCTCTTCCAGGACAAAAACAGAAGGTATTTGTCTGTTTTGAGTGTGAGAATGAGAAGAGGGGTCCAGAGAAGAGAAACAGCTGTGCAAACTGTGAATCTCATTAGAAGCTGCTTCTTTTCTTCTCATCTCTGAGCTGCAGATAAAGGTTGAAGAAGAAGACTGAAATCCGCCGTCTGCAGGGTCAACGTTTCCCTCACGGGGATGAAGTAAACACGTTTGTTCTCACATTAGTAGAAACACACACAGCTCATCTACTGGAGGAGGGATTATGCTGCCCAGTGGCACACACACATTTACACACAGACATTGTGTTTGTATGTGTGTGTGTGTGTAAACACAGTAAACAGAGGAGGATGGAGGGTGTGTTCACTAACTCATCTCAGCAGCATTAGTGGTGTCACAGTTAAGGCTCCACCCGCTTCAGCCGAACCTGCCTCTGAGTTCAGGTGGATGCAGGTCATGTGATCAGTTTTGTTTTGAGCTAATAAACAGCTGATTGTCATAGTGCATTGTGGGAGATAGAGACCTGAAGAAGGTTGCATGTCCAAGACTGTGTGAGGGGTCCTGAATGGTGGAAAAGGTTCAGCCTGACTGTTTTAGAGAACAGGGGTCCTGCAGCTTGTACTCTCAGATCCCTGAGGACCTATTTCATCACCTCGTGGTAAAACCTTTCCTCAAAACCTTGTTATATATAATTTGAAACTGATCTTCTGCCCTCTGGTGCAATTTTGCTCATATTGTCTTAATTTTTCCGTCCTCAAGGTTTGAGACGTTTGATTAAATTATTCAGCCTTCAGTAAATCTGTCAGTAACGACACACATCACTGGCAGATGAGACGTCAGAGCCATCTTCCAGATGTTAAGGTGACAGTGGATCTTCTGCTTCACAGCAACATTATTAGAAGAAAATATCAGGAGCAAACAGAACACCTTGTTGAGCTGATTGATCTCAAAGTTTTGAGCTTTTGACTGCTTTCATGCCTACTTAGTTTAGAAATTGAAGACGTCCGTGCAGCTGGCTGAAAGCGCCAACCTCAGCTTTCAGGTTCCAATAACACAAATTCATCACTACTCAGCAGACGACTCGTTCCACTGTGTGTTTGTAGAGGGGATTACGGAGGATTTAACAAGATTTATAAACCAGCAGCCCCTTTAACAACAAACTAAACATAGCCTGAGTGCCTAATTGCAACTATGGAATATTCCACATGTGACTATGGAATCATCTTATCTGTTTACCAGATGATAGACTTACTTGGAATTTTTTAATTGGGAAAAAGATGACAAATATTACTAGTCAAAAAAAGTTCTGGAAACATTCTCTTCAGCAAATGTACAGTATCTATTTATAAATAATTTACAAGGTAAAATAACTGGAATGGCAGGTGTAAAAAAGGCCTAACGAAGGATAAAAGTGAGCCTGATGTTAAACGTGATGTAAGAAGAGCACAAAGGTCTCTGTGTGCCCAGCTCCGAGCAGGGGGACTGGCTCTGCAGGTGGAGGTGTCTTAGATGAGGACAGGCTGTGTTTTTGTGTGACTTAAGGGTTGCTGAGGATGAATGGCTTTTTTTGTTTTATTGTCCTTTATATCATGATGTCAGGACTGTTATGTTTGGGGAAATGTGCTCTGGGTGAACTGTTTAGTTTGGTGAGATTCTTGGAAAAGG
The DNA here is from genome assembly GCA_037177495.1 of Rhadinocentrus ornatus. Taxonomy (NCBI): domain Eukaryota; kingdom Metazoa; phylum Chordata; class Actinopteri; order Atheriniformes; family Melanotaeniidae; genus Rhadinocentrus; species Rhadinocentrus ornatus. The sequence continues at coordinate 21,109,547 of JBAMHW010000020.1, read as the reverse complement.
CATAGAAACCTGGAGAAAGGACTCCTGAACTAAACTGGTTTTGCGTAATTGTTATTGGGATGAGTTTATACTTTGTATGTTGGTCATCTTCTTGTTTTGAATGTCAATAGTGTCATATAAGCCTATATGGACTGGGCAAGCAAGTGTGTGACACTTAAATAAATATTCATTCATTCATTCATTCATTCATTCATTCATTCATTCACATTGGCAGGATCTCTGTCTGATAAATCACATCAGTCATATGATGCCCCAGGGGCTGATGGGGGATTTAGGTAACGTTGACACTGACAATGCTTGACTGAAATGTCGGTTTATTGTTTTTGATTTTGCGTCAGAGTTAAACTGACCAGTCAGATGACGTTGAAACACCCCACTGTGGCAGGTTAGCCACCTTCTGCACCCATCATGGTCTAAACTGGGACCATGATGAAGCAATTTAAGCATTTTTTGGGTTTTTGGAGGTCTTACTCGCTCTTGATAATCCATCTAAATGTTTTTTCTGTTGTTTTAACGCTGCTGTTGCTTATCTAAATCTTGAGTTTGACAGTCTAAACTAGTATTTAAGGATTTTTGATTTTTGAAACGTACTGATGTAAGTTGTACACCTCAAAGTTGTTGGTTTTCTAAACTGGGTTTCTGTAAGTCTAACTCCGGTTGGGATAATGTGAATTGCATAATGTATCATGGATGTTGAGGGTCTGAACTAAAACTGATTGTCTAAACTTGGTCGTTAGACTAATGGTCCAAGACATCATAAACTGGGTATTTGATGGCTTCATTGTTTCTTCAGTAGTCTGCATGAAAGGTAAGCTGATCAGTGGACAAAACTGGGTTTTTGGTTGCTTAAATCTGCAAGTCCAGTCCTTGAGATCTACTATCCTGCAACTTTTAGATGCGTCCCTTCTCCAGCGCGCTTGAATACAATGAATGAGTCTCACCAGGCTTCTGCAGAGCTGAATGACATGTGGATGAAGGAATTCAGCCGATTGATTCAGATGTGCTGGATTAGTGATGCATCTAGAAGTTACAGGATAGAAGATCTTGACTGGACTTGGGGCCCCCTGGTCTAAATGTATACTGGATGTTTAAACTATAAATATCAGGTTATAAATTTAGTGTGTAATTGATTTTTTTAAAGTAAAAACTTTGTATTTGACTGTCTCTGCTTGATGTATGATTATTTTTGATGGTATAAACTTGATTTTTGGTCATTTGATATTTTGGTGTTTTATACTGGGCATTGAGAGGACAGATGTCATAAATGGCTTTTGATCATGATGGTAAATATTTGATATTAGTTCTCAAAGGTTCACAACCAGCTTAAATCTAGTCAAACTATTTTTTAAATAAATAAATAGACTTTGTGGGTTTTTCCAGCTTATTTAACGTTTTATTTAGATGAGAAAATGGAATATCTATATTTCTGGTGAACAACTGTGTATGTGGTTCAGTTTTTTAAACACAGACTCCTCCTTCACAAACGCTCTAGCCAGAAATCAGTTTTATGAGCTGTTGAGACTTCGGTTTGTAAAGATCCATCTTCTGCAAATGGAAGAGGATTACAGAGAGAGTGAAGGGAGGAGACAGATGAGCTGTGAGGAAAAGACTTGCAGAGGTTGGACAAATTTCTAAGGAGCTGCTGAAACTTCATGTCTCATCTGCTCAGTTTAAGAAAAAAAGATAAATAAAATAAACAGAAACATCGTTAATGTTTGAACCGATTCCTTTCCTTCCATGCAGCCACTGCTTGTTTTCACCAACGCAGACCTTCAGCTACACATCGCCCCGTTTGTCCTGTTCTGGCTTTTGTGCTTTAAAGCTGCTGAAAACCTTCATGCCGCAGCACCAGATCACACTGTAGACACTGATCCTCCATCTTTAAGAGAGAGCTTTTTAAAAATTTTGTTTTTATGTTTGTTTTGGTCTTAACGGCGCCCGCAAAAGTGCTCCAAACAGCGCCAAAGCTGCTCATTACTGACATGATTTAATACTTACAACGTTGAGAATCTGCATCTGGACCTGCTTCAAGATTCCATCCAGTGATGGACAATCATGTGATGCATGCCGCAGATTGTTTTCATTAAGCCAAGAGCAGAAGTTCATGAGAAAAATGAAAAATGTTCAAATATGCTCTTCTGCCAAACTCCATTAACTTCTTCAATTTTAGTGAAATCTGTTTGTGCGCTCTCCTGCTCCAAAACAGGATTCAGTCTTTCGCTGCAAAAACAGAAGAAACTAAAATGTCCCGCGTCCACGTTGTGCACAGACAACCTCCACAAACAGAACCAGATCTTTGCAGTAGAAGTGGCCTCCTATCATCATGTAGAGTTCGTTTTCCAAAGCAGGGGTCATCTGGCTGGACTTCTGGACCCATGTAGCTCAGCCTGAAACTGGACGGATAAAACATCCCGGGAGTATCTGACAGCTGCCCCTCTGTGGAGCCAGGGTGACAGTAACGGTCCCTTCAGGGGAATTTGGGGTCTTTTTGAGGCTTTGAGGGGGAGTTTATGAGATGACAGTGCCTGCATATCTTGTTCAGGTTTTTAAAGGCTGGAACATCTGCACAGGGCCTGAGGTCCAAAACATTAAAGCTATACTTTAAAGAACAGTTTTCAAACTGTCTGCAGTTGTCTGACCCAAAAATTGCAACAAAAGTCATCCGACATGAAATTTTAATGCTTTTTCCGTGAATACTACAGGTGGACAGGATTGTGGGTAACGTCTTATCAGGCATTAAGACTCCTTAACGTCACTGTCAGCCAATTCATGAGAATAAAAAACACTAGAAAGGTAGGGAACTTTCTCCGACTGTGGTCTTTAATCAAACATGAAAAAAAAACCTGTTGGAACCACTTCCAGCTGTCGATTCATCCACATCTGATGCGGCAGGAGGGTTTACCGTTTGTGGAATTACGCTCAGAAGCAGAAAGAGATTCAGGGCGAGCTTATTTCTGCACATAGAGACAAACCGAGCATCACCAGGCTTGCTCTCTATATTAGGAGCACTCTTGCCGCCAAACAGACTGCAATGGGCTGCAGGAGTTAAAACAACACCACAGACACTATTCTTAGAAAGGATGAATGAACAGGGCATTTATTTTTCATTCTTTCTGAGGTGATGATGATGTAAGTGAGATAATCGCCTCCAAATTGTCGCTTGAACAGCACTAATGGACTCGCTAAAGTGCCGCCCGCCTCCTCATACACATACAAGCCGCCCATTCACACCGTTTAACAGAGCATCTCTGCTGCCGACACTCAGAAACTCTCAAATCGTGACTTTGATTTTCTGTATGAACGCCCACGAGTGGGAGACGTAACTGAGACAGAGGGACGGGGAAGGAGAAGTAACGATGGTGAATGATTAGCTGGCCGCCGGGCCCAAAAGTCTTTCTGAAGCAAACTACATGATGCAGATCCAAGAACCCGACTTTCACACGATTCATTTTAATCATTTCCTTTTTTAAACCCACGAACAAACATTTTCACAGCATCATGGTAATTTGTGACTTCACCTTCCAGATTTGATCAAATTAGCTCCATCTCATCTTAAAACGATAAAACAAGTTTAGGAAAAAAGAAGATAACTTTAATTAAAATAGCCATATGCATCTTTGGCCTTGGTGGGTGGGTGGGTGGGGGGGGGGGGCTTTCTGAGACCTCTGAGAAAAAAAGTTGATATGAATCTGGATCAATGGGGCAAAATCAGGAGTCACAAACCAATTCAGACGACATTCTGAAAATAAAGACCCCAAATCTGGAAGCATGAATGTGACACGTGATCTGAGTAGAACTACCAACCATCGCAGAATTCCAGATTCAGTACAGTAAATTTAACTCTTCGTAACAATGATGGAGACAAAACTGGTGTTTAATGTGTCAATCTGTTCAACGTCGCCTCATTTTAACCATGAATTACGTCTCACTTCCAATTAATTATGAATAAAAACTAAAATCAGCCACTACTTCATTTCTGTTATTGTCAAATAAAGCTGGAATCGTTGATGCTACCGTGATGAGTTTAAAAACTGGGATTGATATTACATTTAGTTAATAACAACACATGCTGAAGCAAAAATTTGAAATGATGTATGCTGTAGTTTAACATTGATTTAAGTTGTTTCATGAAGCATTACTGCCAGAAACTTTAAGTTTTCTCCTTTTATGAGATTTTAAATTGTGTTTTGGACTGTTCCTCAGACACTTCCAGCTCTTTTTTGAATATTTTACAGTGAAAAAGTGGCTGGAAACTTCGGTCATCAGTGGCTTTCTTATGGTCTACTTACAATTTGAACCCCAGTCCTGTAAAAGAAGTGTTCAGAAACAGTCGACAGAGAGCCTGAATTCACCATCTGATAAATAAATCTGATTCTGCCCACCCTTCAGCTTTATTTTAGTTGTCATCCAGTCACACATATGATGCGCTTGAACACACCTCAGTGTGTTGAACGGCTCAGTTTGTTCATTTGTCAGACCTGCTGGGCTGCAGTAATGACAATGCAGCTCCTGGTGGGAACCAAACCGCCTGACTCCAAAACCTCCGACCGCTGCTGCCGAGTCAGCAGGAGGTGTCCAATCAGCACTGTGCGTGTGTGTGCAAGTGTGTGTGCGTAATAGTAACATGAGTGTGTGCAGCGTGTGGATGACTATAGCTCAGATGTGGCTAACACATTATGAGTGTGTTTGAGACAACTACATTCACATCAGCAGACACACACACACACACACACGTTAACCTGATGCGTTCACTGTCTTTCTATGTCAGTAGAAGAAGATATGTGTGTTTTTACATGCTGTAAAGTGTGTTTTAAACCATTAAAGCATGAAGGGTGTTGTCATGGTAACATGTAGTTTTGTATAGTAGGTCATGGTTCTATGAAAAGTCTGTCTGTTCACGTTTTTAATTTAACCCAAGTCAGCATCATTTAATTAGCTTTTATTATTGTTACCATGACGACAGAAGTCATCTAACCCCAATAAGTGGTGTCTTATTATCCAAATAAGGATCAAACCTCAACCATCATGCAGGGTTGAACACGATGGAGTATTTGTTGGATCTGATATATGTTTTTAGATCTGCCAGCCAATCAGAGAGCGGGTGATCGACTAACTCTGTCCATCTGTCTGTCTTTCTCAGGTGAGTCTCAGGGCATGGTGAACTTTGTCCTATCTAAAGAAGGAGGTGATATGAACCTGGTGGAGCAAGCCAACGTCTGGCTCTTCCTCCGATTGGCGAAGACCAACCGCAGCCGGGCCAAAGTCACCATCCGCCTCTTCCAGCAGCGCCGTTTTCCCAATGGACGCCCGTCTCCGCCACAGGATGACATCCTCCTGGCGGAGAAGACCGTGGACACCCGTCGCAGTGGCTGGCACACCTTCCCGGTGTCGGCGGCGGTGCAGGCGTTGCTGGAGAGCACGGAGAGCGCGACGCTGAGCCTCAAGGTGTCCTGCCCGCTCTGCGCCGACACTGGCGCCACGCTCGTCCTGGTCTCAGGCTCGGATGCGTCACAACGCAGCAACCAGCGCGAACAGTCCCACCGCCCCTTCCTCATGGCCGTGGTCCGGCAGGGGGACGGCAGCGACTCAAGGCGGCGCAGGAAACGCGGCCTGGAGTGCGACGGGAAGGTCCGCGTCTGCTGCAAGCGACAGTTCTACGTCAACTTCAAAGACATCGGCTGGAACGACTGGATAATCGCCCCACAGGGTTACCACGCCAACTACTGCGAGGGTGAGTGCCCCTCCCACGTAACCAGCATCACCGGGTCCACGTTGTCCTTTCACTCCACTGTCATCAGTCACTACCGCATGCGGGGTTACAGCCCCTTCCAGACCCTGAGGTCGTGCTGCGTGCCCACCCGGTTACGAGCCATGTCCATGCTGTACTACGACGAGGAGCAGAAGATCATCAAGAAGGACATCCAGAACATGATCGTGGAGGAGTGCGGCTGCTCGTAAACACAGAAACCTGAACCAGATTGAATGAGCTGGGCAGGAGAGGAGCGGCGGGGTGAGGACGGGGGACCTCTGAACCCAGAGATGGAGATAGAAGGTGGAGGGAAAGATGAGCAGGTGACCTTACCCATCCTTTGCCTTCCTCCAGGTCGCTCTCTGGGACAAAAAAAAAAAAAAAAAAAAAAAAAAAAAACAAAAAAAAAAAAAAAAAAAAACTTGTCAGTGGAACTCTTGATGGCACTTTCAGACAGAAAAACAAAAAAAGAATATCTAATATATTTTTGTTACAAACGGAGGGAGAGAAGTTTATTTATGTGGCTGAGACGTTCACGCACCTCTCGACCGATCGGACCTTGGAGAGACGAGGTGCCTGAATAACTACGAACAAAAAATCTCAAAACTATGCAACTTGTTTCACATATTAAGAGCTTATTGTATTTTACTTCGACTTGTTTATTTTTGTTTCTCCATTTGTTTACTTCATGAAAATGTTGGAGGAAGAGAGAAGAAGACTCTTTTGTATTTTTTCTTTGGAAGTATACATTTGTGGTGTGTGTGTATGTGCGTGCGTGTGTGTGTTTGTTGAGAGATACTTGAAAGAAACAAGTTGGCCCGGCTGCTGGAACCAAACACTTCTTTATGTTACCATGGTAACCATGTTGATGTTATAATTATTATTGTTAGTAAGTATATTAATATTAATGTTATTGTTGTTAATAATATTTTGAGTCATTATGTCTGTTTTTTTTTAAAAGAAACGTTATGAACGTTTTATTTTGCACTATAGCGACACTCAAGTTTAGATTAGACAGAAAGCAGCGAGAAATGATGGAGCGGCGTCTCTCTCCAGGTCACATCACAGGTTTGATCCCCATGATGAGTCAGGCGAAGCTGAAGTGTTGTCACCAGTCAATCATGCCATTTTTTTACTCTTACTTTAATTTAAAAAATTAATAAATAATTGAGAGTTGGCCAACAGGAGGTGGAAACCACATTCAACCGCTTGTTTAATCACTGATGGTTAAAACTTAATTCAGCTTCTTAATAGACACAAAGTAAAACACTACGATGATGACCATGAATTGTTTGTGTTTGTCACTGATACTGAGGCAGAAAGATGAAAACACTTAAAACATCAACTCCTCTCCCAATTCCCCTAAATTAGAATCACGTAACCCTTTTCTGATGATTTCCTGTTCAATAAAAAAGCTATAAAATACCCCCTTTTGTATGCTGCGTTAAAATGTAAATACTTTGAGAAGTTTATGTGGCTGTGCTGAAAAGTATTTCTTCTAAAAAACAAAACAGCTATAGATCCTGCAAAACGAAGAGCTTCTGGAAGGATCCGAATCTAGATTTAGTGGATTCTCTGGTGTGACATTTTCAGCTGATGTGCCAACATTTAAAAAACTGGAGAATCCTTCAGACAAGACAAGAAGATCTAAATAATAATTCTGGGTTCTGACCCACAATCTGCATCATCTGGCCTCAGTATCTAAGCTACTGTCGTCAATACAAGCTAAAATCATCCAAGATGCACATCCAAGCAGAGATTACAAATTAAAACAAACAGTGTTAATTTTACCAAGTGTTAAAATAGGAAATAAAGTAACCAGGCTATGCAAGCCATCATGGAGGAAAGCATGCATCAGAATTTTCTGACTTAATCCTCTTTATTAAAACTGACTCTTAAGGGAAAAGTCCTCGAGACGTTTTCTTCTGCAGGCATGTTTTTGTTCCTTCCAAACAGAAACAAAACTCTTAGACCCTCGTTACAGTAATTATTACATCAGTTTCACCTCATCATCCAGCTGATTCTTCATCTGGGTATCCATGATGAAGCAATAACGCAGTCCTCTGACTTTTACTACATTATTTTAAGTTTTAGATCTAAAAGAGCCTTTTTTAGTGATAAAATCTCAAGAACACCTGAGTGAACACATAAACCAATTGACGGCATTTAGAGGAGACATTGTCTTTCTTTCCTCCTCTGAGAGGTGATGATGATGTAGGACTTCAATTATCTGCTTAATAGAACACCAGAACCATCCAGGGGCGTCCAGAGTTATAAGAGGTGGGGGCATAGCAACGGGGGGTGGTGTGTGTGTGTGTGTGTGTGTGGGGGGGGGTATGTTGATGAAAATGGGGCCCTGCAGAAGAGTTTAGGAACCACTGCATTAAAGTGAGACTCATCTTCAAACTAAATTTAAGTGAAGAGCTTAAAGGACAATATATAATCACACATTACTCCTCTAACAATGAAACCCAGAAAGATAAAAAAGAAGTTCAGTTTCTTCACCATCATGAGGAAATCCCTTAATTAAAAGAACAACAGAAAACACATTTAAAGCTAAAGACACGTAGCCGCCCTTCGATGTCTAACTGAAGCACAATGAACAACCCATCACTCCCTGAAGCCCTTCAAAGCTTCGACTCATCTCGATGAAGAAATCAGGAGGTTAAAGTTGCCTCACACGGTCCTTCACTTGGTGGAGGAAAAGTCCAGTTTTAGTTTGCTTTTAGAACCCCCAAAATTTACTTCCAGCATTTGTTAAACTCACGGATGCTGAGAGTTAAAAGAAGCTTAAATATCTTAGAACATAAAGGTTTAACTCGCTTTGAGACAGCTTAATGACACATTTATGTATTATTTTTTTTTACAATCTGGAACAAAAGTCAGTTTTTATTTAACTTGTGATGTTTTAATTGTTTCCTCGCTTTCAGCACATGGAGAATTCCCCACAATGCTTTACACTTTAATTTGATCTCCTTACAAACATGAAAAAACAAGTCGCTTAGTTTTGCATTTGGGAGAAAACAAACATCCACTCAGTGTTTCTGTGTTGTATGTGTTTATAGCAGTATTGTCGACTTTCCAGTATCGGTGGCCTTTTGATGAAGTTTCACAGTTTTTTGCGTGTTTTTATTTCTTTTTGCCGTCAGTGTTTTAATGGAGAGCGGAGCCTCTTCTGTTGGACTTCATGGGACGAACTCAGAGTCCATCTTTTGTGTGCACGGACACAAATAAAATGTCAGTGCCGAATAAAAAAAAAGCCTCTAAAAAAATAATTAAAATGCTGAGAAAAGAAAGACTAAGAAGTTTTAATTGTTCATATTTTGCTCTTTTTATCAAAATAAAAAAACAATAATAAATATAATAATAATAGTAATGCTGACACTGAACAAATTGGACAAAGAATAAAAAGTCTATTTTTTATTCTGTATATATGGAAGTAAAGATTCCAGTATGTTGCATTGCTTTGTTGTACAAATCAAATGTGCTTGTGGCATTTTTCTAATCTAATTTATTTTACGATATTCTTTTGTTTTTGGCTTCACCATTAAAGTTTAAAGTATGTACACCAAGGAAATGTGGTAGTTTCTCCTTTCTTTTTGTTCATCTTCTTGTTCACTCTGAACCTCCTTTTTCCCAATGAAACATCATTCATCTCTCTGTCAGTGGAGAGATTAATAAAGATTAAAAGTTTAGTACATTGGAACAATTAGTCAACGCTTGCCTGCGTCACAACCGAACCCACAAGCTCTCGACATCAGGGTCGGGGAGGTTGGAACGGCTCCAGCAGGAGGAAATGCAGCAGGGATTCATTTCCTCTGCAAGAGGAAAAACTTCAGGCTCTATTAAAGCCATGATACTCAGAGGGAGAGGCCAAGAGGTCGCCCGAAGCCCCGCCGGTTGTCCTCGTTGCACTGTTTCGCTTTAAAGCTGCTAAAATGCTGAGTGTTTGCTCTGTGCTACCAGAAGAAAAATTAAAGCTCCTCCGAGAGTGGAAACAATCTAAGAGGCAGGTTAAAAGATAAATACACAGCTGAAGGATTTATTTTCTGCTTGAGCATGTTGGAGCTGAACCCCTGCAGCAGATGAAACACTTTAAAGAGCTCCTAAAGGACCCATGAGATGAGAAATGCCTTTTCCAGTGTTTTGCTTGTATGCAGTATGTGTTATTATAATAAAAATTAAGGGGGCATTCACCCCAGGATAGTCTGGGGGACTAAAATTTCAAATCTTCCTTTGGTTGGGCTTGTGTTCAAAATGCACCTTGTTTAGGCGGCAAACCACCTGGACAACGTCACATGGTGGTACAACTGCTCGCTAGGGGGCGATACGCCCCAAAACAACCACAGAATAATAATGAAAAGGCAGGAAGAAGAAGAAGAAAAAGGAGCTTTCTGCTTCTGCTGGCTCCTTTACCACAAGTAAACAGCAAACAACAGAGCCAGACGATGCAGTCGGGGGGTTAGGGTTGTTGTTTTTACCTCGGCTTCAGCTCGGTTTTTCCTCCTACTCAAACAATACTCTACACCACTTCCTTCTTATTCTTGATGCTTTATCACAGTTGGCATATATCACTTTCTTTTCTGCCCACTGGAGAGATTGTTTGCAAGTGAACTGAGATCCCCAGCTTTCAAGCAGACCAGAGTCTGCTTAGTTTACGGATTTTATAAACAATGACGTGTATGACTTGTAGGTCAGATTAATGCGACCTGGCCTGCGACCTTCAGACTGAAGTCACATGGCAAAAGATCAGATACGTATCGGATTTAAGACCACATATTCAAGTGGCCTGGGTCACATTTGAAAAAATCGAATCTGTGTCGTTCAGACTGTTATGAAAAGATCAGATACAGGTCGCATAGGGGTAAAACAATTGGATTTGGGCCATTTTAGCCTGCAGTCTGAACCTAGCCTAAGTCAGCACTGCCAAGGCAATTTATCAGAACTGATCGCACAAATCCAGGCTGTTCGCTGGCGTTTCTTCTCAAGGAACCAGTAAAAATGTATTCCCTGCTCGCATACCTTCTTATCCTAACGATTTGAACAATCAATAACTGCCCGGAGTCACTCTAATTTCCTCGGTAAAGACGGACCAACTGCATATTTCAATTGACAGCTTAGCTTTCTGACTTGCAGAAGCAGTTACGAGCATGCGTGAGGGATGTATGCATAAATTGCAAAAAATTTGCTCTCCCATTCAACCATTTTATCTATCAGGCTGAAATCAACCTGATTAGAGATTCCAGCTGATGTGTTTACATGGATGCTAGATAATGTGATGCGATCAGTTGTATTTCCATGATGGATTGATTTAATACGATCGTAACGCTTTTGACACGCACAGTGCTGCAAGTTGGGAAGATTTACTTTTATTTTTATTTTTAACCTTTTGACCATCGAAATACTCAATAATCTTTAACTCTTTCAGTTTCTAACAAAACCGTTGCAACTGCTGCAGTCCCGTTTTGTTTTGCTGGTTGTTCAAGTCTTCCCTGAAACTCATCACGTAACCCCCACGTGGTTCAAGGATGCGCAGAAACGACATACACCACGAAACAACCTGAATGAGTGTAGACATGGTTACTTTCCTGATCGTGAAAAGGTTTAAACAACCCCTCTCAATCAGATTAAAATTCTTCCGACCAAGGCCGACCGGATCAGCTGACATGTTTACATGATGTATTTTTATTCTGATTGGACGGTGGTTCAGATTAGAAGTGCTCCATGTAAACGTAGCTGGTGTTGGTGGAGACAGCCAACAGATTTGTTTCTTGTATGTTTCTTAGTGACAACGGCCTGAGAGGTTCATAATAAGATTTTATAGCCAGAAACTTCTGTTTTCCACAGAAAGTCCCACTAATGGCTTAGAGCTGAAACATCAATCTGCCTTTAAACTGATCTGCAGTGTGTGTCGTGGCTTCGACTACCACAGCATACCAAGAAACCCCAACACACAGCACAAAAACATGGTGTGTGTGTGTACAGATGAGGTAAAGGACTGAGGTTTAGGTGTGTGTTGTTCTGTGGAGCCATGGTTGCATTTTTGTTGAGAAAGATAGGGAGAAAAGTGTGTTAATGATGTCTCCACATAATAAACCTGTTCACACGGCAACATTTTCAGGCCAGAAGAATTGGTTTAAGGGTAGATTCATGTTTAGGATGGTGTGAGAAAGTGTGTGTTAGGGTATAAATAGAAGACACTGTTAATGACAGGAGGACAGTAAAATGACTTACAGATGAAACCGTCCCGCCTCGGCAGTGGCAGATCAAAAGATCGCCGACTTTCTTGGCTTTGCTGTCTCTGTGAGGACCGAGCTGCAACTGTGAGGACACTGCAGCAAAGTGAGGCCCTTTGCAGACCTGACTTTAGGTGAAGGACAGCACGCTGTGGTGCAGATTATAGTTGGACTCCATGGGAATTAGCTGCCAGTTCTGCTGCTCGCGTGAACAGTAGCGGACATGGTGGAGCGCGTGTGTAGATCAGAGACTGCAGCAGACCACAGCAGGGAGGTTCCCAACAGCAGGGCGGCCATCGTGGTCCACCGACGTTTCATGCTCCACGGTTTCAGGACATGACGTGTTTTTGGAAAACTCTGAGAAACAATTTACAATGGAAGCTCATTTTATAACAGTGTGAGAAAATACAGATGTGGTGTGTCATTATACTAAGATATAATTTTAAAATGAGTGGCACAAGTTCGTAGTCAGAACATGCATAACACTGGAAAGTACAATGTTAAAATAAAAATAGGAAAAATTATTTTATCGCAGTATTGTAGTATGTTACATTATGTTGACAATTCAACAATTTACATAATAATTATAATAAATTAGTATTTTATGTGGAGCTATTAGAATAAAATAATAACTTGTGATTGGTTAGTCGCATTATCGAATTATTTAAAATAAAAGGAATAAGAATTAGAATAAGAAACTTGCCCTGGGGCGGTCCACGGCGCCGCATCGGGGGACTGGTGGGACCCCTAGGAGGAGGTTTATAGAGGGTTGGGTCTGGGCCCCCCGGTGGGGGAGGGGGAGGTGGCTGGTGGCTGGGCGTGTGTGTGGGAGGGGTGGTGGTGGTTGGCTGGTGAATGGGTGTGTATGTGTGTGGGGGGGGAGTGGTTGGCTGTGGCTGGGTGTGTATGTGTGTGGGGGGGGAGTGGTTGGCTGTGGCTGGGTGTGTGTGATTGTGTTGGCTGGTGGTGGTGGGGGGGGGGGGGGTGTCTGCGGGCATTTCC
>JBAMHW010000020.1:21073608-21087308 GCA_037177495.1 Rhadinocentrus ornatus | reverse complement strand
TGACTCTGTTTATTACACCTCTCTCTGTAAAGTCCTCTGAGACAACTTTGTTGTGATATAGGGCTATACAAATAAACCTGACTTGACTTGACTTGACTTAAATAAAAGTGTAAAAGTACTGGTTTAAAAAGGACTTAAAGTATAAAAGTAAAAGTATTGTAAGGGTGAAAAAATACCATTAAAAATTTAAACTTAAACTGTAGCACATGAGCCTACAGTACACTCCATCACCTCCCCTCAAATAACATTTTTCTAAAGGCCATTATGACTATAATGTTAGATCAAATTGTTAATTTTTAAAAAAAGCTGTGATGTACTACACTTTTCAGCCACATAGATGCTCATGAAAAATTAACACATTTGAGTACAATGCAAATACTTTAAAGAACCATATATGAGCAATAACATGTGTTTCATGGCCTTGATGATACGATGAACCATAACAAGCCAATAGGATGTTGCAATGGTATTTATTTATAATTCTCATCCAACCACAATTAAATTCACTCGCGATTTATATCTATATATATATTTATAAATTCTTTTTTTTTTTTTTTTTTAATGACATGCCAGAATGAAATGGGAGTAAGAAGGCTATTTTAAAAATGTAAGGAGTAAAAAGTACAGATAATTGCTCGAAAATGTAAGGATTAGAAGTAAAAAGTCATCTGAAAAGTAATTACGCTAATAAAGTATATCAAATTATACCGAAACAACAAACCATGGGTTACAAAAGATCTAAAACAGGTAATAAATAGGAAAAAGGCCATATTTTATACAAAAAAAGACATTCAGAAAGAATTAAAACAAGAAATAATGAACAGTAGGAGGATGTACAAAGATGAAGTAGAACTCATATTTTGTCTGATTGGTTGACGTATTTTCCACGTGCACTCTTTCCTCTGACGGAAACCTGTGTGTGTGTGCACGTGTCTGTGTATTCTCACTGCCGTGGACACAGAGAGCAGCCATGACATGCCGTCATGTAAATCTGTTTGATTAAAATACGAAGTGTAAACCTGTACTAGAGCAAATGTGACTTTAAATGACCATGTCAAATTTATTTTGAAGTGCGTACGTGGTGACATCACTTCCTGTTATCGTACGTGGCGGCGCCCTGTCTGAGTGTTACCCGTTAATGTGAGTGGTAATATGCTGCAAATTACTTTACAGAACGTTTACGTTACCAGAGAAGAGGACATAAAAAAACAATCAATTGATCAATGAATTGATCGATTCAAATTGATAAATTGATTTTTTTAACTCAGCCCTATTCCATAAATGTCTTTCAGTATATAAAATATATAAAACAACTCCAACCTTAAACCCTTGAGCAGAGAAAAGGGCTGGTCTGCGAGGCAACTAACTGGTAAATTTATCATCATGGTTGCAGCCTAAACCACTGTATTAAACCATCATTTTGCCACAGTGAGAAGCAAACAGTCTCCCCCCTGGCCTACCCCCACCCGTATGAGATCTGCAACCCAAAGCACCCTCCCCGACAGGAAGGCTTCACACGGGGGCAAGAAACTGTGGGGATGTAATGCAGCATTTGAGATAAGAACAATGCAAAGGTTCATTTTAAAAGCTCTTTTAATGTATTAGACGTGTCACTAGGGTTCCAAATACGAGCTTGGTTCCCCTGAAAGGCAGAGGAGCTCCCCTAAAGAGATTCAGCAAATACTTTAGGGGGAGCCTTAAAAAATCTTTCAAACGACGCGGATGATCTGTTCTGTTTCCTTCAGTATCTTGGACAGCAACATCGTTTGTCTGCTGTGTGCTGTGAGCGTCCAACCAACCACCTGGGCGCTGTTTCAGAAAGCAGGTTTAACAAACTCTGAGAAAAAGCCCTCATCCATTGAACATGGATAACACGATTTACCATGGCAACAGGTGAAAAAAAAGAGTCGCTTCTCCCATTTTGCTTCTGTGGAGTTATTATTAATGAATGCATATGCAGAATATGACCATATATTTTGGAAAAAAGCAATACAGTAGCGAGAGCACAAGAATGTGAGCTGGCAGAAAATGGTTGACTGAGTCGATGCGTGAGCAGTATTATTTTTTATTCCGAAAGTTCCACTTATTAAACTTTTGTATCTCTGCTTCAATGTATCATGGTATTAATATTCTCAAAATATATTTCTTAACTTGGTGTTCTGTAATTGTTTCTGCACTGCAACCCTACTAGAACGCCGCTGATTGTAGGCAGACTGTTCTCGTTGACACATCACATCCTACAGTGACAGTTACCGAAGGAAGAGTTGCTCTTTTTAACCTGCATATCGCACTAATGCACAAGCATCACGATCATCAAATGTGCTGTAGACCATGATGTCTGATCCTATTTACTGATGTTTCCCCATATATCTAAATGCAGATGTCACTTCAGTCACCGTTACTAGTGAAACATCAGCTAGTTGAGCATCTTTGTGACTGAAGCTGCCACCTGTGCCCTGACAATCAACCCTTTTTGTTTCCCTTTTGTCATCCTGATGCAAAATCAGAATCAACTCAGCATCTTTACATGCCACAAAGCATGATTGGATGTTTAGTGCATTATTTTACCATGCAGTCGACTTGTTGGAAGTATCTGCTTTTATTGCGCTTCATCACTCATTTATTCAGGTTTATTTAATGCATCAACCATGTGTGTGCATGTTTAATATGCAGGTGCAACCCAACAGGCACCAAACGTACTTGGCAGCAAAAAAAGATGTAATATAAAAATGTTGTTTAAACATGTATAATGTCATTGCTGTGTTGCCTATTCTACCAAATTTAACAGCATTCGGTAGCTACAATCTACTACGATCTAGTTATCAGGAATTTTCTGAATAAAAAAAGGTTTTCTTTAGGGTTTTATTAAGCTATCTCAACACTGTTAACCAGTATTTATTATTGTCCACTTTAAAACAAACCCACAAGTCTTTATTTAAAGCTTACAGGATATGTTCGAAATGTTACAGAGAATAAAGTTCAGATACATGATCGATTTGTACAGAAAAAACGGAAACGCTCAAACAAATAATCATGAGGATTGATAAAACATCTAAGCGGGGTCTGATCCCCCTTTCCCGACGTAGATATCTGCGGAGTAATTGTGCTTTGATGTCAACTGGCTCTTCAAGAAAAGGACACGCAATGTCTGCCACTTCCTTCAGTCTGCAGCTAAAGAGGAGAAACTCAGGGTTAGTTGAAGAAAGCCAGCGAGCAGGTTAGCTTCACGGAGTCTGTTGCCGCAGTAACTAACTCAGAGTTTCGCTGAAACAGGGCCCTGGTGTTTGGTTTCTGTTATGCTTATGCTTTATGTTTTTGGTCTTGTCATGTTTAGTCCAGTTGTCCTGTTTCCCTCATGTGCGCTGTATTTTCTGTCCCTGCTCGTTAGTTCACCTGGTTTGATTTCTTATTCCCTTCACCTGCTCCTTATTACTCACTCTGTATTTATACATCTTGGTTGTAAGTTGTCCTTGTCATATCCTTGCTTGGTTAACTGGTGTTACGGTTTAGCACAGTTGTGTTTGGTTCCTTGTCCTGAGTTTGGGAAATAAACCATTGTTGCGAGCACCATTCTTCCTCCTGCCTGATTCTGCCTGTGATTGGGTCCTCACCACCTCTGCCACACACGTGACAGATTAGTCTATAGATATATTATGCTGAAAATAGGGATGGACATTTTTTTACAATGGATATTCAAGACAATTGAACTTAATTTATCAATTGGTCGTGACATAATCAAGAATTAAATATAAATTAATTTACAGCATGTCTATCAGAAAATTTTAAAATGGGTGTAACATGCTATTTGTATAATGTGTGTGCTCCAAGAGATTTTTAATTTGTTTGCTTGTTTAACATTCTGTGGGCTCTAGTGGTGTTGCACATTTGATAGATGAGAAAGTAGGCCAGGCTGAGATGCTGGGATTAAAAATGGTTTAGTAACCGTACTGCTCTGGTCTGCTACTTCCACTGTAGATAAACACTCTGGCTGAAATAGATGTTAAACTTTCCTGCTTCTGCCTCAAAACTGAGTTTGGGAGGCGATTTCACCTGGGCTGAAGCTGCAGCTAGCTTCGGGTTTAACTCCCCTTCACTTTACCCAGCAGTGCTGAAGCAGACTCGGACTCTGCTGTAACTAGAAGAGCTGTGTGGTGTTTATTGTTAAAGCTTAAGGCAAAAAGCGTATATTCACCACTAAACAGGCAGTTTGTCACAGTTAACGTTTTCTGCTCTGACCGCCTGTTCTTTGCTATAATCATCATTTACAAACAGAACTAGTTGCAACATGTTGATGGACCAGGGACATACTATAAAATGTATCGATCTTCGAACAGGACCTTTCTCTAAGGAGTCCCTGTGTATGTGTGGGTTCTCTCCATTAACTCCAGCTCCCTCCAACAGGTCAAAGACATGCAGGTTATTATAATTGATTGCTCCAATTCTCTCCTGGTGACCTGTCCAGGGTGTACCCTGCCTCTAACCTGCTAATGGCTAGGATAGGCTTAGCTTTACCATGACCCTGATTGGAATTAGCGGTAGCCTATAGACAATAGATGGCAAATACAACATTTTACAAGCATGGAGATCACGTCTCCTCTCCTGCTGCAACGCCTGCATACAGCTTTGCAGCAACTGCTGCAGATGTCAGTCTGGTTTTGTTTTTCTTTCTTTCCTTTTGTTCTCCAGCTTCTTGGCACCTGATACCATCTCCTTTTATTAGTCTGCTGCACCTTTGGATTGTATTGCAGTCTTCCTTGTTCCGTCCTGCCTTACTGGCTGTTTCCCTTCATAAACTGCTACAGAAACATCCTTCCAGCTATTGCCAAAACACTTCTTGAAGAAGATGTGGACATATATTTCTGTATCGTCCAGTACTTTGTAAAAAACAGCAATGGACCATCTCTGTATACCACACTTTATAGAATACTTCCACATCATCTGGAACATCTGGGAAAAAAATGACTGAATTAAAACAAGAGATTCTAAGAAATACGATTTAACCCTTTAAAGCGTAGGGAGAAAATTCTATTTTTTAATATTATTAATTATTCTTTATTTGACCCTTGAACAAAATGTGAAACAGTAATGAAGTTAGTTTTTTTTTGTTGTTGTTGTTTTTTTTGTTTGTTTGTTGTTTTTTTTTGTATTTTTACTATTTATGACCATATAATATGTCCAAAATATTGTAATGCAAAAGGTATCCACCAGGGGCAGAAGACAAGTATCAGATTATGTACAACATGCGTAAGGTCTCAGAAACTCTATGTATCAAATTTAATACATATGGCATTAAAGGGTTAAAAAAAATTCACATTTTTCTCCCACCCAGACAGTCATGCTGACCCCTTCCTCCACCGTAGTTCTCAGTTTGATCGGTTTAATGTTTATATTTGTATTCATTTTGAGGATTAAAAACAAGCTGCTCGCCGCTAGCTGTTTTCTACATCTGTACAGTCTGGACATCTTTCAGATAAAGTAACATTTTAAAAAGTCACTGTATAAATGTAACAGAAAATATGTGGAAAAAGTTAAATGTTCAAATATTTCATGTGTAAATTACTAATAATGGTGTTTATGATTACATAAAATAGTTAAGTGTAATGCCTTTCTCTGGCTGCACATTCAACTTTGTTGCTCTTTTGTTAAAAAGAACATCAATAAAGATTGATCTAATCCTATTTTGATTTTAATGTTGGATGAAGCACCACCTCTTGCTCTGGTGTTTGGTATGATTCTGCTGCTTTCACCAGATTTCTGGTGAATATTCTGGAGAGATGTTCTCAGTAATGTTTCAGGTCCTTTGTTTCTCTGCATACTGGTGACTGGGTTGAATGGTTCCTGTCCAACTGTCTGTGTTTCCTTTCAGAGGGATTCCTGCTGTCACATGTACGTATTTACTGCTTTCACTCCCCAAATGCTGCTGTGAATTGAAAACTCATCTCTGAGCCTCCCTATGCTCCTTAAATCATCTCCCCATCCAATACCTTCCTCTCCTAGGTGTACATGACCTTGTTCTCCCACAGCACAAAACCAAATATGGCTAATGCTTATATATGGAGCTGTATGTACAGTCGTTAGGTAAAGCAGGCAGGGAGTTTATTTCTGGAACTGCTGTTGAACTTTTCAAATGTCAGGTTGGATGATTTGAGCAGCACTGACTGCATTTTAATCCTGTTGAGCTGCAGCTCAGCACAGAGCAGAAACATGAATCTGCACAATTTTAAAATTAGATTCTCCAACTTTTACCAGTTGGAGAGAAAATCTGCTCCTGTGACTGTTAAATGACTTAATAAAGCCAAATGAGGCGGAATAAATCATTTATATTTGCAGAATGATGAACCAACCATCCAAAGAGCATGTCGTTTCTGAAATGTACAAAATATTGATCCAGTCAGTCTTTATATTTAAACTTGTCTTTTACAACAGTCTTGATCAATAGTTATTCAGCTTTTCAATGGTCAAAAGTTTTTCATTTTCAGTCCAGTTCGAATACTTGAACACTTTTAGGAGAAGGTATTTTTCTTTGAGCCACTTAACTCCATCCATCCATTGTCTACCGCTTATCCAAAGTCAGGTAAACCCAGACTTCTCTCTCCCCAGCCACATTCAAAAGCTCATCCAGGGGGATCCCGAGGCGTTCCCAGGCCAGCCAAGAGATGTAGTTCGTCCAGTGTGTCCTGGGCCTCTTTCCGGTGGGACGTGCCCGGAACACCTCACCAGGGAGGTGTCCAGGAGTCATCCTGACCAGATGCCCGAGCCACCTCATCTGGCTCCTTTCAATGTGGAGGAGCTGCGACTCTACTCTGAGCCCCTCCCGGATCATCGAGCTTTCACCCTATCTCTAAGGGAGAGCCCAGCCACCCTGTGGAGAAAACTCATTTCGGCCTCTTGTATTCGCGATCTTGTTCATTCGGTCACTACCCACAGCTCGTGACCATAGGTGAGGGTAGGAACGTAGATCGACCGGTAAGTAGAGAGCTTTGCCTTTTGGCTCAGCTCCCTCTTCATCACGACAGACCGATGCAGAGTTCGCATCACTGCAGACGCCGCACTGATCTCTGTCAATCTCCAGCTCCATCCTTCCCTCACTCGTGAACAAGACCCCTGAGATACGTAAACTCCTCTACTTGGGGCAGGACCTCATTGCCGACCCGGAGAGAGCACTCCACCCTTTTCCGGCTAAGGACCATGGTCTCGGATTTGGAGGTCCTGATTTTCATCCCAGCCACTTCACACTTGGCTGCGAACTTAACTTAACTCAGCCTCTTAACTCTGACCTACTGTATGATCAATCAAGAACAGAAAAGGCTCCTACCTCAAGGGGTGAACCAGTGTTGCAAAGAACCCATTTTAAATAGGATCCTTAGATATTTTTTTTGTCACACAATAAACATTTGTTCCTAATTCTTTAGTTGCATCTCTGAAAAACAGCAAAAATAAGACAATCTGAAGAAAAGTTCAAAAGAAAATATGATTTTGGCAACAAGGTGATTTCCAAAGAGCTGTTAACTGAAAACGTGGCAAATCTCAGCGGGGTCTGCAATTTGTCCTTAATTCATTTGAGGAAACTGGAGAAATAGTGGACAAAAGATGAAGTGTCAGAACTAAAAAGAAAAGAAATAGGAACAAATCCAGCGAATCCCTGAGAGATGCATCTGGACCTTCAGTTGATCCATCTACTGTTGGCTGAAGCCTCATCAGAAATGGCCTCCATGGAAGGGTGCCTGTCAAGAAGCCATTCTTATGGAGGAAAAACTAAGAAAAGGCTGAGGTATTTTACATAACAGAAGAATTGGACTAAAGATGGCAACAGGTCTGATGGAGGGTTGGATCCTCCCTAGAGTCCGGAACTCAACATGTTTGAAGTAGCGTGGGATCATCCGGACAGAAAATGGAACATGTTTGTAAGATCATTTTGCTTGACATGAGAAAATCCATCCTGGAACTTCTTTTGTTAAAGCAGCAGTTTGAGGTAGCTGAGGGGAAAAGAGATTAACCTGTAATTTAAAGACTAAATTGTTATTCAGGGTCTGCTAGCAAGTTGGGAACTATCGTCAGGGTATCATCTGCAAAGAAATAAACTGTTGCAGCTTATTGAGCTATGTTAAACAATACAAACAAAAACAAGCAGGGACTCGAATATAAAACCCTGTGGTACACCGCTATTGCACTGTTACTAAAAACCCAAACTTATAATGATTCTATACACATTAACACTGAAATGTTTTAAAGACCAACAGTTTGGGAATTGAGCTTGACTGAATGAATGATACATCGTGTTTCAGGATTAAATTTTAGTCTACATTTCTAGTAAACATGATAAATTTAGCGTAAAGAAACTGGGGAAAAATGCAGAAGAGACACTGCTGTCAAAGTATGAGATCAAAACACACTAAAACCCTCATAGTCACATTCTCATCACTTCAGAGGACTTCACAATGACTTAGATCAACTTACTGGAAACATTACCTCACGTCAGGTTTACCGTATGGACAATCAGATTTGACCCCATAAGGACGCTGAGTTCATTTAAGACACATTACGTAACTGTCCGACATTTAAAATTTTGCGTTTGATTGACTTGTTTGATTGCACAGTGACATCTATCATGTGCATTACTGGAGCCATCGTTAACCGGCCCTTTTTCAACACACACAATGCCTGATTCAGGAAAGAACCACAAGAAGACACTATGAAAGGAAGAAAAGAAAAGAAAGAGAGTAAGACATAGAACATGGGATAAGACAAGTCAAGATGAGACTTTATTGGCTGGAGAGAACTCACAGTACAGGTAGGACACAAGATGGATGTTGAAGTAGCCGTTGATAGGGGGCGCATCACTAGGAAAATTGCAGAAGTTCTGTAGTGAATCTCACGATGTGTATGTGTGTGAACAGATGCTAAAAAGTAAACACCATCTTACACACACACACACAGAAACACACACACTCTCAGTGTCAGTGATATCCTCTAACCTGTTTCTGTCCTTCACATGGAAACTGGACAGGCCGATAACTGACAGCTTGACCCTAGCCTCACTGTGTGTGCGGTTGTTGTCTCAAGGCGTGTTATATTGGAAGTTTCTATTGGATGAGTTTAGATAATTAATTATTTAGCAGCTATAAGGGATTTTATGTTCTAATAATTTTGTGTTTCTTTTCCTGCAGTTGAGGACCTTTAAGTATTAATTGGGTTGAAAGATCTTGTTAGGTCCAGTTCAAAAAAAAAAAAAAAACTTGCTAGGAGGATTTGTTAGCTAAAGAATAATCATTCGTCACCAGCTATATTATCCTTAGCAGGACATCATAAATGTGTCTTTATGGTCTTTTGCATAAGACATTAAACTAGTGATTGGGCACAATAGCCTCATTAAGAAAACATACATGTATGCACACACACAGAGTCACTGACGTTTAGATTGGGAGAAGATCATTTGTTATTCAGACATCGCAGAAATGGATATATTTCATGCAGGTGTGAGGACTTAGTGGCAATAAAAAACAAACCTGTTTCAAACCTGCAACTTGAAGCAGCCTCTGGTGGTTTTGTCTCAAAGTAAGAACGGAACTAAATGTCCTCACGATGGACAGATGTCAGTGGACAATGTAATAAAGTGAAATTGTTCCCTGTAGAGATAGATAAACAGGCACACACATGCACACTCCCTCTGGTGTGTGTCGCCTGTTTAATTTCCTGGCCTGCTATCGTTTTACTCTGCAGAGTCGTCAAAATAGGATTAGAGCGTTTAATAAAGGATGTTTCCCAGAGCGAGGAAATGACTGCACAGGGCAACACACACACTGCAACACCTCCAGGGTCTTCGCTCTCTGCTCAGCTTCTCAGTTTCCACTGGATTAACAAACACCTGAACTCTTATATAACATGATCACTTCTCCACACAATTATCTCAACCCCTCATGACTACATATGTGGTGTCGTTCCTAACAGATTTCCTCAATTAAAGTTAGATTTTTCTTTGGAAATTTTCTGCTTTTTCAATTAATTTCAGTCCTTGCATCTGACCCTTTCTTGGAGGTTTGTCCTATAATTCAAGACAGTGGTTTTCAAACTGGGGGTGGGGACCCCCATGTGGGTCACGAGATAATATCAGGGGGTCGCCAGATAATAAAAACCAGGGTTTTTCAAAATGAACCAATAATTAAGAGGTAATCTTTGAAATTAGCACCTTCATTTTTTAACACATTAACTAATAAACAGTGTTAGCACACATGCCATATTAAAAGTCTGAATTTGACATTATCTCCATGATACCTTGTCACAGCTGTAAACCGGTAAAAACTATTTTATCCTCCATATTTATGACGATTCTGACAGTTTTCCAGCCTTACATTAAGAGGATGCTGCAGGATGGCCCGTTGGATATATCATCCAATTAATCACTAGGTTGTCTCGAACCAACGCATCTTATCTTAGGGGTTGTGGCTCAAAACGTTTGAAAACCACTGGTTTAAGACACTTATATCTAACCTAAGTTTCATTCAAGCGTAGATAGACTAACTAAAGGGATGAACCATGAAACATTGTTCTTGTTGTGAAATGGGTGTATGAAAAACTTTATTTACATAACTATTTCACATTATTAACGTATCTCAGGGTCTTTAACATCAAGTGAACCCAACAATTTCTTCTTAGTAAGTGCCTGTTGAGGAGTATACTGTTCTACCAAGGGTATCCCTGGCTTGATTTTCTGTATTTGAATATCTGTAACATCAACTCCAGTCCATACCAGTTGGCAGTGGCGTGCACAGACATTTTGAGGGGGCAGGTGCTCAATTTTAAAAAAAAAAGGGCACCTTGCAGAGCGCGTGGAAACGCTACCTATGCTTAATTATAGTGGGGAAAAACGACTTTACAGGCTTTTATGTACTTGCAAATTTCTGTGGGACAATAGAGAGAAAAGAGTGATGCATCTTTGAGCAAGACTGCTTAGTGACAAGAGTCAATGCATTACACCACTAAGACTAACATCAGTCTGCAACTGCCATAGTCTGACTTTAATGCCTTACCACTAGCTGTGTTCTGCAGACAAATTCTAAATGGGTATTTATGATGGTCCACATTTCCTTATTAGCCTAAAATGGTAAATACAAGATAACAGTGAATGTTGTAGGCCTAACATGGAAACAACTTATATTTGTGGGACCACAAAATAATGTACTGGGCTAATATATCTTGTACCAGACTTGGAACTGCCACACTACATTGTGGACACTTTTACGTGGTTCAATAAAGTTTGTGGAAGAGGTCATTTTTAAAAACCTGAGGTCCCCAATCATTGTAAAGCGCTCTGAGTGTCTAGAAAAGCGCTATTGAAATATAAGGAATTATTATTTATCAGTAATTATTTAAAGGCCTTAAACAGTTCACATGACTCTGGTCTTGGCTCTGACCTTTCTCCTTCATCATCTTCCTCCTCATCCTCCTTGCTGCTTGATGGCTTCATCCAGGCCAGCAGAGAGCTGCTTCCCTGAGCTGCCTGGTGTAGCTCCTCTCATTTCTGTTTTCTTAATCTCTCTTTTCTAGGCATGCTGCAGTTGATAAAAGTCGAGGCCAACAGTGTTACAGACTGCTTAGAATAATGCTGCTTGGAATAAAGAAAAAACAATTTGTTGCGATCAGCAACAAAAGAGACGGGCAACTGGAGAACGCTGTGCCATGTGGTTTATGAATACGTCGTGAAAACTTCATGGAAGAAAAAGCCAAACATACCCATGTATGTAGTGACCACCGAGCTTAAAATTAGGCAAGTTACCACTGATTATGGCTCGTACCAAGCTCGTTAAGTGGGCAGTCGGCTAATTTAGACTCAGCCGTTTAGGGTATGATGAGACAGAAAGGCTACTTCACAACAGGGACGAATGGTTTGGTATCCGGCTTAGTTTAGGAGCAAAAGGTGCCTCGAAATAGTTCAGCAGCACCCAAGTAGTGGCATGTGAACTAGTGGGAGGTAACTTCGCGGACGGTCCAGCTGCTGCACATGCTTACGATGTGCCTTGTTGGTGCCCGCTCTGCGCGATCACGTTGCCAAAGAAAAGACGGGAACGTAACAAGGAAGAAAGAGTAAGAGTCAGAACTCAGATTAAAACATCTAAGTTCAAAACTAACAACCAAACCAGAAATCTGGGAATTGTCATGGACTCTGAACATATCGAGGATTAAAGGACTGATGACTCAGCAGGATTTAGAAAAACTTGTTCTTGCATTTATCTTTAGTAGACTGGACTACTGTAATGTTGTCCTGGAGGTCTTCCTAAAAAGTCCATCAGACAGCTGCAGTTAGTCCAGAACTCTGCTGCTCGAGTCCTCACCAAGACCAAGAAAGCAGATCATATAACACCAGTTCTCAGATCTTTACACTGGCTTCCTGTCTCTCAAAGAATTGATTTCAAAATCCTGCTGTTAGTTTACAAAGACCCGAATGGTTTAGGACCAAAATACATCAGGATCTTCTGGTTCGTTATGAACCCACCAGATCCCTCAGGTCATCAGGGTCAGGTCTACTTTCTGTTCCCAGGGTCAGAACTAAACATGGACAGGCAGCATTCAGTTTTTATGCTCCTCACATGTGGAACAAAGTCCCAGAAAACTGCAGGTCTGCTGACTCAGCAGTTTTAAATCAGGGTTAAAAACTGCCTTTTATCAAAACTGTTAAATTCCCCACAATGCATTGAATTTTATCTATTTTATTTTATGTTTTTCTTTCTGTTTTATTTATTTTCTTTAATTTCTTTTAAAGTCTGTTTTTAATGCCCTTGTTATTGCTTCCTGCACCTGCTGTAATGCTTTCAATGTTTTATTTAAAGCACTTTGAATTGCCTTGTACATGAAATGTGTCACACAAATAAACTTGTCTTGCAAATCAATTTACAAATCAATCAAAATCCTTATTGTAATTTTCTATTACATCCACATATAACACGCTATATACTATAAAGTAGCAAATCAGATAATGTAATGAGACATAAGCTCCTCAAACTCATTTAATTTAATCATCAATTCTATATGGTGATAAGTTGGAAACATACAGACAGAAAGTATGAAGGAGAAGAAAACAATGACAGGTATAAATTAAACTACAGAAAATGAGAAAGAGGGGAGAAGGAAGGAGGTAAAGGTTACACAAGCATGTAGGCTGATGAAGTATGTTAGCAGCAGCAGCAGAACTCGTTGAGCTGGAGGATAAATCAGCAGTGACGTACAGCTGAGGAACTCAGGGTTAACAAGTTCTGCAATTACTCAAGTTCAGTGAAAAAATGTTCCTCAAAATCCTTCATCTCACTGACGTCCACATTCTGCCGTCAGTGTGGTAAAAGAAGAATTTATAGCCCAGTGTGAGCGTGACCAATATAGTGTGTAATAATACACATGCATGTGGTTGGCAGAGAGCGTTCAGGTTGGTGACGCACCACAGGGCAAGAGGGAAAATAATTATCAGTACAAAAGCAGGTAGGAATAAAAAAGTCCTCGCATCAGAATAAATGGTAAATGATGACGCAGAGAGGAAGAGTCCTGCCTCGTCATTCTGACCATCAGGACTCTGATGGTCATTTAAAAAGGCAGATTATTCACAAAGAGAACAAAACAAGAGAGACTGATCTGAGAATCTTATTTATAATAATAATAATAATAATAATAATAATAATAATAATAATAATAATAATAATAATAATAATAATAAT
>JBAMHW010000020.1:21053537-21073508 GCA_037177495.1 Rhadinocentrus ornatus | reverse complement strand
TAATAATAATAATAATAATAATAATAATAATAATAATAATAATAATAATAATAATAATAATAATAATAATAATTAAATAATAAATAAATGCAAGTAAAAAATCTAAGAAAAAACTTACTTAAACATAATAAAGGTACAGTTTAATATTAAACTAATTAAATAAATTTGCGACACCTGGGTAAATGCGTTGAGGTTTACTGAACACAACGGGTTCGAGTTTGAACGTCTTAGCTCTGAAATACAGACTCTGAATTGTGTAAACTCAAATTGGGATTAGAGTGTTTGCATTCACATGTTTTTAGGAAGATATCTCAATATACTTCTACAATCTAAATTTATAGATTTTTTAAAAATAAAGTTTTCTTATGTGGTTTTAAAGAAAATACAATAAAAGTTTTTTAAAACTAAACATTTAAACAGAAGAAAACCTTAAAAGATGTGGATGAACTTAGAAATTAAAATTTCTATTGAAGATTGAGATTGAAGAGAAGAAGGAGGAGACAAGGACAGAAAGCAGTAGCATCATCTGTTCAGCCTTTACACCTGTAAGGAAACACAAAACCACCTGCATCATCTTCCAAGAAAACCAAAGCAGACAATCATCAGGAGCACCTATAATAAGAAAAGAAAATCATGTATCACAACAAAAATATCAGCACCACAAAGAGAAAACTGACCTGGACATTTAATGGTCTGAAATAGTGATCTTCACTAGACAAATACAAGACGAGAGACACTTTTATATAAAAAAATAAAATAAAATTTAAAAAAAACTACGAAGCAAACCAAAATATCAAGAATAAATTAGTTTAAGCTGTAATTAGTTTTGCACATGCAAAACAAAGTAAGTAAATATGGCACTCTGGATGTATTTACCATGATTTTAAAATGATTTCAACCTAGTTTTGGACATCACTGATCTTGTTTACAGCCAAATTCCACAGTTATCGTGTAATATGGTAGTTAAACTGAAATCATGTTAAAGAGCACCGAGTGCCCACAGATAGAGGAAACAGTTGGCAAACCATAAACTATCAATCCGGCTGCTCAGAGAGATCAGAGAGATACTGGATAAATGGTAAATGGCCAGTATTTATATAGCGCTTTAATGTACCTGGAATGATACCCAAAGTGCTTTACAGAAAATGAAATTTATTTATTTATTTACAACAAACTGTTTGAATGTACATGGATCAAAAGCTCCACCGTGTCAATATAAGATTTTCTCATGTCAATGCAACAATTTTGAACAGTTTCTTCATCACTGAAAGACAGGTGGTTTTATTTTTATTGCGATGAAAAAAAGTATTTTTGGAGCAATGGCCTGAAACAAACAACCAGTCAGCCATTTTGGGTCAAAATCGCCATTTTGGGTCAAAATCGCCATTTTGGCGTTTTACTCACCATCCTATTGTAACGTTGGTATCCACGAAATGCGGCGGGGAGAAGTAAATGGCCAGTTAAATTGACATCTGCTGGAAAAGTTGCAATATGGCTCTATAGTGCCCCCTACAATCACTTAATCGATCAGCTCCGGCCACTACATTAACCGATATGGCTGAAATCCGGGAAAGTGATAGAACATAGCATGACGTACAAAAAAAGCCTCTTGGACCTATACGACAACTTCAAAAGGAAGTCGGCCATTTTGTAAAAAAGTGTCATCTTTGGGCTCACTTTTGCATGTTTCTTTGCCTTGCATTTTAACTATCTCCTCCTAGAGATTTCATCGTGCCTTTAAAATCGATCTGAACACTCCAGAGGCATGTGTGATAAAAAGTTATCAAAAGTCACTTCCTGTTTCATGGTGAAGGATTTAAACATCACAGGAAGTGACTCTAACTCTGTCCTTAGTTGACCATCCGAGGTGAAATTTTACTGTTCTCTCTAAATTCCAACCTGAATATGTTTGTACATGAAAAACAACTATAGCGCCACCTAGTGGCCATGTGGAATTTTCCTCTTGATAAAATTATGATCCCGTTTGTAAGAATTTGACACAATTTGTCAGGAACAAGGCCATGAAGGCTTTAGATGTCATCACTAGTCAGACTGAGGTGCCAGTTGATCCTCTAATGAGGAAAATCACCACTTAATGCAGAAAACCTCTGGAAGAATGAGCATGCGGCTGTGGGCAAGGTGCTGTGGGAGGGAGGTTGCTGCCTGATGGGACAGACACAATTGGCCGGAGCGGCACCGTAGGTGCGAGGGCCTTTATCGCTGCTTGCAGCTTTAATAATATTATTATTATTCTCCCAACTAAATTGCATTTTTTGGGGGACCTGAACATGCTCAAAAACAAATTTTGCCTACCCCCCAAAGGAATGTGTAAATATACATATGGTGAGGTGCTTGGGACTGTTCGGGCAAAATTAAACGAGAGCACCACATATTTATGATGCCCCACCATTGCATGTTGTCAATCTCCATGAAATTCGGGACACATGTTCTAAATGTGAACATTTAGATGTGAACAAAAAACCTCTTGGAGCGATTGCCAAAAACAAACAGGAAGTCGGTCATTTTAGGTCAAATTCATTTTGCCGTTTTACTCATGTTGCTTAAGATCTATCTCCTAGAGATTTCTTCGTACTGTCACCAAAATGGCTCAGGATGTTCAGAAGGCATGTGTCTTTTAAAATCATCAAAAACGTTCTCAAAGGAGTAAGGGCGTAGCGGGGACGGGGCATCAAAGTTTGATGTCTCGCCATGAAAAACAAAAATGATATAACTTCTACAAGACCCACTTCTCTGACGTTTTGGACACAATCAGGTCCAAACTGGGTCAGAAAGCAGAAAATAAGTTGGTGATGATATCCGGTGAAAACTGTTACTCACACTGCAGGGCTAGTGAGGCGCCATGGCGATCTTCGATAAGACGCCATGACATCATATATCAATATAAATCCCTCAATTCTAATACAATCACCATAAAACTCAGTGGGATTAGTCATGGTCCAGTCCCAAACAGACCCATGTGACCACTTCCGGTCTAGCCCTAAGTCCCGCCCACTTTCAACAGGAAGTGTTTTTTTTTCAGATGCTGAGGTCCTTCTAATCAGGCATGAACCCCAGACACTTGAAACTGCTTCACAACAGGTCAAACCCTTTCATGATACCACAGTAAAAATCTCATGTTCCTTTGCCAAACGTAACTATGGCAAATACTGGTCCGACACCATGTAACAGGAAGTCCTTGTAACTCACCCATTTTACAAGTGTTCTTCACCAAACCCAGCATGGAGGATGTTAGTCAGGCCTGAATCTGACATCTGCTGGAAAAGTTGCATAATGGCTCTATAGCGCATGTCAGAAACATAGTCCTTAACGCTTCTGATGTTATTACTGGGCACAGTGAGGTTCCAGTTGATACTCGGAGGAGGAGCATGGAGCAAAAAATATATGGAGGGTGCACTACGGCTGCGGGCGACAGCGAAAGTGCTGTAGGAAGGAGGGTACCGTGCATTGCGGCGCCAGAGGTGTGAGGGCCTTCATTGCTTGCAGCTTTAATTTTAATTGTAATTATTATTAATTTGTCTGGCACGTGTTGGCAGCAGAATGTATTTTATAACGTGTAAAAAAATTTTACAATGACAGATCATATTTTATTTATGGATAACATCTCTTTTTCTCTTGTAAATCCAAGTTTTTAACCAATTAATGAGTCGGCGTTTCCAGCTTCTGCGTTGAGCATAAATGGGCCTTTAGTTTATGTTAAGTAAGTAACAACCTAGAGGAATTAGTCAAGTTGTTCATCTGAGGATGAATTTATTATGCTGTGATGCATTAAATCTTAACATTGAAACCAGGAACACTTACTTTTCTTGGCTGAAACGGATTCTGACTAAGTCTTCCTCTGAAAGTCTGAGTTGGTCTTTGAGCTGAAGTTTTCCTGGCGAGTGAAGCTGAATGCTGCAAGCGCATCAGCTGAAATGAACTCAGTAACCCACCTTGACTCGGAAGTGTGTGTTATTAGAGAATCGTGGATGGCCACGTTCCTGCAGTCGTCTCTGCACCAATCAGAGCCACTGGCTGTCTCTCTGTGACATGGCAGTGGAGGAGTGCTGGTGACTCACAGTGCCTTCCATCGTTGCAACTGAAGATGATAATGATTGTTTCATACCTCGGACAGGGACAATGTGAAGGAGGGTTATTACTGCGGTGATGAGACTGGAAGTCAGGCGGTTTGATTGACAGAATCCTGAAATAATTAGGTGTGTGTGTGTGAGGGCATGCTGCTCATATTCCTACATACACGTGCAGGAAAACTGACGTCAAACAAGCTTCATTTAATGAGCTTCTATTGTAGTGTCTGTCTTTAGAGTGTGTGTCACAGAGTTCATGTCCAGTCGTTTGTCTGTCTCTCTCATTCATCCATCCTTCTCTCCATTCAATAATTTCTTTATCTCCTTACAGACTCATTCTCCTCCTGTTCTCTGAACTCTTTTATTTCTCCCTTCTCATTTCCTGCTGCTCCTCTGAATCTTCCACGCTGCGCCGCTCATCCATTAACGCTGTGTTTGGAATTTTTATTAACCACTTTGATCTTGATCATGTCCCCATTCATCATCAGTCTTTGTGCTCTGAAATATAAAAGTATGAATTACTGTTGCTGTCGTCCTCTTCCTCTTTGAGGGGAGATTACGAGCTCATCGGACAGTAAATTCACCTCAGATTAACAACATCAGTCCTGCTGTGTACACATTGTACTTTTGTGTGATTTTACTTCAAACTCACATTTCATATTTTCAGTGTGAGAAAGAAAGAAACTGTTTTGGTAACTCTCCAAATAAAACTTGTGATTTATGGTGTGATGAAAAACGCAGCGATTCCAGCTTAAAATTCATATAGAGCAGATGAATCCAGAGGGTGGAGAATAAAGAGGAACCGACGGGGCATTTTGGCCAAAAGGAGATAAAAATATTGTGATGAATACTGAGTAATCTTGGGACACATAGTGTAGTGCATACGCTGTTTTTTTAATGAATTATTCCAGAAAGTAGCTTCCCTAATTAAGATTAATAGATGATAAAACTTCCCGATTTCAGTCATTTACTGTCTTCTAATAAAATAAAGACAAACCCATGGTGAATTAGCTATAAACCTTAAACCAGAGGTCATATTATCCTGAAAAATATGTTTAAAAAGTGACTATGGTAAACTGATAAAGTAATCAGAACAGATTCGGAAGGGAAACTGTTTGAGAATCATTAAAAATTCTCATGTCAGTGGGAGACCCAAAGTTATGAGAGGGTGTGCCCAGCTAGGCTACTTATGTACTGCTAGCAAAACAAAGGACGATGAATAAGCAACCAGTGTTGGGAAACTTCCGTTTCTACATGAACTAGTTCAAAATTAAGTTATAGTTCATAATTAGAATTTTTAAACTAAGTTCACAGTTCTAAAAATGAACTAGTTTCCCTCAAAATACCGGCATTTTCCTGCTGTTGCCATCCATTCAGTCCACGCTCGCAGCTTTCACTCCCACAGTATAACAACACAATGAAACAAATGATGCTTGAATGGTCTTTTTAAATGAGGAATTAATAAATTACCTGAGGTGGGAAATGAAGGATGCACCTCAAAGGGCAAAACATTTAAGCATTATTTATCTTTTCGTTAAGTCACTTTTTAATTTTTTGTTAATGTGTTTTTTCTGACTTGTTTGTCCAAAGGAAAGTTCTAGAACTTGGGTCATAAAAAGTGCATCATTCAGCCTAAATGAACAAGTAAAGACTAAAAGAAAAAATACAGAGTGTTCCTCTTTCCTCAAAGGCTGCAGGTCTCCGACAATGTCCTGCAAAAGGTGATGGAGATGAAGACAACGGAGCTGCTGCTACCATATGCCGTTATTTAGTTTTGGTGGTTAAGGATCTACTTTAGCACGCCATTGCCAAGTCTTTAGATTGTTTTTAGTGACATGTAGTTCACATACCTTGGAAGTTCTAGCTGGGTGCTTTATTTCAATACGCCGTTTCAGGTCTGCTGTTGACGTTGGGGATGTCAGTTGTTTCTTGACACCTAGCGGGCAAAGTTCACACAAAAAAATCCAGATTTCTCAATCCTGGATCATCACTGCCTTGTTTAAAAAATTATTTTAAGTGATCATACGGAGATGCTGTAGTGATCATTGAGGCAGAGGTGGTGCTGCAGACTTCTTTGGATTTTGCTTCCATGTTTTGATATTTGATGATGCATGTAGATTCTGTGTATTTCACCTATATATTAAGGCCTGTTTACAATGGGCTTTAGCCAGGATATTGCCTGGAAGGCTCCACGGAAATCTGGAACTCTCTTCAACAAAGTTCAACTGTGAGAGAACGCCGTTCACAAATGCCAGAATGAGCGCGTTTACAGTTCATCAGTTCACACTCACCCAGAATATGAACGAGTTCATAAACAATCGATCAGTTCAGGCACAACACTGGAAAAAAAGAAAGAAAAAAAAGACAAATGGTCTTGACCAGTGCAATAGTGAGTAATGAAGACAGACCACAGTGTGTTGTATGTCTTAAAATATTACCGTCTGACAGTATGAAGCCAAACAAGTTACAACACCACTTGTGGATGTCTCGTCCTGAACAAAAAAAAACCTGATGATTACTTCAGAAATAACTATTCAACTGCACCTCAGCTAATTTTATTAGATTGTAACATTAATCAAGTGTTGCAGCATCAATAAACTAGTAACCATGAAGCACTTTGAGGTATTTGAGATGAAAGCGTTCCATTTACCTGAGACTTTTACTCCAAATGTCAACCAACTAAAGCTCAATCTGTTAATGTTTTAGTTCCGTAGTCCAGTCTGAAAGCCTTCTTGATCAACACTTCAACTCTGCAGGGTTTCCCTTCACAGCAGGGGGGCGAGCCAGTAAACGTCAATTTCACCTACATTTCCTACAAATATGTACACAAAAGCTTGACCCCAAGAAACCTCAAGAGTCTTATACGAGAGTTAGCCGTCCTAAGCCTGTGAGTGTGTACATTTATTGTCTCTTTGTGTGTGTTTAGGCAGATGTTTAATGGCTCTTTGCGTTGACATTTAAAAGGAGAAAGAAACAAAAAAGAAGTCTGCAGGATGAATGGATGAGAAACGAGGGAGGAAGAAGAGGTGGCGGATGAGACGATTGAAATGTTCCCACCGTAAATCAAAAACACAGATGGCTTAACAACAATGTTCTTCCTCAGCGAATGCACAAACATGAGCAGAAAGGCAATATAGTAACAGAGCAGAGTCAAGTATAATGAGTCCTCTGAAAGATGCAGGGATCGAGGTTAACATGCTTCAGATCTGGAAGTTCACCACAGTCTGGTCTCAAACTGTTACAGCTGTGTTACTGTGATGATGGATCACTCATGCAGTGGTAGGGCTGCACGCCCATAACGGTCATAGGATTCCATAGTAGCTGCAATGTTAGGAAGATGTGGGTGTGCTCAGGTGGGGTTGATGTAATGGTTGTGCCATGTTGGTCACAATCTGACTAAATGAGAGAATGGGTTCAGCCCCCATTTGAGATATTTTATCCAATATACTGACATTTATCCAAAAAGTTAAGACAAATGAATATTGTGTTAGGTTAAAATCAGTAAATCACAGTATGCATGAGCAATGTTTATGTGGCAACCGTGACAGCATGGGGTTAAAATTGCATGTGTAAGAAAAACACATAAAAAAACATCACTACAGGTCTGCCAGAAACCTCATAGCAGAAGACCAGAGTTAATATAAATTAACAGAAAGAGTCTATGTGGTGTTTTGGTGGTGTTGGGTGTCGTGTTTTCACGGTCTGATTTCTTGTGTTTGGGTTTTGTCTATTTTGGTTATATTTTTATCTTGGCTTATTAGTTCTGGTGTTTGGTTTCTGTTATACTTGTGCTTTAGGTTTTTGGTTTTGTTATGTTTAGTCCTGTTTCCCTCATGTGCTCTGTATTTTCTGTTCCTGGTTCGTTAATTCACCTGGTCTGATATCTCATCCATTTCACCTGCTTCTAATTACTCCCTCTATGTATATATGTCCCATGATTTTTAGTTGTCTTTGTCAGATCCTTTTGATGTATTCCCTGTTGTGTGTGGTTCCCTGTCCTGCGTTGTGAGACATAAACCTTGGTCAACTGCACAGTTCTGTCTTTGGTCTTGACTGCCTGCATTTGGGTCCTCACCACCACCGACTTTGACAGTTGGGTAAGTATAATGGTGGTATTTTGTAGATTTATGGTGTTGTTGGATGGCCTTGGTTGGCACTGTGATGTCATGGGGGTGTTGCAGATGTTGTGGTCAGTGTTGCTATATTGATGATTAAAATGCTGAGGAATCTTGACTGTGGGACAATAATGGCTGTAAAGTCTCCAGTCAAGATATAATCTGTATTTTCTTTCAACTAAAGTTTGATTTATTTGTTTGGACCATTTTGATATAAAACTTGGATTTAGTTTTAATTAAACACTTAACACTGTAATTAAGGGCAGTGGTTCCCAAACTTTTTTCCTCGGGGGCCCCTTTCAAGCATACTAAAAAGCCATGGACCCCGTGCCTGCCCCCATGCAAAAAAACATGCCAGGTTTTATGTTTAAAAAGTGAGATCCTCACCATAAATAATATATTCTGGCTGAGTCCTGTCTTTTTATAAAGCCAAAGTTAAATGAACAACATTTAGCCTTACCTTTTTACCTTAAAATAGGGACAATTTCTGGACAATAATCACAATGGCTTTTAAAGTTCAAAGCCTCAGGGACCCCCTGTGCTCTTTGGGGAACCTTCTTAGGGGTCCTGGACCCTAGGTTGGGAACCTAGGGTCGTGTCATCAAACTTGCGGCGCATGTCTTGGACACTCGGATGAAGAGAGGGGTGGAGCTGTCACCACCTGGTGGTGGGTTTGCTCAGATGGTGGGGGAGGATACCACTCAGGCCTAGCAGACCCAAGCATGTTGTGAGGGTCTGCTGGGAACGTCTGGCAGAGTCTCCTATCAGAAAGAGTTTCAATTCCACCAGTGTCATCCACCAATTTCACTACGGTGATAGAGCTGTCCATAGCTACAAAGTCATGAGTGTTTAGGGAGAAGAGCAGAAGGCTGAGGACGCAGCCCTGCGGAAATCCAGTGTTAAGGGTTCGGGGGCTGGAGGTGTGCCTGCCCATCAACACCACCTGAGTTCTGTTTGAGAGGAAGTCTAGGATCCAGGCGCACAGGGTAGAGTTCAGTGATAACAACTTCACACAGTTTACCAGGCATCTTGTTTTACTATACATCAGATGTGAAATGCAGCCCTGTCTGCTTTTCTCCTTCACCCATTTGTTGACGTTTTCTCATATTAGTCTCACATCATGAGAATTCATCTCAGCTAAGTGTACCATCTTCCTGGGGTCAGTTGCTTTTGCAGAATATTTGGCCTCATTTTATCCATCCATCCTCTACTATTTATCCAGGGTTGGGTCATAATGGGCAGTGGCCTAACAGACTTCACTCTCTCCGGCCTCTTCTTCAAATTTCACACAGAAATCCTGAGGCTTTTCCAGGCCAGCCTGGAACCTCCCCGGGCAGGCTTCTAGGATGCATCCTAACCAGATGCCTGAGCCATCTCATCTGGCTCAGGTCAATGTGGAGGAGCAGTAGATCTACTCTGAGCTCATCCTAGATGACTGAGCTTCTCACCATATCTCCAAGGGAGAGTCCAGACACTGTGCAAGGAAACTCATTTTAGCTGCTTGTATTGCAATCTTGTTCTTTTGGTAACTACCCACAGCTGGTGACAGGTGATGGTAGAAAACATGCATTGACTGGTAAATCGAGAGCTTCACCTCTTGGCTCAGCCTTTTCTTCACCACAACAGCCCCACAGAGTCTACATCACTGCAGACGCCACATCGATATGCCTTTTGATCTCCTGCTCCATCCTTCCCTCCTTAATGAACAAGAGGCCGAGATACTTGAACTTCTCCACGTGGAGCAGGATCTCATCTCTGATCCAGAGGAGACACTTTTTCCAACTGAGGACCATGGTCTTGGATTTAAAGTGCTGATTTTTATCTCAGCCACTGGCTGAGAGAACCAGCCTCATTTTTATTAGTTGACAAAAGTGGTAATATTTCTTTACTTTTATCCGTGTCCATTAGTTTTTCTTTGGTTATTGTCAAATTTTTGTCATTAAGAAATAGTCCAACTGTTAGTTGATGAAATACAGTAATTGCACAATACAGTAATACTAGTCCAAGGTCTTCGGGCCTCATTTATAAAACTGTGTGTAGCAAAGCAAACTACAGGTGGCCACTGCTGCACAAAAAGGAAATGCTGCGCTCTTCTACTTTCAGAATTAATAAAAGATGCCCACGCACGTCCTACAACTGTTTCCGTTTATAAATGAGAATCAACTCTAAAGCGGGTGCATGTGAGGGAACGCCTTCCCACGCCCATATGGTGGCTATAAATGGTCAGGTGGACGCCTGTAAAACATAATCATCATTTTATTTCCATGATGGCTTGTTAGGGAAAAAGAGGGGGGAAGTGGAATTTTTCAGAGTGTGAGACTGAGATCCTGATGGACCACGTTGACACCTGTAAAAATGTTTACTTGGTGGGCATACTTGTGTCAGAAAGGCAGAATAGTGGCAGCAGGTGGCAGATGCTGTCGCCACAGTGTCAGAAGGCGAGAAACACCAGAGGTATCTTAAAATGCGGCTGAATATCTCAGTCGGTAGAGCATCCGTCTGCCATGTGGGAGACCGAAGTATGAATCCCACAGGGGTGACTGGCTTTGGAGAAAAGCGTCTGCTAAATGACTATACTGATGCCAGTTTTTAGTCATTTGTTTTACTTCAGAAAATAAATATGTACAGATACATCTGAGATTGGTAGCAGTTTATTTATCTGTTAGAAATATGTCCTTGTGACATCAGTAATACAAGCTCACGCTGAGTGCAGATGAAGCAACAGCAGTCTGGAAGTCTTCAGCCTCCATTTTAAATCTAAAATGTTAGTAATTTGTCTTATTTGTGTCTGTTTACTGATAAAACCACAGATACAGTACTCAGCCCTTTCTTGTCCAGTTAAATCACCTGGGATAAATGTTGCAGTGTGTTCAGGCAGTAACTGTCAGCATAAAATAATCATCTAATATTGTTACATACCTACCTACATTGCCTGTACTTGAACTATCTCCAGATGCTCTGGCTGTATTTTATGTTATTGAAAGAAAACACAAAAATAAATTTTTTAAGTGAGAATGAACATTTGAGACCTCCGGGAGCAGGAACTTGAGGCCATTGGGATTCTGTAGAGTACGGGGTGCCGGAATCACTGCTGAATAGTGGTGAAGGGATCATCCAAGTATTGATAATATCGATCCCAACATTGGCAGCGATGCTGATACTAGTGTTATAACAGTGATATTTCAGTTTCAGTTCCTCCCCTCTGTGCACTATGTGCTGCTGCACTTCATCACAGAAGTGACCTGGCCGTCTGTGCCTCTCATCACAGCGTAGAGCAGTCCCATGTTGCCCCTCTTAAGTTTCATGCTGTACCGTGGTGTGATTCAGCTGTGCAGGTAAATAAGCAAGCAAACAGGCGCCAGCCAGCAGCATATCAACCGTCAACTGGTAAGGAGCGTGGCCCTGAACATAGGATGACTGAGTAGCTAATTGTGTGATATTTCAAATAGGCCATCCTGCAGCAATCATCTACAACCCATCCTGACCTTTTGAACCAGTGTCCTGGAGGTTTTTAATGTGTCCCTGCTGCAACGCACTTGTTCAAATAGGTCAACTTTCAAGTTAACGAGTCACTGTGCAGAACTTAATAGGCTGTTGGATCCATTTAATTTAAACCAGGTGTGTTGGAGCAGGGAAAACCTGCAGAAAACTGGCACAAGAGGTCTGGATTTGGTGATCCTTGCTCCAAATGTAAGGCTTGAAACTACCAAAATGTTCATAAATAAGGAGGAAGTATTTTTTTTATCTTGTTGGTTCACCAGCTTCACTCGCTAAAATAATACCAAAATCTTATTTTTAATATGGCAGGAGTAATTAACTTAGTAACTAACTGAGTAACTTGCTTGTGCATGAATAAGTTAATTTGTTATTATTATTATTATTATTATTGATGCCACAGATTTATCTCTTTGCATTAATGTGTTAATTTTGATAACCCTATTAAAAAGTATCTGTATTGGCATTGTATCAGTGATGCTTGTCCTCTATTTACTTGGTATTGGATTGATTCCAAATCTTGCAGTAATGCACATCACTACTGTTGCAGACTTTTAGGTCCCTGTATGCTTAAAGCAAGAGCTGTGTCCACATTATGGGATAACTTATGTTGGACTTCACCACAGCGGCTTCTTGTCACTAATCCTGTTCGAAGTATTAATGGACAGGGTCTCAAGGAGCAGACGGTGGCATTGATTTGGTTCTGTTGACTTTTTGCAGTTGGCAGCTCAGTGTGAAGCCTTCTAGATGAAAGTCTAAAGCCATGGTTCTCAACTAAAAATAAAGGGTGGAGTTCTCTCTCCAGGTTGGGAATGAGCCACAGCCTCAAGCAGAGGAGTTTACCCATCTTGGGATCTTGGCACGATGATGGTAGGATGGAGCAGGGGATGGACTGGGGCTTTATCAGCAGGAATGAGGGAAAACTGGTTGTTGGTGAATAGAGAGCTGAGGTGAAAGGCAAAGCTCGACTGATTCATCTATGTTCCAACCCTCACATTTAGGTAGTAACGAAAAGAATGAAATCGCAGATACAAACAGCTTAAATGTGCTTCCTATGGGAGGAGGTTGAGCTCCAGCTGAGAGATCAAGTGAGGAGCTCACACATCTGGAGGCAGGCCCACGTAGAGCCGCTGCTCCTCTGCATTGAAAAAAGTAATTTAAGATAACTTACTTTCAAACTTGATACCTTTCTAGCCTTTCTGAGATGCTTGTTTTCATTTATCCACCACACAAATGGTCTTAGTATGAGTCTTATAATAATAAAGAGGATGTTATAAAGCAAACTAATATTTAAATTAAATTGGTTATCCTTCATAATAAATGAAAAATCATATGGTCATCTTTTTTCTTCTTTTTTTTTTTTTTTTTAGAAAAAAACCACACATTTGTCTCTAATTAACTCAAACATAATATATCTCCCCATATAGCCAGATTTTGCCGTTAATCTTAACCGTTTCACCTTGGTTCTTGGTTGGTCAGTAGAGGACAATTTTCAACCCTTTTACCAAAGCCGGATTAAATGTCCGGAATGTCGGCACATTCAAGTGGAAGAACACGGCGTTCTGTGAAAGGAGATGTCAGATACGATCAGTCTGATAGGCTGCGGGCCACTGTCAGGTTTCCCATGAGGCCATGAGGCCGCCGGCGATCCCACACAGACAGGAAGTGCCAGGAGAGGGTGGGCGGGTTGGAGGAGAATAAAGGTAAATTATCAGCTTGTCAACAGTGACAGAAGCTTGATGATTCTTCACTGGAAATCCTTATTAACAGCATTTATGAGCAGAATATAAAGATTACACTGTAATCCAGATCCAAGCAGATACAGCCTCAGTTCCAACAACACATCTGAAAAAAAGTTGGCAAATGAGCAACAAAAGGTTAAAAAAGTAATTGATACAAATAAAAAACCAACTGGAGAATCATTTGGCGACTGATAAAGGTTAATTTGCAACAGGTCAGTGACATGACCAGGTATTAAAGGAGCATTTCAGAGAGGCAGAGATTGGCAGAGGTTCACCAGCCTTTGGCAAACTGCATCTAAAAATTGGGGAAAATTTAGGGAAAAACGTTCCTCATGTTACTTTGCAAAGACTTTTAAGATCCAACCATCTACAGGTATAACATCATCAAAAGACTAAACAAAAAAAGGGGCCAAAACTGGATACTTGTGATTTTTGGTCTCTCAGGCAGCACTGCATTAAAAACAGACAAGATTCTCTACTGGACATCGCTGCAAGGACTTGGGAACATTTCCAGAAATCACTGCCTGTGTTTATCACCAACTTTAAATAAGGAGTTTATTTTAAAACTAAATGAAAGCACCAAATAGGCAGGACGCTCAAGAAACTAAACTGAAAACCACCTAAAACAAAACAGTGAGCTGGCAGAAAGCAAAGAGAAAGCAATAGAAGGCAGAAGATATACAGTACAAGGGACTGTGTGGCAGGAGGGATAAACTCTACAAAATTATACAGGAAACAAGACAAACACACAGAAGACTCCACCTGAACTTAAAGGGGCCCTATTATGCTTTTTCGACTTTTCTGTGCTTCTGCAGTGTTATAGTGTTGACTCATCAGACAAGTGAGCAGCGTCGTTCCAGTGCATCTCTACATTCAGTTCAATGGCGCTGAAAGCAATAGGTTTTAGAGAGATTTTTCTGTTTTGACAGCAACAGCAGCACTGTCCTGCATCCTGCTCTCAGATCACTTTTCTCCAAGAAACTTGATTGGTTATAATATTAGAGGAAATTTTGACATTTTCAAAGCAGCCCGTGACAGACAAAGCATGAAGGATAAATTTTACAAAAGGGAAAGACAACCCTGGGTTCATCCTATTTTACAAACAACAGCGTGAACATCCTCATTTGATGGCGGACTTCAAGGCTGATCCAGATCAATCCAGGACCTATGTTTGGACACATTCCCCCTGGCACCATAAGAAAATCTTTGTGTGAAGTATTGTGAAATATGGGAAAATCAGACGCAGGCACCTCCATGCTGAAAGTGTTTGCAGACTGCGCTGTCAAGCCTGCTCTCAGCTCATTGGTTGGTTGTAGTGCCATGCGACAGCGCCAAAAATTAAATATATTTATTTCAACAAGCGAAACATTTCACATGTACAAATGTCGCTTGGCTGGAGGATTTTTCATCTCATCGTGCAACTGAAATGATGGAGAAGGAGCGATGTCGCCTCCAGTGTGTCGAGCCCATATGGAAGGATGCTAAAAGCATGATAACCAGGCTAAACACACCAGCTGATTAGTTATGTGAAACAAAGGTGTATATGGAGGGGCTAGAAGTACAGCT
Organism: Rhadinocentrus ornatus; assembly: GCA_037177495.1. NCBI lineage: Eukaryota > Metazoa > Chordata > Actinopteri > Atheriniformes > Melanotaeniidae > Rhadinocentrus > Rhadinocentrus ornatus. The sequence continues at coordinate 21,058,505 of JBAMHW010000020.1, read as the reverse complement.
AGCAGTGTAACAATGCATGAAAGTGTGCAAATAGCATCATTAGGTTATCTATTTCTAGGCAGCAGACGTTTTCCACCTCTGTAAGAATTGTGGTACATTTTCCACATGTACATCCATAAACAGGGGCATGTACAAATATATAAGACAAGTGAAGAATAGCAAACAACATTATATCAGACTATAACTAGTTAGCAGAGTGTTTACCAGACAGACACGTCCTACTGCATTCGTTGCTGAGTTGTTCACTTCCGTTTTCGGAGTCTGATTTGGGCTTGAACATGTACGGCTGTAGTTTTTTGTGCTGACTTTGTTTATTGAGTATTTACAGAATCTTTTGGTTTGTTTATGAGTTCTGCCGGTGTTTCTATGGTGAAAGCAGCGCACGCTCCCAACAACTAGTGATGTTACCCTCCAGCCGTCTGCACGAGCATGTGTCGAGCATGTGACACAGAAGCATTGTTCTGATAAGTTAAATCAGCATGACAAAATCACGTAACCACACAAACCCAGACCTCGGTATGACATCTATGTGTGTCGAGCTGCTTCCAGGGATTCAAAATAGCCTTTGAAATACCTTTAAAGCCTTTAAAGTAAATCATATAAACCTAAACGTCTCAGTCTGCAGCTGCAGAGGAGCACCTGTGGTGCCTTCCACAGCTGAGCTGGTTTCTAATCACCATCAATATAGATTTTTAATTATTTTAAATTAAGTAACTTCACCAAGTTGCACAAGCCCCCCTTCCCTCATATGTTCCTATTTACAAATATAGATGTAGCTGCGAGTAGCCTCTTACTGTCATCACAGATTGGTATACAGCGGTCCCTCGCCATATATTGCGGTTCAATTCTGCGGTCTCGCTGTTTTGCAGATTTTTTTTTGCATATTCAAGTATATGTAAATCCTATTTCAACCATTCTATGTCCAAATTTTACAGAAGGAATCCGCCCACTGTGCTTTGTTTCTTGATTGAACAACGTTACAGACGAGGGTGGGGACGCAGCGCCAGCAGAGAAGCTGGGATATATTTTACGGGCGAGTAATTATTAAGAAATACACGTTGTTAAATATATGTAGGTTTTTGAGAATGTTGAAAATGTTCATTATCGTTTGAGAAAGGTCTATAAACACTCTGAGGAGGGATAATTAGGCCTTAACATGCATTTGAATTGTGAAAAATAAATAAGGTCGTCATTTCACAGATTTAATTTATCGAGGGGTGTTTTCATGACGTAACCCCCGCAATAAACGAGGGATTACTGTACTTTAAATTACACCATAATTATGTTACCTAAACCAATGTTACTTAGCCCCCTTTAATCATTTATATGAATGACAGAAGAAGATATTACCACATGGTAGAAAATGTTTCCTTTATTTAACACTAGGAAAAAATGAGAAGGGAGAACAGGCGTGCAGCGAGGAAGCCATGCTTTTCCTCTGAGACAATTTTGGGCAGTTGTGTCAAAGTTGACTCAATGTTTCATGAGGCCTCGGTTTCACCATCCCTACCGACAACCACTCCCAGCAGTTGACCAATCAGAGGTAGCTCCCTTTGCTTTGGCACTGCCAGCAAACTGCACCGGGATTCCTGGTTTTCAAGCAGACCAGAGGTCGCTTCTTTGGTGCACATCAGAGTGCAAACGCATGTTCACACCGCTCCATACAAACTGCATTGTCCATGGAAGTGGACCAGTGTTCATTTAGATGAGCCATGAGCCACTGAAATGACCCGATTTAAGCTAAGAACAAAACAAACTGAACTACAATTTTGACCTGAGCATCAAATCAAAAAAAGCAAAATTTCTAGATTTCAAGCTGTTTGGATGATATTACCTGAAAGATTGCCAAGACTATAAACTCTAACCAGAAATAAACCTAACAGATCCAGAACCCATAGACCACGACACAGGGTTATCACTGTATTTCATGTAATATGCCAAGACGAAGGCTCGTATTATGAAGCCATCTGCAGTGGGAGATGAATAATGTTTTATCGTCCCTGTAGATCAGCTGTTCTGACAGTAAAACTCTTAGTGTAACATCAGAAACATCATTTGCTGCACCTCTTCCTGTCCACAGCCATCGCTGCCATCATCTCTCACTGCTTCTGTTTCTCCAGTGTTGGATTTTTACTAGATCCTCTACTCAGCTAACACATGTCCAGACTGCTCTGAGATCTGTTTACAGGCTGAGGAATGTGCAGAATGACAGGAATGTGGCTAAATTGTGTTTAATGTTTGACAGGAAGCAGATTCAGAAAACTACAGATTGTATTTGGAGAGGCTCCTTTTCCACACACTGAGCATCCACCCATCCGTCCATCTATCAATCTATCCATCCATGTGATATTTAATATTTCTAGGTGTTTTTGTAGCGACCACATGCTCCGTCTGGCCATCTGTGTGTTCATGTGTGTTTGTTTGGGTGAACAGGGAATGCATGCGTGCTGGTCAGATGGTGTGTCTAGACGTGTGTGTGTTCTGGACCAGGAGTCAAACACATAGTCATGTGAAAAAGAAATAACAGTCTTTCATCTCCAAGGTTTGATTTAGGACATAATAAAAATCATCTGGTCCTCACCAGGTCTACGATTCATTAAATCCAAATTCAGATTAACAACAGCACCTGACATATTACACCGGGTCATTATGTCCTGAACAAAAACGAAGGAGAATTTTGGTCCACAAATGTTGCTTTAGTTTCAACCAGGTTGAGGTCTGGACTTTGACTGGAGCATGACAAAACCCTGATTCTTTTCTTTTGCAGCCATTCTGTTGTAGATCTGCTGCTGTGTTTGGGATCATTTTCCTGTTGGATGGATCAACTTCAGCCACGTTTCAGCTGTCGGACTTACGAGCTGGATACACGGGAGGAGACCAACAACAGCGACAGGCAAAACTCAAACCAAACACACGGGACGCGACAAAAGACAGCAACAGCCGCTGTGTCGCGCATCGCGCTCTCCGATCTCTTTTCTCCTAGAAATGTGACTGGTTATGATACTGAAGGGAATTTAGACATTTTCAAGCAGTCCGTGACAAACAAGGTGTAAAGGATGAAGTCAGAAGATTTTGCTCAAATCGAAATCTTGCTGTTGACTCTACTGCACAAAGAAAGACAAGCCTGGGTTCATCTATTTTACAAACAAGGAAATAGTGTGGTGATTATCATCATGTGACGGCGGACCTCAAGGCTAATCCAAATAAATTCAGAACCTACGTCCGCCACTGCCTTTTTTTTTTACATCGCCATAATCTTTGCGTGAAGCATCGTAAAGTCTGTGGAAGTCGGGCACAGCTAAAATGATTTGTTCCTCCATGTTGAAAGTGTTTGCAGACCGTCTAGCCTTCTCTCAGGGGATTGGTCAGTCCATGAAGCCCCTCACTCATTGGTTGTACTGCCATGCAATAGCGACAAAAATGGAATTTTCTATTTTCTTGTTTAGCGTAGCAAGCCCCCGTGTGCACCTCTACGTGAACGAGCGCAACATTTTCCACATGCATGAATGTCGCCTGTCGCTTTGCTGGAGGAGGGCAGCGATTTTCACCTCATCACGCAGGTTCAATAGAAAATGAATGGAGAAGGAGGACTTCGCCTTCAGTGTGTCCAGCCCATTTGGCGAGAAAACAAGTTCTTTGTTTATAACGTTTGTTATCTCTCTGTCTCTGGGAGCTGGTGGATTATTTAGTCACGAGTCACAAAGATTCAACATTTTTCTATTTCCTTGTGTCGCGTCGTAAGCCCCCGTGTGCACGTCTCCATAAACGAGCGCAATATTTCACATGCACGAATGTCGCCTGTTGCTTGGCTGGAGGAGGGCAGCGATTTCCGCCTCAATGCGCAAGTTCTATAGAAAATTAATGGAGAAGGAGCGATTTTGCCTCCCATGTGTCCAGCCCATTACTTGAGAGGTGTTTGCATCTCTAGTTGAATTAAACCAAAGTGGCTGGGACTGTGGGAGGAGTCTGCAACACAGCGCAGCGCTGCAATGCCAGTGGCGCTCGATATGCAGATAAGAGTAAACTGCGAAGGAGCAAAATTCGATTAATCGCACAGCCATATAACGATGTATTTCTTAATTTCGGTTGATACGAAATATTTCCAATATCAATATAAACAATACAAAAGCCTCAGAAAACTGCCAAAAATGCCCACAACAGATGCCTGTAAAACCAAAAAATATTTTGCCAAGTCTATTAAACTCCTCTAGTATAACATTTTAAAAAAAGAACTGTATAATAAATTAATGTTCACCTTTTATTTGTATTTAGCAAGGCTAAATTGGCCTTCAGACAAAGAAATTTAAAATCATCATCAAATGTCAAATAAAACTTTTACCTTTCTCAATAATAAAAGCTTTAACTTTAAACTACAACGCAAGCTTATCATGTTATTCTTATAGATTTAAACAAAGGTGCTTCAACTAGGTTTAAAAAACAAAAGTGTTCAGAATCGCTACAATAAACAAAGAGTGAGCAACAATCGCTGCTTCATCTTCTGACTCAGCATATTCTACAAATTAAAATTCTTCAGATGCACTGTTGCCAACTCCTCAATAAGAAAAGTATTCATTGGCTGTCCTAGAAGTCGCTAAATGACGTCATCGTCTGATCAGCGAAACATAATAAAATAAAATTTCAGTCAATATTTTCTTGTTTGTTAGTTTAATTTTATTAAGTGTATATTTTTTTTTTTTAATTAGGAGTCTGGAACATGTCACTGCACTTTTAACTTTTTAAATATTTGTGACGTGCCACGAGAAAACTGTCGGCCTGACAGCGGTTATGAAAAAATTAAAAATGTCTTTTTCTGAAAAATTTGTTATTTTTACTTTTTTCCAAAATATGCTATATGTTGAATATATGAAGAAGGCACTCGATGCTTCAAATAACAGCTGAAGATGAGGAAGACGAAGAATCCATTGGACTCGCGGCGGAGGAGCTGGACCATAAGAAATCAGAAGCTCT